>CM053771.1:92725681-92756584 GCA_028658325.1 Potorous gilbertii
TTTTGCAGTTGAGGAAACTGAGGCAAACAGAAGTTAAGTGACATGCTCTGGGTCACACTGCTAGTCTGAGGTTAGATTTGCACTTCCTGACTGCAGGTCCAGTGCTCGATTTGCTGTACCACATAACTGCCTATCTATAGTACATATCAAGGCAGCTAGGTAGTAAAGTGGATAGAATGTCCCAACCTGGAGTCAGAAAGACCTGAAGTAAAACCTAGCCTCACGTACTTACTACCTGTGTGACACTGGGCAAGCCATTTCACCTCTTTACTTCAGTTTCCTTATGTGTAAGACGGGGATGATCATGGTACCAGCGTCCAGGGTTGTTGTGAGGATGTCCAGTGAGATAGTAATAGTAGAGCACTTAGCGTAGTGCTTGATACATGGCAAGTGCAATACAATTATTACTTATATTGGTATCATCCTGGTTGAGGAGATGACCTTTTCAGTTCTTTCTTAGTCTTATAATTGAAGTATCTGAAGGGCCCTCAGAAGTCACCTAGTACAATACCAACCTAACCATCCATCCTATGTTACTCTACCTTTCAGCTACAGTGGTCCCATAGTCTGTGCTTGGAGAGACAGGGGATTCAGTGACAGAATTGATCACCCTCCCAGGGGCCCCTTCTGTTTGTAAATGACTCTTTCTGATGGTTAGGAAATTTTTCCTTGTGTTGAGCTGAAATCTCTCCTCCTGTAATTTCCCACGTTGGTTCTGATTCTTCTTTCTAGGATCAAGCAGGTAAAGTCTTATTTCTTTTTCTTTGTGACCCTTTGAAGCTAGCTCTCATTCTCTAACCCTTAAATCTTTTCTTAACTGACTAAACTTTCCCAGTTCCTTCAACTCATCCTCTCATGGCATGGTTATGAGTCAAGGGATCATAGATTTAAGCTAGACATCTAGACCAACTCCTTCCTCTATGGATGAAGAAATCAAGACCCAAATGTAGGTGACTTGCCTCACTTAACATGAGTAATGTCAGACAAAAACTATTCTGACTTCAAATAATAATAACAAAAAAGGGCACTTATATAGCCCTTAAGATTTGCAGAGTGCATCACAAATAAAATCTCATTTTATCCTGGTAACATCCCTGGGTATTGTTATCCCCATTGAGGATGAGGAAACTGAGGCAGACAGGTTAAGTTACAGTTTATGTGAAGGAACAGAAAAAAAAATATTGAGGAGAGAGACTGAGAATGTTCTGAGTTCAGATTTAACCTCTGATGCATTTAATGATGGGAAAGTAATTTAATTTGTCTGATTAAATGAGCCTCAATTTCTGGATCTATAAAACACAAGGGTAATATCTGTTGCCCCTGCCTCATAAATATTGTTACAAAGTGAGATAAAGCAGATAAAGTGCTTTGCAGACTTTAAAGAGGCCTCAGACACACACACACACACACACACACACACACATTTTTATTATTTGTCCACGCCTGTTATTTCATCTATGTAGTTAGTATATTTTCAGTATCTCCTCATTATAATCTACCCTGTATTCAGCTGTAAGATTAATATTCCTATAGTGCAAATCTGACCACGCTACTACCCTCTTCAATAAACTTTAGTGGCTCCTTATTACCTCCAGGATCAGATATAAATCCTCTGTTTGACATTCGGAGACCTCCACAACCTGGCCCTCGCCTACCTTTTTCGGTCTTCTTAGACTTCACTCTTCCCACTTACTCTGTGACCCAGTGACAGTGACTTCCCCGATGTTCCCCAAACAAGACATTCCATCTCCACACTCCAGGTATTTTCACTGGTTCCAAGCCTGGAATATTCTTTTTTCTCATCTCAACTTCCCAGCTTTCCTGACATCCTTGAGGTCCCAAGTAAAATCTCACCTTCTACAAGAAGCATTTCTTGGCCCCCTGTAAGACTAGTGCCTTCCCTCTATTAAATGTCTCCGACTTATCATGTATATGTTGTGTTTGCATGTTGTCTACTCCACGAGACCTGGAGTTTCCTGAGAGCTGAGACTAGCTTTTGCCTTTCTTTGTATCTTGTATCACTAGTGCTTAGCACAGAGTCTGGCATTTAGTAGATATTTAATAAATGTTTATTGACTGAAAGACTGCCTGAAAATTCTCTTTACAAATGAAAATAAATAACTCATCCAAAATTTATTATCTTAGAAAGTGACTTGTTTATGGTCACTCAGTTGTTACTGCATTAGCAGAGCAAGACTTGGTTCCAAGGCTGACCCTCTATTCACTATATCAAATTGTCTCTCTGCTATCATTATTTTTATAAATGGAAATAAAGAAGTGGAAAGTGTAGGAAGGGTTGGAATGAGTTATTGAAGCATGTGAATGACAAGGTAGAGATAAGCTAGATGTTTGTAGTAGCCATGGGGAAGGGAATTAGGAACAGGCAAGAATGGTTATTCTATAGCTTGTTGGCACAGTGGATACAGCATCAGGCCTAGAGGCAGGAAGACCTGAGTACAAATCTGGCCTTAGGTATTTACTAGCTGTGTGACCCTGGGCAACTCACTTAACCCTCTTTGCCTCAGTTTCCTCATCTGTAAAATGAGCTGGAGAGGGAAATGGCAAAACACTTTATTATCTGGGGACACAAAGAGTCAGACATGACTGAATGACAGCAACAAAAACAGTGGCTTATTGGAGAAGCGTCTCGTTCCATTTACAAGCTTGGTGTAATGGCGGTCTTTGACGTTCTGGATAGACTCACTGAGGTTTGTCCCAGTCCTGGTGCAGAGTTTCGAGTCAAGCTAGGGCTTTGCTCAGAGCTTAATGTCCAGCATGGGGGGATGTGGAGGGATGGGGAGAAGGGGTTGAGTCCTGGCCCTCAGCAAAAGCCATAAGGTAAGCAAAACTTATCTCCTGTCCTCGCCACCCTTACCCCTGTCTTCCCCTTCCAGTGCCAGACACTCAGTGTCCAATGTTTCTTTTCTCTCAAAAGCTGATCTCAGACAGCACTCTTGAGAGACTCATTCACACCAGAATGTAGAAAAATGCCTCATCTGGCCTTAATATGTTACTCTTCCCCCAGGGATTTTTGTTTTTAGAGGGGACATGCACTTTCAAGCCAGAGAAATGAATCTGTTTCTGGAATTTCAGGGATCATGGATGATGGGAACTTTGAATTTTAAAAAATCTTGGCTCTGGTTTCCTTAACTTTTGGTCAAACAGGAGCAAACATTTATGAGACGTCTGGGCAGTTTGTGGGACCATCTGAGAGATTGGATGCCGCCTGTTTGGGTGGGGTATTTATGTATTTTTTTAATCGGTAGCACAATGAACTCATTTATCCAGTGTGCACCCTTGACCAAGTGAAGACTTTTTTTTCCAGACATTTGCCTGAAAAAATTAAGGATGACCAACAGCTGAAGAATATGAGTGGCCAGTGGTTTTATGAAGCCAAGTCTAAGAGACACAGAGATAAAATCCATGGAGCAGACATAATTCGGGCATCAATCAGAAAAAAGAAACCACAAACAATTGGTGAGTTTTGAAGTACCTGCCTCGTATTTGGAAGGCTGAGGAAGGGAAGGTATGAGACTGTGGGGATGTGGAAGGGGGTTAGAAGAGCATGTTGGGCTCATCCCTGAAGTACTCTGACGTTAGAGCAAGTTATTATCTTCCACAGAATTTTTTATGATACGGGATTATGGACCTATGATTCACATTCACTTATACTTTTTATATGAATCGTTTTAGATCAGAGATTCTTAAGTTGGGGTCTGCAACTTGGAATTTTTTAATTGTCCATTGTACTTTAATGTAACTGCTTTCCTTTGTAATTCTATTTAAATTTATGCATTTAAAGCATTATTCTAAGAATAATTATTGCTTACTAGACTACTGAAGGGGTTGGTGGTACGAAAAGTTTAAAAATACCTGGTTTTAGCCCTGTTTAAAATCCCTGTAAATGCCTGTAATCCCTAGTGCTTTGTAGGTAAGACCAATGGATTTTTTTAAGATAAGTAGTTCTGAACTTCAATAGGCAAAGCTGATAGATTCCACGTTAAGTTAAGTATTAATACGGTGGTCTTGGGAGGTGAGGAGGGCACACCAGGTTGTCTAAGGAGGGGCAGCTGGGTCCTAGTTGGAAACAGCTGGTCAAGATCCTGTGCTGATCCAGGTAGGGATACTCAGTCTGTAAAACAAACAAACAAGATTAAGTGTGGGCTGGCTGGCTGAGTTTGAGAGAGAGACAGAGACAGACCCACAGACAGGCAATAGGAGGCCCCAAGCTACATTAGAAAGAGCTCTGGTTCTAGAGTCACAGGACTGGGTTCAAAGGACTCATCCTTGGCAGTATCTGTGTGACCTTGAACAATCACTCAATCTCCTGGGACTCATTTTTCCCATCTGTGAAATGGAAGGTTGAATGAACTGGCCTTTGGGGCCCTTTTTGGTTCTGGGTCAGTGATCCTATGATCTATGCTTCTCTAGAAGTGAGATCTATTTAAGCTGGAGCTGTAGATGCCTAAAACCCCTTCCTTCTCTGTTTAAGTGGGAACTAGTATATCCTATGTCTTCTGATATTCTATTATTGGCTCAATACCTTTTTCCTGCATGCTGGGAGGAGGCAGTGTGGATTAGTGGAGAAAATAATGTACTTGGGAGTCAGAAGACATGGGTTCTAAGCCAGTAATTAGTTGTGTGATCTTCAGCAAGTGTCTGGACCCTTTTGAGACTGTCAAATGAAAGCCCTAAGATTCTATGACTCTAAAGAAAAATGAACATCTCACTCCTCCCCCCCACCCCTCCCCCTTTTATTTTGTACCAAAAGGCCCAGAACTGAATAGGAGGTTTGGATTGAAATGGGAAAATATGCAGTGGCTTTAATGATTCTTAACTGCATGCTGCTATGATATGCCAATATTTTCCAGTGATGCTAGTTTAGTGCCTCATCACCTCTGATCTGCTCTATTGCAATCTCCCTGCCTCCAGTCTCTTGCCTTTCCATTCCATTCTCCACGTGGTTGCCAAGGTCATGTTTCTAAGGCACAGGTCTACCATATCATTTCCCTATGTGATAGTGGTTCCTTCTCACCTCTAGGATCAAGTGCAAATTCCTGTCTGGCATGTAAAGCCCTTTGCAACATTGTTCCATTCTATCTTTCTAGACTTATGATAGATTATTTCTGTCACACATTCTCTCTCTCTCTCTCTCTCTCTCTCTCTCTCTCTCTCTCTCTCTCTCTCTCTCTCTCTCCCTCTCTCCCCCACCCTGTCATTTTCTGTTTCCATGCTTTTCACAGGCTGTTTTCTGGTCCTGGAATACATTCCGTCCTCACTTCTACCTCTTAGAATTCCTAGTTTCCTTTGAATTTCATTAGTTATAAAATTTATTCATTCATAAATTCATCCAACAAACATTTATTAAGTAGAAAATGTTCTAGGTATTGGAAGAGCTACAAAGTTTAGATAAAACATAATTTCTGCTCTTACAGAGCTCATAGCGTCATTTGAAGGTAGAAATACATAGATAACTGCAATTTCCCATACTACAAAAGTTCATGTAAAACAATGTGTGATGTATAATCATGAAAAAATTCAGCTGCTCTTAAAATAAAGTTAGTCACTAAGTCTTTGGGTCCTAATGGTGGCAGAAACAAGAAAGAAGCTTCTGAAATTGGGTGGAGAGTAGTAGCATCATTTTGTTGATGCTACTGTCAAACATGAAAATAGAAAGAGCTGCTCAGAGTTGGATAGTGCCTCCTGACCGACTTCTACATTTCTGAAACTAGAGCCAGGAGGAGTAGGTAGGTAAATTATGATGTAATATCCTCGGGACTGAAGGATAGAGGGGTAGCACCTTGAAGGCCATTTTTATTGTGACTTTTCGTAAATGCACATATTTCAGTGCCTGAAAATTCAGTTCTCCATGGCCTATAGATATTTATTTAGAGATGTGTCAAGTGGCATGTGTTCTAGTAGACTGCTCAAAGCCTCAGATGGACACTATTGCACAAAAAGCATAATTTTAAAACTTTGCCTAAGGCATTCGAATGCCTTATCCCTGATCTGCCTGAAATTTGCTCAGAGCTAAATGAAACGCTGTTTGCCTGTTAGCACTTGACTCTCTAGAGGAAATTTGTGCCCTTTACTCTCTGTCCAGGCAGTACCATGCCCTTGCTGGGTTCCTCACAGATTGCAGTAGCCCCAGGGGCTGATGTTTGAAATTAGAGAAAACAAGTTACTAAATGCCTAGGCAGTATAGCCCGTTGGGCAGAGAAATAACAAAAACACAGACTTATTCTACTCCTAAGTCACTCTTCTCTGGTCAAATTAAATCCAGTGAACACATTGCTATGGGTGGTGGAATCTACCAAGGTGGTCTCTGGCATTTATTCTACTCGGAGGAAAAAAATATGTTGGGAAGCAAAATGAACTGTCTTCATAACTCAGGGGAAAAAATTTTCAAATATAGTGAAAACTGTAACCCACTGAAGTTGTCCTCTGCTATAGGGATTCTTAGCCTCCTTTTTTATATCATGGACCCCTTTAAAAGGCAATTAGTCTTGTGAAGCTTATGGACCCCTCAGAATCATGTTTTTAAATGCATAAAGGAGATGACATAAAATTAATGATGTAAGATTACAAAGGAAATCATTTTCATTGAGATAACCATTATCAAAATATTTTAAAAACAAGTTTACTGATTCTCTGAAATCTATCCCTATACTTTTTTGGAGTCTGTGGACCTGGGGTTAAAAACTCCTGCTTGGATCATAGATTTGGAACTGAAAGGGACAAAAGAGTTCAGTGAGGCCAGCCCCTTCACTTTACAGATACGGAAATTAAGCTACCAAGAGGTTAAATTACCACAGAATCATAGACTTAGAGGAGTCATTGACTTCAGTTCCATCATTTTATGAATTAGAAAAAACCCAGAGAAGTCACATAGTTAGACTTTGTCGGAAGTGGGAAGCCAGGTTTTTCTGCCTTTGAGTGAGATTGGTTTTTTATCCATTATGCTATTTCGACTTTCATTCAGGCCATAAACAGGAAATTTAAAGAGATCCTGAGGGAGGCTTGAAACCTTGGAATTCACAAAAATGGTTTTGTTTTCTCTTTTTCCCTTATGTTTATTAAGTGAAGCAGCCTGGCAGCTTGTCCTCTCTATCACTGCCTAAGTCTCCTCCATTCTAAGAAAACCTTCTCTTGGCCCTGACATCCTTTCCCAGTGTCAGTCTATACTATGTCTCCTATGCAGAGCCACACTCCTAGAAAGTTTTCTGACTCTTTATTGTTTCCATTTCCTCACCTCCCATTGTCTCTCTTGCAGCCTGGCTTCTCACCTCCTCATTCGGCTGAAACTGTTCTAAGGTTGCTAATAGCCCTTTTTTCCAGTCCTCTAATTGACTTCTCTATAACTTTTGATATTGTGGTAAACACTACCCCCACCTCCTGGACACTCTCCTTACCTACTTTGACATTAATCTCTTCTGGTTCTCTTTCTATCTTCCTCTGACTAATCTGTCCTTATTGGGGCAGCCTAGGTGGTGCAGTGGATAGAGTACCAGTGCAGGAGTCAGAAGGACCTGGGTTTAAATCTCATCTGAGACACTTGACATTCACTAGTTGTGTGACTTTGGGCAAGTCACTTAACCCCAACTGCCTCATCCTGGGTCATCTCCGGTCATCCTGATGAATATCTGGTCACTGGATTCAGATGGCTCTGGAGGAGAAGTGAGGCTGGTGACCTGCACAGTCCTTCCTCACTCAAAACAAAGTCAAGTGCAAGTCATGTCATTATTTCTCTTTGAAGGCATGGTCTTCTTCGGCAATGAAGGGCGAACACACACAGGTAACCCATTATCTCCTTTAATATCATTCACTTCTCACCCAGAATTTGTGAACATTCCCTGAGGCTCAGCTTTGTCTTCTTTCTCTGTGCTCATTCAATGGATCTCATCAGCTTCTAGAAATTTAATTATGTACATATGCAGTGATTCCCACATCTATGTATCTGTCTCTGTTCTCTCTCCTACATTGGGGTCCAGTCATGTATCCAATGCCTGTTAAATATCTCTTCCTAGATGGCCCATTGGCATGTCAAAGTCAACCTGTCCAAAACAGAATTCCCCAAAGAAACAATCAAAAAGCAACCCACTCCTCTTTCAGATTTTTCCATTTCTTTTTGAAAGTTCCGCCAACCTTGAAAGTGCCACCAACCCTGAGAGTGCCACCAAGCTGTTCTCATCTTGGAGATTCTCTTCCCTCATCCCCCCTTACCCAAAAGAGTAGTCAAGCCCATGACTCTGCCTCTTAGGGTGTCTGTCCCCTTCTTTTCAGCCACAGCCACTACTCTAATATTTATTTTGTATGTATTCTGTGTATATTTACATATACATGCATGCACATACATACACACATAGCCACAACTTTCATACAAATATATACATACTTGTATGTATGTACGTGTATATATATTATATATATATATATATATATATATAGAGAGAGAGAGAGAGAGAGAGAGAGAGAGAGAGTGTGTGTGTGTGTGTGTGTGTGTGTGTGTGTGTGTGTGTGTGTGTGTATTTTTCCCCAGCAGAATGTAAGTTCCTTGAAGGCAGGGATCGTTTCCTTTTTTCTAAGGATCCCTAGTGCCTCACACAGTAACTACCATGAAATGGGCCAGGGGTTTTAATTTTTTGTGTGTGTAATGAAGCCCTTTGGCAGGCTGGTGAAGCCCAAGAATCTCTTCTCAGAATGATGTTTTTAAAATGCATAAAATAGAATACCTAGGATTAGAAAAGAAACTGATTATATCAAAACAGTTATCTATTTATATTTTAAAAATAGCAAGTTGCATGAACCTAGATTAAAAATCCCTTATAATAAGTGCTTAATAAATGCTTATTGATTTATTGATTACACAACTATTGAGTGTTGGAACTGAAACTCGGGGTCATACAAGTCCAAGATTCCCAAGCTGAAGCAAATCATTAAAAATAATGATGATGGCAGCTAGCATTTATATAGTGCTTACTGTTACGTAAGCACTGTGCTAAGCATTGTATAAATGTTATTACAACTCTGTGAGGTAGCTACTATTGTAATCCTCGTTTTAGAGAAGAGGAAACTGAGCCAGAGATTAAGTGACTTACCCAAGGTCAAACAGCTGGTAAGTATTTGGGGCCATATTTGAGGTTAGTTATTGCCAACTCCAGGCCAAGGGTTCTATCCACTGTACCACCTAGAGTTTTTATCCTTTGCTCTTACATTTCCATGATGTCTAGCTTTTGTAAAATATGCAGTGGTCTTTTTCAGAGGTTTTTAGGATCTGGACAAATAAGTTTGTGACATGGGTCATTTTGTTGAATCTGGTTTAGAAACCAGAAGAAATGAGGTAGAAGGAAATAACCTTGATTTCCCTTTTAGAAGCTCCTACGATGAAGTATGTTTTAGTTCTTAAGATGTCTTCTTGCCTATATAAAATTTCTGCAAACTTTGGACTGCAGCAGAATTTTGCTGACTGTTTTCCTTCAGGCCTGAGATCTTGATCTGAGCCTTCAGGCTCAACCAATCCCCAGCATCCTCATGAGATTCAGCTCATTAGGGCAAGCACGTGACTCATATAGAGATTGATGGGAGCTTGTCACTGACACTGCAGAGGATCCATTAATGGCTCAGAGTGAAAGCCTACAAGTCAGGACAGCATCTTCTCCTTGCAGTTTGGTGAGCCATAGACAGGCTCTTATTCTACTTGTTAGAGCCTCTATTTCCCTTTGGGATTCTATGAAAAAAAAATGTTTTGAAAGCCTAAGATGAAAGGCTCCCAAGAGGTGTGTGCCTTCATTACTCTCTTCTAATGGCAAACCATTAGCTGTTTCTTTTCTATTCTCTCCAGTCTCTCAACCTCTTCTCTTTAGACTTTTCCTTTGCATCTGTCACATTTTAGTTTCTGTTATAGATATGTGTGTATTTATTTTCTTCTCCCACTCTTCCATTCATTCAACATTTATGAAGTGCTTACTGTATGTTAGGCACTGTAGGGAATGAAAAGCTTAAATGAAGTGTGATCCTTTTTTTCATAGTATTTAAGGAAGATGGAATACATAAAAGTGACTATAATATGAAATAATTCAGTCCAAAAGATGTAAAGCTGGAAAGAAAGTCATTGAATCCAACCTCCTGATTTTACAGATGAGGAGAGGAAGTGACTTTTTAAAGTCATGACTCATAGACCGCTTTTAAACTTAGCCCTTCTAGCTCCAGAATTAACATGCTATGATAAGGGCCTGTGAGGCATAGTGGATGGATCTGAGGACCATACATTTTAAGAACTAGAGCTGATTTTGAAGGAAAATGAAAATAACCACCCTCATTTTGCAGGTTAGGAAACTGAGTGTGTGACTTACCCAAGGTCACACAACTAGTCGGTATCTGACATGGAACTCAAGGGGTGTTGTGAGGGTTAAATGAGAAAACACAGGTAAAGTGCTTTGCAAACCTTAAAGTGTTTATTATTAATTATAATTATTCTTGTCAACCTTTCAGTGTCTCAGATAACTCCCTAAGATTTTAAGCAGCAATATGTTGTAGTCTGTATTGATAAGAGGGAATTTCCTCACTGGAAATTAGTCCCAGATCTGGGCTGAAAAAAACAGTGCAAGCAAAGTTCTCTAAGGGGGAAGGTGGTTGTCTCCTTGAGGATCAGGAAAGGCTTTCCAGGAGGAAAAGCATTGTAATTGGGCTTGAATGATTGAGTAGAAATTCAACAGACAAATGGAGAAGTCTGGACAATCTAGGCATATGGAACATTATGACCTGTGAGATAAAGGGACAGGAAAGTGTGAAGTTTGAGAGACATAGGCCAGACTACAGGGTACAGGCTACATTGGGGAAATTGTAGAAGACTTGGGAAGGCAAATTGGGACTAGATTACGTAAGTATCTTGAATGTTGTACAGAGGAATTTGGACTTTACTCAATAAATGATAAGGAGTCACTGAACATTCTTGAGTAGTGATAGGACCAAATCTTTGCATAAGGAATAAATAGATGGTAGATTTAGACCCAGAAGAGACTTCCAAGCTCATCTGATCCAACTCCTTCATTTTACAAATGGGAAACTGAGTCCCAAAGAGGTGAAATTAACTTGCCAAGGTCCCCCAGCTAGTAAGTAATGGAACCACTATTCCAATTCCCCTTACTTCAAGACAGACGTGGCTAGGTAGTACAAGAATAAAGGGCCAGGCTTGGATTGAGGAAAATGAGAGTTCAAATCCTGCCTCAGACACTTACTATGTATAGGAAGGAAATAACCTTCATTTCCCTTTTAGAAGCTGCTACCGTGAAGTACGTTTTAGTTCTTAAGATGGCTTTCTTGCATATATAAAATTTCACTTAATCTTAATCTTCACTTAACTTCTGTCTGCCTCAATTTCTTCAAATGTAAAATGAGGGAGTTGGACTTGACTGCCCTTCAGGTCCATATCAGCTCTACATCTGTGATCCTATGACTAAATTCAGGGTTTTTTCCCTGCTGTTCTACAGCTTACCCCTAAATTTGTCTGGCCATGTTGTGTAAAGGATATTTTAGAAGTGGGGAAAGGTACATGGAAGATCCTTAGGCATAAGGGATTCATCCTTTTATCTCTATATGTATTCTCAATATAAGTCAACAGTGTGATGGGGTAGCCAAAATAATTAATGTGGTCTTAGCTGCATTAATAAAATTATAGCATCCAGAAGGAGGGATGTGATCATTTTACTGTCCTTACCCCTTATCACATCATGTCTTAGAGAAACATGTTCAGTGCTGCTAGCCACTTTTTAAGAAAGACATCCACAGCTTGGAGCACATCCAAAAGTCAGTGTGCCTTGAACAGTGAGGGAACTCAACCCCATTCCATATAAAGAAGGATGTAGATTAGATGTAGAAGGATGGGATTGCTTAGGCTGTAGAAGAGATAACAGAACAGGGAGGACATGATATCTTACTTCAGATATCTGAGGCTATCACGTGGAAAAGGGACTAATTTAGTTTTGCTTAGCCTCAGATGACTAAACTAGGGCCAGTAAGGAGGCAGAATTTGACTCAACAATAGGAAAATCTTCTTAATAAGCAGAGCTGTTCCAAAACTGAATGGCTAGTAAGTTCTTCATCACTTGAGAATATCTTGTTACCATTCCCTAACCTCCGTGAAATTTTTATTTATTGTTCTATCTATTCATTAACTATTTCATTCATTTTTCTATCCATTATCTCCAGTCATCCTGATGAATATCTGATCGCTGGATTCAGATGGATCTGGAGAATTGAGGCTGGTGACCTGCACAGCCCTCCCTCACTCAAAACAAAGTCAAGTGCAAGTCATGTCATTATTTCTCTGGTGGCATGGTCTTCTTTGGCAAGGAAGGATGAACACACACAATTTATTTATTTATTTATTTGTTTATTCGTCTACTCATTTATTTATCTGCCTCCTCCACCTAATTCTCCTTTCCTCCAACTAAACAATTAAAACACACAGACCAGCAAAACAAATTCTCATATTAGCTCTGTCCAAAAATGTAGGTCTCATTTTGCATTTTAAGGTCATCCCCTCTCTGGCAGGAAAACTTCTTCATCTTTATCATGCTTATCTTCAGACCTCTGGCTTTAGAATTTATTATTGATTGTATTGATGACGGTTCTAATTTTTTTCAAAGTTGTTTTTCTTGACGATGTTTTTGTCGTTACAAAACTTTTTCTGCCAGTTCTGCTCTCTTCACTTCGAGATTTTAAAGGAAAGACTGGATGCCCATTTGTTTGGGATGATGTAGAGGGAAGGCATGCTTCAGGCTACCTAATGAACTCGGAGGTCCCTTCTAAGTCTATATGTCTATAAGTCTTGGCTCTACTACTTGATTTTGGGGCAGATCACTCTCTACCTCTCTAAGCATGTTTCATCATCAGTAAAAGAGAATAACGATGGGCAAATTACCTATTTGTCAGTGTGTTTTGTTTTTATCTTTTTGGGGATCAAAATGTATGTAAGTACATTGTGAACCAAAAAGTGCTCAGCTTTTTTTTATTGTTGTGGTGGCGGCTGTCCTCACAGCAAAGCAGGAAAGCGGGAATGGGAGGCATTTTTCAACGGCCCCATTTCCCCGATGACGATATTGAGTCCCAGAGAGATGAAGGGAAGGAGTCATGTTAGGTCACACAGCTTGTAGAGCCAGAACTGGAATTTAGGTATCCTGCAATGTCATGTGAGCAGTCAACGTGAAGTACTCCAGGAGTTTGAAAGAGGGAAGTTTTAGCAGAGGCAATTAGGCTTCAAAACAGGGGTCATATTTTGACAGGAACAAGGAAGACGAGTGTTCCAACTTGGTGGGAATTTGCTTGGTGTAGTGAATGGCGGTATCCTAACCCGGGCTCCAGGATCCCAGCTTTGCAGCTCAAATCAGCAACTGGCCAATAATAGCTTTATGGGTTGTAGAGGCGATAACCTTGCTGTCTTATATTTCAGCCGAGCAAAGTCAGAACAGAGGAACCAGAGTGAAGAAGACCTGGGTGAATAATGTCCACAAACAGCCGTTGGGTGTAATGGATGAGAAAGAAGAAGATATTGGCGGGCAGTCAGATTCAAGGTAAGAAAGGGCTTACAGAGGGAGGAACCAGTTGTTGGTCTCCAAGCTTTGTCTCTGATTCATCCAAGTGTGAAGATGGGACAGTGTTAAAGCTGCTACATGTGGATGTGGAGGAACAGGTGCAGAGAGACAGTGTGTGTGTGTGTGTGTGTGTTTCTGTGTGGGTGTGTGTGTGTGTGTCTGTGTGTGTTGGGGAGGTGGAGATTAGGGAAAAGATTGCAGGCTAATCATATTCATAGGAAACATCCAACTGACTCAAGTCTGGAGCAGAGAGTGTTCTAGCACGTGGAGGGAATGGGACAAGAAAGGATGAATTTCCTTGCTTGGCAAGTCTATGACCACCTTCCATGGCTTGTAAAGTTCTTAATGATTCCAGGAGTTAGAGAGTTGCTGCTCTTTCAGGATCATTAATGAAAATACCTTTGTCTGATTCTCTGTGCAAGGGCTTTGCTCATCAAATGAGATATAAAGCCTTTTAGGTGACATGTCCATGTAGGTTGTGGTTATTGAGGGACTACTGTAAAGAACATTATGGGAAATAGGACTTTTGTGGGGTTGGGGCAGAGGGTGGTAGGAGGAGAGTGATGGTGGTAGATGGACAGTGATGGCTCCATTAAGAGATGTCAGTTCTTGATTATTTTTCAGTACTGTTTTGAAGATGAAGATAGTTCCCAGTTTAATGGCCTTGTTTTCCTATGTGCTGGTACTGGACTTGGAGTCAGGAGAGATCTGGGTTCTAATCCTGCCTCTGATATTTGCTGATACTTTCTGTGTAAACTTGAATGTTGTTTAGTTAACTTTGATGAGTCTCAGTTTTCTTACCTGTAAAATGGGGAAAATAAAAGGCAATTAACTTACAGGATTATTTTCCTATTATTCCATGAAGCTAATCATTGGGCACTTTGGTTTTTTGTTTTTATTTTTTTTCAAAAGGAACTGAAGAAATGAAGATTAGAAGAGCCATTTACACTTGTATAGGGCTAGTGAAATCAACAGCTGTATGACATAGTCAGCTTTTATTAAGTACCTGCTATGTGCTAGATGGCCTAGTGGATAGAATGCTGGGCCTAAAGTTAGGAAGACCTGAGTTCAAATCCAACCTGGGGAATTGGGGGAGAGGGGAAGATGGTACTATGTGCTTAGCAAAGGTCACATGGCAATGGACCAGACCCATAGGACAGATACAAAAAAAACTGTCCTAGATTTAGGAAGTTTGAGGGCTTTTTAATTGGTTACAGATACTTGAACTCTACCATTTTCTTGTATCTTCTGTCAAATTTATTCCAACTCCATAAAATAAATACTCCTCCTTGTACTCCAAGAAAGATGATTCAGGTCTGGAGTTATAGAGATATGTAACGGGTGTCCTGGTAGCATCAATGCAGAGGGCTCATTTGTCCATTCAGCAAATATTAATCATACACCTACTATGTGGAGAGTTTGTCCAGGAGAATGCAAAATTTATATGAAACAAGACTCTTCTCCTCATGGAATTTACAGTCTAATAGAGGATAAGACACAGATACAGTATAACTGTCATAGACACTATTATATGAAAGTGTGTGAGTGCAGAGTGATATGTGAGTGGCCATTACTGATGGTGGGGAGCAGGGAAAGCTTTGTGGAGAAGATTTTGAATGGAGCTCACTAATTGAAGAAGAGGAAGAAGACCATTCTAGACATTGTGGGAGAGCATAAGCAAAGCCCAGAAGTCAAGAGAGCACAGAGGATATCTAAGGGAGGCAGAGTAGTCCCTACTGTCTGGAATATTAAATGAATGGAGGGGAATTAAAGGGGATAGATGATAGTGCAAGTAAGCAAGAATCTGTCGGTGAGTAAACATTTATTAAGTGCCTACTATGTGCCACCACTATACTAAGTGCTACAGATTCAAATGCTAGCAATATGTTTCATGGGGGAAGACCACATAGAAAGGGGAACTAAGAAGTGGTGGTGGCAAAAAGGAAAGATACCAGATCCCACTGCATCAGGTGATGAGAGGAGGATTCAAGAGAGAGCCCAGGTGTGAGTGGATAGGTAAGAAGAAGCATGGCTGGCACCCTTCTTAACAGGGTGAGAGTCCTTTACCAATGAAAAGAAAAGGGCCCCAGGCCACATTTTGTAGAGTGACAATGTGACAGGCAAAGAGGAGGAACATAAATCACAAAAGGTAGGGTAGCAGCAGATTCTGGAAGGCCTGAAATTCAAGGCAGAAGAGCTTAACTGTACTTGAGAGGCTATTGTGTTTAGGAGAATTCAGAAGCAAGGACGATTGGTACCCGACCACAACCTGGTCAGAAACATTTGACTGGGGAGGCTGAAAATCTGTGGGCCTGCCATGCTCTTTTCCCTAGAAGTCCAAATTAACATCTGTAGCAGGATCTATGAGCCTCTGGATCACTAAAGGAAAAATGACGTGGAAAAAAAGCCTGACTGAGATTATGCTGTCCTGTCTTGAAACCTTTGTGTCTATAGGATTTTCTGCCTGATATTGATGAGGCTCCACATTCTTGCATCAGAAGCTGAATTTGTTCAACTTGGATGATGTGTTTACTAGTTGCTTATAATTGAAGACTATTTATTATTTTTTTAAAATTTCAAAAAGTCTAATCAGGTTATGGATAGTAAATCTGGTCTGTGGAAGTATGCAGTGTGTGAGAAGGGGGAGACTCCACCTGTCTGACTGAAAGGGTGCATTTGAGGGATGATGTTAAAATCCATGTCTTTCCTTTAGATTCAATTAGGGTTCCACCTTCCAACCTCTCCCTGGTTCCCCTTCCTATTGGAGAGTGATTTCTCTTTCATCAGATACCTCCTAGCATTTCCCTGGACCTCTCCTCTCCTTTGCTCACAGTGTCCGGTACTCATTGAGTACTCTGTAAATGGTTTTTCATTCGTTCATCTCACTCTGCCTGGTACTATAGTTAAAATATTGGTATTATATTGTATGCTACTGGAAAGTAGAGCCTGTTTTATATATATCTGTGCATATAGAAACATAAAAAGGTGGAGAAATAAATCAGTTTGATAAACCTAGGTGATGCAGGTGTGGAAAAAGTGTCAGGAAGACCAGAGATGAAGTCTAGCCTAGACACTAACTGTATCACTTTGGGCAGACCACTTTAATGAATGTTTGCCTCAGTCTTCTGCTCTGTAAAATGGGCTAGAAAAGGAAATGGCAAATTACTGCAATATCTTTGCCCATAAAAACCCAAGTGGGGTCCCAAAGAGTTGTTGAAAATGACTGGATAACAAAAAATTATGTATGTATGTATGCATGTGTGGGTGTTTAGTATATATGTACACATATGTACGTATGTTTGCATGTGTATATACATACATAGAGTAGGTAGTGTACACATTGTGCATTCTAAAGGCACCCATGAATAAGTTTAGGATTACCTCCTTCTTCCCTCCTCCATTATCATGGACAGATGAGTTGATTATCCCTGATTTAATGGAATGCAGCAAATCTTTATTAAGCACCTGCTGTATATGAAGACACAGTGCTGACTGCTGGGGTCACAAGGACGCTACACTTCCATTACTTTGATGACTGAGGAAAAGGATATTCGTGGTTCCCCATGCCTTTCTTACCATTGTGCTTTTCTGCTACAAGTTAAAGAGGGAAGCAACATTGGCATGGTGGAAAAAAAATGGTGAGAGATTGAATCCTGGATCTGCTACTTTGCTGTCTGGTGACTTTTGACAAGTCATTTCCTTTTTCCAGGCTTTAATTTCCTCCCCTAGTGAATGAATGAGCTGAACTAGGTGACCTCCAAGTTTCCTTCAGTTCTTTTTTCTGTGCATCATTCAGATAGAGTCATGGTGTTCGTCTCGACCCTGCCTCCATCACTGGGGAAACTCAGGCATCCATTTCTCAAGTCTCATCAGTAAGTTGGGCCTGATAACCTATTTGATGTTCAGAGAGTAAATAAAATTTTACACGTATACCATTTAGCAGTTCTTGGGAAGATAGTAGCTGTATAATTTTGAGATCTTATATTTTAATTATAACCTGAGTATAGCATGACTTTAGTGGGAGAGGCACTGGCTTAGTGGGAAGAATCTTGGATTTTTTGTAAGTCAGAGACACCTAGATTAAAACCCCAGCTCTGCCATCTTCCCCTTGGGTGATCTTGGCAAGTTACTCTACTTTTGCCAACCTCAGCTTCCTTGATCATAAAAAAAAAAAGTGAGTGAAGTGGATGAGATGACCCCCAAGTTCCATCTGGGCTCTCTCTCTCTGAGCCTAGGAGTTCATGTTAAAAGGCCCAGGCACTTGTAAATAATTTGTGTGGATGGGTAGTCTCCCAGAACTGTGAATTTTGTCTCACTTCCTTCTGTACCTCTCGAAAACTAACTTAATTTACCTGGTATTGAATTCCTGTGATACTTTCTCACATAAACTTTAACCTTTGTGAACTGGGCGTGTGAAGTATATTTGGGGAAGTTTACATTTGAACAGAGTGAATTTTAGTAGAATGACTCATTGTCTGTCAATATTTTCTCAGCCAAAAGTTGCAAGTTAAGACCATGATCCAACCACAGGTAGAAGATGGAAACTTTAGGCTTGAGGGGGGTTTTCTTAAGAGGATCCTTGACCCAGTTCTTCCTCATCCTGGTCACATTGGATGGTCATCATGTGGGGCTCTGGCCTTTGAAGAATCAAATTCTACCAGTTCCAGGTGTTTATTCAAAGAGGGCACAACTAATTCTGAACTCTTTGAGATCCATCTTCTAACATGAAGTCATCTTTGCATACATAGCCTGAGTCACCGGGAAGTGGAGGAAGCGAGGGATAGTGTTCTGAGTATAGCAGCAAAATGAGAATTTAGAATTTAGAATGATCCCATACAGATCTGTTTCTGGCAACTGATTCCCTCAGTTATGATGACTAATTTCCCCATTTTCTTTTTATATGTTGCCTCCAATGTAAAGAGGAGGGAGAGTCCCATGGGGCGCTCTCTTTAAGGGATAAATGGAAAAATTTGAACTATTCCAAGTACCATGGAAGTACATCATATTAAGAGAGGATCTCTTCCGATATGGAGCAGAAAACTGACAGTAAGGTATGGGAAGCTCTTTGTCATTAGTGGAGGAGACATCCTAACCCCAAATGAGTAATAACACAGTTTGGATCCTTGGAAAATTTTAGTCTAGGAAACAAGTGTAGTACACCAGACAAGTGGTCCATGGCAAAGATGCTACCTGTCTGGTAACTGGATCTCTTGATGGCAGTATTATTAGAGAAACCATCAAATGAGAGCTGAAGAATTGGTTTACCTCTCTTCATTCATTATTCTTTCAAATCATCTTTTCCAAACAGAACACAAGCTCTTTGCAAGCAGGAACTGCTATTTCCCTTTTCTGTCAGTAATCCTAGCTCAGTGCTAGGCACAGTTGAAAGATATCTATTGTGTGCAGGGGATTTTGCTGAGTGCTGGAAGAGTTAGAAAAATGAAGCAAAAAACAGTCCCAGCCCTCATGGAGTTTGTAGGCTAGGTGAGAGACAAGATATGAACTCAGATGACTGTGTTTTACATTTATTATGATGGATGCATTAAAGTATGGCAGACAATATTGTGTGAGGTATGAAGGTATGAAGCCCTTGCCAACTAGGGGAAATCAATGAATGCTTCAGGGAGGAGGTGACATTTGAGTTCATAGGATCATTGACAAATCTGGAAGAGACTTTGAAAATTCAACCCCCATCCCTATTGGGGGGCTTTAAAGGACCTCCAAAATCTATTCCTTATCTCCATCTTTAAAGAGACCTCACAAGTCAAGGATGAGTAGAAATTCTTTAACTTAGCTTTTCTGAAATAGTAAGGACTAGGATACTTCAAGAACAGTGGACTTGACAGCAGTTGGTCTATGGTTTATAGAACTGTGAGGTCAGTGTGAGTTCTAATATTGTGGTTCAATCGATTTGTCATGTCCGACTCTCTGTGATCCCATTTGGGGTTTCCTTGGCAGAGATAATGGAGTGGTTTGTCATTTCTTTCTCCAGCTCGTTTTACACATGAGGAAACTGAGGCAAACAGGGTTAAGTGACTTGCCCAGCTGGTAAGATTTGAACTCAGAGCTTCCTGACTTCCAGTCCAGCATTTTATCCATTGTATCACCCAGCTGCCCGTGAGGATCAGACGCTGAAGGACTTGCAGATATTTAGTTTAGAGAAGATTTAGATGGGGGCATGTGGACTGTCTTCAGGTAAGCAAAAGGTTATCACCTTAGATAGATGACAGGGTAAAGCTAGGTGGTACAATGAATAGAGCTCCGAGCTTGAAATCAGGAATGACAAAGTTCAAATCCACCTTCAGACACTTACTAGCTATGTGACCCTGTGCAAGTCACTTAACCCTGTTTGCCTCAGTTTCCTCATCTGTAAAAATGAGCTAGAGAAGGAAATAGCAAACCACTGCAATATCTTTGCCAGGAAAACCCCAGCTGAGCTTACCAAGAGTTTGACACAACTGAACTACAAAGACATCACCACATCAGAAGAAGGATTCAGTTTGCTTGCTCAGTTTGGCCCCAGGAGCAGCAATGAATGGGAGTTACAAAGAGACATATTTAGGCTTGATATAAAGAAATTAGAGCTATCCATGGAATAGGCTACTCTAAGCCTGATTGGAGGTATGTAAACAGAGGCTGGATGATTTCCCTGATTGGAAATGTTTAAACAAAGGCTGGCAAGTATATTATAGAATTATTTTTTTTAGTTACGAGTTGAACTAGATGACATCCGGATCTCTTCTAGCTCCGAAATTCTGGGATTGTACGAACATAGAGACAAAATGCCTGGATTAACATCCCAGCTCCAACATTTAGCAACTGCAGAAATGAGGAAAATTTGGACATCAGATGAAGTGGTCTATGGTCTACACAGTCTGGGCCCTGTTCTTAGGGGCAGCTAGGGGGTGCCATAGTGCTCAGAGTCCTGGACCTAGAGTCAGAAGTTATTTTTATTTAGTTGTTTTTAGTGCTGGCCAGAGTCAAGGAGACCTGAGTTCAAATGTAGCCTCAGATACTTAATAGCTGGGTGACCTTGGGAAAGTCACTTAACCTTTGTTTGCCTCAGTTCCCTCAACTTTGTTGGGAGGATCCATGGGACAGTTGTCAAGCACTTAGACAGTGTCTGGCACGTATCAGGTGCTATATAAATACTACTGTTCTTCACCTCATCTCCCTCTTTTTTTCTGTTTCACTCCCCTTTTACTCCCTTGAAGATCTGTATCCTCTTTTTTTCCCCTCTAAAAAAATGGCTCTAGACCAGATTTTCTGTGAACCCTGTGGCATTTTGGTGAGGCCTATTCTTGAAATGAGGGGATTAAAAAAAAACCGTAATTGGAAATGATTAATGATCCTCAAATGATCAATTTTGGTTAGAACTGAGTAAAAAAAGTTGTGATTTCTTTTCCCCACCAAGTTCACAGATTCCCTGAAATCTTTCCAGTTTCCTTAACCAAAACCCAGACTGGAACTAGAGACCCCCCCCCCCAGAAGAGCCATTTAGGATCGGGAGACATTTCCTGCCCTCAAGGAGTTTGTGTGTGTGTGTGTGTGTGTGTGTGTGTGTGTGTGTGTGTGTGTACACACAGACATATACATACATTACACATATATACATATATTGTATTATATATGATCTCTAATTATATGATGTATAATTATAATTAGATGGAATTAGCATTTGAGGGACTACTGTGTCACACTGTTTAGTAATATCAAGTCTGTGGGCCATTGAAACCCTTCAGATCTTTAAAAAAAAAATCCCAAAACATTAATTGCTCTTTAGCTATATCTTGCCCTGTGCACTCCTATAGTTTTTTAATCTTTTTTAACTCAAGTGAAAAACTTTGCATTTTTTCTTATTAGATTTCATCATATTAGATCTGGCCAATGGTTGCAGCTGTTTAAGAGGTTTTTGCATCCCAAGTCTACTATTCATGCACCTGTCCTCTTCTGTAAAATCAAGTACAGCTAATCTTTGTTTTGGGAGTGGGGTATAACGGAATTCACTTTGTTAAAATAAAAACAAGCTCTCATTTCACTCACCAGGGGGAACAGAAGCCAAAGCCCAGCCATCCTCCTGGTGGCCACGGTATGACTTGCTGTGTATTTGGCATTTGAGTTTGCTTTTTTTTTTGTATTCCCAGTGCTTAAAACAGTGCCTGACGTAGTAGACACTTAATAAATGCTAGTGGAATGACTGACTGAAACAATAACTCTTTCCAGTCAATCACAGGTATTTCTTAAGCACCTAGTGTGTGCTAGTCACTGTGACTGTGGGTGTGAGGAAAGGGTGTAACAGTGGTCACAGTTCTCAACAAGCTCCCTTTCTAATGGGGGCCATGATGGATAATTATTTCCCCAATTAAGTAGATAGTGTGAGCTTAGTTAAGCATTGCTGATTTCCTGTTCTTGCCCCTTTCCACGCAGACATTTCCTCAACTCCATGTTAACCAACTATAAATATTCTATCTATTCTTGGTATTTCAGTGATTGACCATCTGTGTGTTCTACCCCTGACAGATGACTGAGTTCCTTTCTCTCTCCTGTGATTCTGAATACTTGGAACAAAAGTCATTTCGTTTACTATTAAAATACTGATTCCATTTTATATTCTTGCAAACAGTGAAAGCAGAGAGAGAAATAAAAGGCTTCTGGTACTGGCCCAGGTGACCTGAAGGGAGCTGAGGATGAAGGGGGAGGAGGCTGAAAGTCCAGAGGAGGGATAAAAGGCAAAAACGGCTTCCCAAAAGGTGGTTTGCGTTGTGGTCTTCTTGGTCTGAGGAGGAAGAGGAGAGGAATATGATTGAGAAAACCTGGGGTTACACAGACATTTAGAGGCAGAATACGATACCGTTAGCCTGGGACAAAAACATGCTTCCCAGTTGTGTGGCTCACATGTTAAGATCTCTGTGTCTTCTGGCCGATGCAGTGTTGTTATTTGTTGTGTCTGACTCTGTGACTCCTTTAGGGGCTTACTTGGCAAAGATACTGGAGTGGTTTGCCATTTTCTTCTCCAGCTTATTTTACAGGTGAGGAAACTGAGGCAAACAGGGTGAAGTGACTTGCCCAGGGTCACACAACTAGTGAGTGTCTGAGGTCAGATTTTAAGCTCAGCTCTTCCTGAGTCCAGGCCCAGCACTCTATCCACTCCACCATCTAGCTGTCCTGGCAGAGAGATGGATATGTGCAAATAAATAGTTTTACCTTCTTCCCTCAGGCTAGAATCCTAGGACTTAAAACTGAAAGGGAATTTATAAGCTATCTTTTACCCCTTTCTGTTAACAGAGGGAAAATTAAGGTCTGAGAACGGAATGACTTGAATCCTTTGCCTGTGATACCATCCTCCCCTCTAATCTGGGGGCTGTTGATTCTTGACCTCAGCTGCCCCCTCCCTAGGTTACCCGTGTCCAGTATTCCTTATTCCTGCCTTACCTCTTGGATCCACTCTGCTCCTCCATAGGAATTGGCATTGAGTTTAGTCAAGAATAAGTAGATTGCCTTTCCTTCACAGCACCAGCCACCTGCTGCCCCCCTCCAGCCCTAGCCCTGGAGTGAGGATCCAGTCTGATCCCCAGTGCCCTGCCCTATTCCTCCTTATCTCTCCTGTACTTCTGAGGAGCCATTCACCCAGACAATGTGGGAACCGTGCTCTAGGTTGAAAGGTCCTTTCAACACGTTACTTTATGTGTTCTAATCAGTCAACCAGTCCCACCGGCTTTTCCTGCAGGACACCTCTCAAGTCTACCCTTTCCTCTGTCCCTCTGCCAAGTGCCTTATCTAAGTCTTGGTCATTTTCTTTATTACTATGCCCCTTCCTTTTCAGTAGATAGAGTACTGGACTTGGAATCAGGGAAATTTCTCTTCCTGAGATCAAGTCTGACCTCAGATACTTAGCTATGTGATCTTGGACAAATCCCTTAACTCTGTTTGCCTCAGTTTCCTCATCTGTAAAATGATCTGGAGAAGGAAATGGCAAACCACTCCAGTATCTCTGCCAAGAAAATCCCTAATGGGGTTAAGAAGAGTCAGACATGACTGAAAAATGATTAAACTATAACAGTAAATCTCAGACTTCTGTCCCATGGTTCAGCTGTTTCATTCTCCTTCTTGAAAACTCTCCCCATCACACTCTTGTAGAAATAGTAGCAAGTGACTGACTCTGAGACCTCCAACAAATCAGCCCCATCCTATCTCACCCTCCCCATTTGCTGTGACACGGATAATGGCTACCGGTTCCAGTTGGATATTTTCTCCAAACCCTGACTCTCTGTCACTTTTTCGAATTCCCAGTACCCTTACCTGCTCCCTCTTCCTGCTAAATTTAGGCTACAATCATGTATACTCATGCACACATGCAGACGTTCTCTCTCTTTGCCTTTCTTTCTCACATCCTTTCTATTTCACATATATCTCACATAGGTGCATGCTTTCTTTATGTTAAAGGTTTCATTCTCTGACTAGATATTTCTTTTGCAGGACCACTGTATTGAATCCAACTCCATCCATCTCAGATGAGGCCCAGGAAAACCCAAGGAAGTCATCTTTGTCTCCTACAAAGGTAGATTGAATTCAGTCTTTTTTTTTCTTAAAGGAAAAAGTTATATGGGAATGAATATTACTTCTCACTTTACCAAAACACAGTGAAACAAAAATTTATACGATGAAAGATACAGTTGAATATTTATTTTAATAAAGATATAGTTGAGTAATAATTGAGGATGCAGCATGAAACAGTCTACAGAATGCTGACCTTGAAGTCAGGGAGTTCAAATCCCACTTTTAACATTATTTTTATCAGGTCTTTTTAAACTTTTTCCACTCTACCCTTTCAGCACTTCTTAAACTGTGAGTGGATTCTCAACTCACAGTTTAAGAAGTGCTAATCTGTATGACTTTGAGTAAGATAAGTGATCTCTGAAACTGTAAAGTTCTTTGCAAACTTTAAAGTGCTTACTTAACAGGTATTATTTTGTGCTAGAAAAATACTTTATTTTCCTTACATTAAACGAAAGATTTGTCTACTCTAATCCATGGGAAAAATAATCCGTTTTTCTTTTTTTAGACCATTCAGGCCAATTTCCCTTTCCCAAGAGGGACAATGTTCCATGTAAATCCAGCCTTCTCTCTATTATATTGTGCCTTTAAGTTTGCCTCATGAGAGGTACCTCTAATTTATAAAATCACAGACAGAAAACTCCCTAAAAGCTGAGATTTTCTCAATAGGCTCTTTAGTCTGTCCCACTGTGGTAATGCATTTGTTCATGTTCATAACCAGTGATCTCAGGAAGCCAGAGGACCCCATAGCAAGAGTAACCAAACAAAGAAGAGATGATATTTGGTTTTGTTTTAGATGAATTTAATGAGAAATTTCGTGCCACAATGAAATAAGGACAGAACTGCAAGCCACAAGACTTGAGTTCAAGTTTCTGCTTTTACTAACTCCATTTCCATAGTTCATTCCCCTGATTAAACCTTACTTTATTTCTTAAACTGGAGTAATAATACTTACATAGACTACCTTATGTGACTGTCATGAGGAAATTTTAGGTATGTCAACAGGTATTATTATTTCTAATGTGCCTTTCAATGGGAAAAAAATCCACAATTATAGTGTTAGTTGTACTTCACAGAATTCTGATATTCTTTGATAATTTATAATTTTTGCAAACTATGCTTTATAGCTTTTCATCAACTAAGATATTTGATTAACTAGCATTCCTATGTCCTAACCAAGCCAGAAAACAGAGAGTTTATTGGAATAGCTCAAGTATTGAATGTTTTTGTATATAAAATGCATTTGCCAACATTAAGTTTCTGTTAGGCCACTTTGGAAACAAGTTTAATAAACAATATTTTTCCTCAGCTAAGGAAGAACCCATTTAATAGCTCTGTGTTACCAGAGGATACTGTATCTTTCCAAATCCCAGATGAACCATCAGAAAATGAACAAACTGACTTACTGCAGACTTCAAAAGAGGGTAAATATTATTTTTATGGACTGGCTATTTTTACCCTTGTGCTCTGAGGACTAAGGAATCTTCTCGGAATTTCTTTTGCAAAAAAAATGACTTGCAAAAGAGAGTTTAGATTCCTGATGCTTTTCTGGATCTTCCTTCAGCACCTTGTTCCCTAACCCAGAGTAGGGGTGATCCAACCTTGGCTCTGTCCCTTATGGTATGGACTCTCTGTTTCCATGCCCCCCCCCCGCCAATTCCCATACATAAACTGATCATTTTTCCTCCAGTGACCTCAGTTTGTCAGTGGACAGTGGGGGCAGGGGAAGGTGGGACTATTTAATTTGGAAAGAATATACTGACAACTGTTTTATGATGACAAAGGTAGCTAGGTGATGCACTAGATCGAGTGCCAGACCTGGCATCAGGGAGACTTCCCTTCTTGAATTCAAATCTGATCTCAAACCCTGGGCAAGTCACTTAACCCTATTTGCCTCAGTTTCCTTATCTGTAAAATGAGCTGGAGAAGGAAATGGCAAACCGCACCAGTATCTTTGCCAAGAAAACTCCAAATGTCATTTGACAAAGAGTCAGACACAACTGAAAAAATGATTAAACAACAAATTGATAACAGTCAACTTAACTAGGCAGCTTTCGACCCTCAAAATGTACCTTCCTTTGGAGAGGAAAAGGGAGAGGGAGAGGACAAGCTGAGTTGGCTGAGATATATGAAAGGTAGTTGGAGATGTGAAATTGGAGGTCAGCAGATAATTCAGGATGAGAATTTTGCATTTTGCTTAGACAAGAGGAAGCCACTGAAATTTTTAGAAAGGAGAGGAGGGTGCATCACACAGCCAGATCTATATTTTAGAAATACTATTTTGACAGCTGGGATAGATAGATAGATTGGAGTCGGGAGAGACAAGATGTAGAGAGACTAGTTATGAAGCTGTTGCAGTAGTCTAGGCAAGAGAAAAAAAGGGTTTGAAGTAGGCTTGCTGTGTGGGTGGAGAACTGGTGGTGGATGTGAGAAATACTGCAGAGGTAGAATGAACACTCTTGGTAACTGTGGGTAGAGTGAAGAGCTGAGAATCGCTCTGAGCTTGTAGACCTGGAATTGGCCACATTCTCAACAGAAGTAGGAAGATTTGAAGGAAGGACACATTTCGGGGAGGAGGAGGAAGATAAACTCATCTTCCTATTTCTGAGAGGCAGTTGGATATGGTAGAAAAGGCATTAAATTTGGGTTTAGAGGACCTAGGTTTTCAGGCCCACTTCAGCTGTTTACTGTGACACATTAAATTAATTTCACATTACTGTTTAATGTGACCCTGGTCAAGTAGGTTGGCCTTCTCTGTACCTCAGTTTCCTCATCTGTAAAATGAAGGGGGTGGGGGAGCAGCTAAGTGGTACAGTGGATAGTGCAGCAGCTCAGGAGCCAGGAACACCAGAGTTCAAATTTGACCTCAGATACTTAACACTTACACACTGTGTGACCCTGGGCAAGTTATTTAACCTCAATTGCAAATAAATGAATGAATAAAATTAGGGTGCGGGATTAGATAATCAATCTTGTCTCTTTCAGCTCTAAATTTGTGATCTCATATTTATGGCTCATCTGAATATGATCCCATATTTAGAAGTAAATGAATTCTTGTAGATAGTTTAACCTTAAACTTGAGTTCATACCTTAACTGTAAATCTGAAATGTATGTCACTTTCCCCAAGGTGCAATGACTCCACCTTGTAGTTTAAAGGCTGCTTCTCTTTCTTACTGGGTACTTTGCCATGTTTATGCTTAATTTTCAGATGCATTGTTTTATTCAAAGGAAAGCAAGTCCACCCCATACTTTCCAGACCAAATATTAAAGGAATCAAGACCAGTTGTTCTAGGACGTGTAGATGGGTCTCCCTTGAAGCCGCCGATCCCCAAAACGAGGAAATTGATTTATAAAAATGTGTCTAATCTACAACCAGATGACAACCAGTCTCTTCCTAAACTGGGCCAAAGAACAGATTCCCTCAATAGCAGAAGTGCCCCACGAGGGATCCTGAAACGGAATTCCAGCTCCAGCAGCACTGATTCAGAAATTGTTCGTTATAATACCACCTTGGAACCTAAAGGCAAAAACTGGCCAGCCCGACTTGTTATTCATGAGGGAAATTCTGAAAAGGATGATTCCACAGAAGATGAATCTTCCCAGAATCCGCTGGAACCTTTAAAACATGTGAGATTTTCAGCAGTGAAGGAAGATGTCTCCCAGGGTCCTGAGCTGAACCAAGGCAAGGAAGTGGGAGAGTTTGGCCTTTTGGAATCTGACATACCCAGGAGTGGACCAGAAGGTGCAGGGGACTTGCAGGAGTCTACAAACAAACCTGTGTTTTCCAGATACGGAAAACCAGCCCAACACATGAGTCCAACCTCTGACTCTTACCAGATTAACGGAACCAGCCCATCATCTGAGAACGTCTATGATAAGCAAACCCATTCTCATTCAGAGTTTTTAACCGAAAGCCCATCTCTCAAGGAGCACTCACCCTCTAACAGAGAGTCCCAAAAGGCATCTTCAGAGCCACTGAGCCTTGAATCAGAGCTATGCAAAAACCCTGCTGGTAAGAAAGTTAGCTGTTAACTAGGGGCTACTAATTGTTGCTTTCATACGGGTTTAGAATCGCTAAGTTGGCCCTAAAGAGACTGATTATTTCCTCCTAAGAGTGTGTCTGAGATTCTTTCTAGTAGCTGCTTACCTGATAGTGTACCAGTTAACAAGGAGGTTGGCATTTTTATCAAAGGATGGATAAATACAGTCACAAACAGAATTCTACAATTTTAGAGATGAAAGGTATCCTAGGGATCTAAGAGAAGCAGAAATAGTACAGGTGATCCAGCTAATTGTATTTTTTCTATAAAAATTGAACTCGGGTGAAACAACAATATGCATTTTATTTAACTAAACTCAATTACCAACTTGGTTTTACAACCTAAGTAGATAGAGTGCAGAATAAAATTTGAAGTCGTGTAAACTCCTAGGTACAAAATAAATCCCTTATTCCTTAAACGTTCACATTGTTGTTCAATCTGTTTGACTCTCTATGACCCTATTTGGGGTTTTCTTGGCAAGGATTCTGGAACGGTTTGCCATTTCTTTTGAGGTAAACAGAGGTTAAGGGACTTGCCCAGGGTCATATAGCTAGTAAATGTCTAAGGCTAGTTATGAACTCAGGAAGATGAATCTTTCTGACTCCAAGCTTGGTGCTCTGTCCACTACCCCACCGAGCCACCTAGCTATCCCTGAAAACCCCAGACATTTGTCCTGTTCTCGAAGTTGCATTGAAAATTCCCTGGACCTGTGTTAAACGAATACCTTTTAGTCACACTGAGCTCTTCTGAAGTATCTAGGCCCTTGTCTGAAAGTAGCTCTCTTAGTAATCTCAGGGAAAGCTCTGAACACTTCACTCCCATTCCTACTCCCCACCCTACACCAGTCCCTTCTTCACTCTTCTCCTATTCCCATTCTCTACTCTTTCCCTTTCTAGGTCAAAAATGGGGTGTCCTGATTAGAAAAAAAAGTTACCATAGCATCTAAATTACTATTTTACTTAACTTCTCCCTTAAAAAAAAGAATATTCCATTATGGACCTTTATATACTAAGCCCTGTGGTTTCACAACTTGCTCAGAGATCAACCCTTTTCCACATTTAGTAGCTGTGGGACCCATGTGTAAATCATTTTACTCTTGACTTGTCAAAGTTTCCTCTTTAGAAAGACAGATTTTACCAGTGCTGACCACAGGTATGTTGTCGGGAAGGTCTTTGTAAACCTTAAAATGAAATAGAATTGAGAGTTATTATTGTACTATGATTTTCTTGTAATATTTTAAATACACGCAGCCATAAAATAGAACATTTAAAAACACAGTTTTGTAGTAATTTCCTCACAGTGTTCAACGGTGTCATATTATAATAAATGTTTTGAACATTTCAGCATGAAACTTCATCTCACACCAGTTGTTTTTGATGTCCCTTAAGAAGATGGTAGGATCTGGAGATTTAAAGGATCTTAAGGATCATCTATTCTAGTGCTTCCCAAACTTTTTGGTCTCAGAATCTCTCTTTTGCTCTTAAAAATTCTTGAGGACCCCTGAAGGATTTTTGTTTATGTGGGGGTGCATTGATTAATATTTACTAGATCAGAAATTAAAACATCCTAGTACTGTCTTGAAAGTAGTTTTTACTGTTAGGAGCAAGGGAAAGGGTCTCAGGGAGCCTCTGAATCCAAGAACATTCTTTGAGAACCACTGAATTACTTCATTTTAGAAAGTAGAGAATTGAGGGTCAGAGAAATTCATTGACTTCTAGTCGCAGAGCCAAGGTCCAAACCTAGATCTTCCTATGCCAAATCCAGTGTTCTTTCTGCCATACCAAAGTTGCTTCTCAGTCTGTCAGTCATTAGACAAAATAAAAAGTTATTTAATAATAAAAATAGCTAGCATTCTTATAGCTCTTTAAGGTTTGCAGAGTACTTTATGAACATTAACTCATATTATCCTCAAAACAACCATGGGAGATAGATGCCAGTCATTTAGTCATAAGATAAAACATAGTTATTTGCTAAAAAATGTTGATGATGATGATGAGTAGCATTTAAATAGTGCTCTAAGATTTGCAAAACTCTTTACAAAAATTATCTTTATAATAAGCCCTTGGAAGTAGGTGCTAGTTAATTCTGTCATAGGAGAAAAATATTTATTATTTGTAATAATAAGAAAAAGAATAGCTAGCATTTATATAGCTCTTCAGAGGCAGCTAAAAAACTCTGGATAGTGCACTTGATCTAGGGTCAGGAAGACCAGTCTCTAGTTAGGTGATCCTGGACAAATCACTTAGCACTATTTGCCTTAATTCATTGGAGAAGAAAATGGCAAACCATAACCAGCTCTTCTATTCTATTTTAAATGATTTATCTAAAATTAATTTTTGTACATTATTCTATACAGAGAAATATATAATTATAGAGAAATATAATTATATATGTAATTACAGAGAAATACATAATATGTATAAATTACTGTTTTGTAAATTAACTCTGATGTGTGTATATGTTTAAATGTCTGTGTTTTTGTCTTTGTCTAGCTCTGTATACCTGAGTTTAGAGATACAGAACCTTCAGAGCCCTGGGCCTTGATGAGCAGTAACTCTGTTCCTCCCAGTTCCCCCATGTGAAGGGGTACAGTGGGCTTTGAGATTATTAAGTGAAGAAATGGCACTCCTCCCTTGCCTCATAGTACCCTCAATCTTGGACCCATCCTAGCCTCCCAGCCACTGGCTTTTTGGCAGCAGGAAATGGACAGGGCAGC
>CM053771.1:92757084-92949513 GCA_028658325.1 Potorous gilbertii
AGGAAGATCTGAGTTCAAACATGACTTCAGACACTTTCTAGCTGGGGGACCTTGGCCTAGCCACTTAACTCGGTCTGCTTCCGTTTTCTCATCAATAGAACGGGCTAGAGAAGGAAATGGAAAACCGTTCAGGTATCTTTGCTAAGAAAACTCCAAAGTGGGGTCACAAAGTCAGATGCGACTGAAACGACTGAACAACGAAAAGAATGGTGAATTGGAGTTGAAAGGATTTGATAGGAATTTAGTAGATGTCTGTACTATTTTAATAGCTGTCTAATGTGTTTTCCTACTCTTTTCTCCATTATTTCTCAGCATTGCTGACAGTATTAACAGTATGAATACAGACCTTCAGGTGAAAAAAAGAGCTTTGTATCCAAATCATTAAAAAATGTAACTTAGTATTAGCCAACCTGTTTGCTCTTTTTTAATTTAGAAAAGCATTTTTGTTACAGATGAGTATCTACATTGGGTTGAACCTGAACCACCTCAGGTACAAGATATCAGTCATTCTGCAGATCATCAGCAAGGTAAGCATATAGATTTCAAGGCTCTAAACTCTAAGACCTCTTCTCAGTATGATCAAAAAGCCACTGAGATAATGAAAGCGACTGACAAATCCATCTCGAAAGTCCTAGACTGGTTTAACAGAAGTTCTAATCCGGATGCTAAAATACCATCCTTTCCACATCCTGAAGGGATGCAGTTTGAAGGAAAATCAGACTCAAAAGTGCGGACTAATGACACCACAGAAATAGAAAATGCCGTCCTCCAGCAAGATGACTTAAAGTCTCCAATTTTCACTCAAGGTAAAATAAAGACTGTAGAAACCAGTTATCCATCTTGCATAAAGGAAGATCCATTATCTTCTGAAAGTGTCATAGAATTCAAGAAATCAGAAAATGGTGTTTTACCTAAACAAGCTGGCAAAGAGAAAGGACAACCATCATCACCATTCAGAAGTCAAAATCAAGGAGGTAAAAGTATTATTCTTATTCAAGACACAAAAAATCCAAATGAGGAAATAGAAACACATTTCCTAAATACCGACTATCCCGTTAACATTTTCAAAGGATTAGATGCTGAGTGCCAAGTGTCATCCAAAGTAGAGGATTCCTCATACAAAGAAAAACTCAAGTTTTTTGATAATGGAAAAAACAGAGGAAACTCAAAGATGACTGTTGACTCTTTTGAGAATATTGGAGAACCCATGTTAAAGCATAACATGGAAGCCAAAATTTGTACAGTGAAAAAGGCTGATTATCTCTCATTTCCATCAGAGGGAGAGAATGTCAGCTCATCAGCTCCTATTGCTAATGAGGGAGTTAGAGAAAAAAAAGGATCTAATTTTTCCAGTCATGGTAAGCTGTCTGCTCCTTTCAAGAAACCAGAAGATTTGCAGCAAGAAGAAGCCAGTCATCTATCTGGGAGTCTAGTACAAAGGGAGAAATATAAAAGAGTAAGTGATCGGATATCCTTCTGGGAAGGAGGAGGGAAGACAGCTGAACCGACTAGTAGGATGCCCAGTTCAGCAGGAAACCAGGTACAAGTGCCTGTTATAGTAAGTTGGCCTATGAAGTCAGTGGATTTGTCTGTGAAAAATTTGCCTGAAGACCAGAATGAGTTTTGTCAAGTCTTTGCCAAAAACATGGACCTAAATAAGAACGACCAGGTATCTTATGGCCCTGGCTTCCGTACCTCAGTTAACTCGGAAGGGTTCAGGCCCCAAATCATGGGAACATCCAGAGGGTATCTCTCAGTGAACCAAGTAGGTAAAATGCCTTCATTTCCAAGTGAATCTATCAAAATTCCGATGAGAGACAATTTGCAATCCAAAAGGGGCATGACGTTTCCAACATCAAAACACGATTCTCATGAAAGGAATGAAGCCTCTTCCTGTTTGGAAAATGACAGATCTTCTGTAGCCCAACGAAATATTAAGGTTTGCACCTTAGAAGAAAGGATGAATGGAAACTTCCCAAAGCAAATTAACAATTCTTCACATTTTCAGAACTTGAGAAACTTTTGGGACATGGGAACTAATTCAGATAGTACAAACAACAGCACTCATCCAGGTACTAAAAAGTCATTGTCCTTAGATAGCCAGAAAGACAAGGAGTTTGATGAAACTAAGCTAACAAAAGAAGAAAGTGCCTCAGCAGGACAGGACCTTCTCAAGCAAAACAAAGCATCACATGAAGAGGAAATAGCAGACTGGGATTCAAAGCTGATTCCTCAGACACTTTCAGATGAAGCCCCATTTCCATTGAAATCACCAGCAAAGTCCATTCAATTGCCAAGGAATGTACCATCAAAGGAAAATGTAGATGAGCGTTTAGACTGGTTGGTCCCTCCAAAGTTCAAGGAAGAAGGGTATTTCTCAAGGAATGAAGTGAAGGAGCCAGTCATGAAAACCAATGTTCTGCCTAAAGAATATCAAGACACCTTTAATAGAAGTTTAAAGAAACTACTTGAGGGAGCTCCATCACTGTCATTTCAGCCAATGGGTGACAAAGATACTCCAGAAAATGGTCATGAGCCCAGTCGTCCTGCAAATGGAGTATGTGTCCAGGAGAGAGCTTTGGCTGACTTTGAAAAAAAATCTGAGTCTCCACAACAGGACCCAAAGACAAGTACAGTCAGGACCCTAGACTCATCAGAGGCTAAATATAAACCATTTGTTTTCAGTCTAGAAAAATCCCTCAAGGAAGCACCAGAGTTTCCAGACCCTTCTAGTCAAGTCAGGTCAGAAACTGTTTCCATTGGGACTAGTTCTTTGTCAAACCAGAGAAGAGTTTTTGAAAAAGTGATGGAGCCAAGTTATAACAATTCATTTCATAAGAGGGAAGGGGAGATACCTCTTGAAGAGGTGGGAGATGCCTCAGATTATACTGTGGTCTCCCCAAAAATAAAAAACAATTGTGAAGTAAGTCAAAAGGAACTATTCCAGGGACCTTCTGCCTCTTCCCTTTCATTATATCAGACTGTTAATCATAAGGAGTCTTTTGGGGAGACAGCCAACTCTCCCCAAGAGATGTCTTCTTTCCACTCTGCTTATACGTCCCTCTGGGACAAGGGAAAGCCCCCGCAAACGGAAATTTCAGAGTCTATAGAAAAAACAGTCCTCCCCAAAATTGAGTTGAATGATTTGAATATGGCATTGGAAAAGCTTCACAAGGAAGTTCAAGAAGATGTAAAGAATTCCACCAGAGAGACAAGGGCAGTTCCTGGAGAGTGGCAGCCTGAGTTCTCTGAAGAAGCAACAGGAACACATAACCAGAAAAACTCTACACCTTGGATGGCCAGAAAGACAGTGTTTCCAGATGAAAAGCATGCCCAGCCTATTGACATGAGCCTAGAAGAACCTAGGGAAGAAGCATCAGGTATGTATTCTGCACATTGTTGTGATCCACCTTACCTGAACCAATCTCCTACCCAGCCTGACTCTACTAGTTACCAGCATTCCAAAGAATTGTCACAGGAAATATCAGAAACTCTAACAAAAACCATCATTCAGCCTAAAGCTGAGCTCCGAGAATTCAGTATTGGCTTAGAAAAACTCCTTAGAGAAGCCTCAGAAAGTCCTCCCTTGGAACTGGGGAATGATAGAACAAAGAACTCTGAGGCTAAGTGGATAGATGAGTCAGCCTTTTCTGGTCAGACTGATGAAACCCAATACTCAGATTTCCTTGAGGAAATCAAAGAAACAATAGAAAAGTCTTTTGGTCCTTTAATAATGGAAAGTGCATTTGACTTAGGTTTCGAGAAAATCCTTAAGGAAGCTTCTGTAACTTTGCCTACAGTGACAGAAGAAAAAGGAACTCTTAGTATCGAGGCCTCACCATCAAAACAAGGAATGCTGTCCAGAAAAGCACCTCATATGTATTCATGGAACCCGGGAGATGCTAAGGTGAAGGTTAAGAGTAAAGTTTTGAAACCAAAAGGCCAGAAATTCATTAAAGACAAAACAGTGGCCAATGGAAAAGGAGGGCCACAGGACTCTGAAAGTAGAATTCATAACCCTGGAACCATGCCAGCAAAGAATGAACTTAGAGATTTCATTGACAGAGGGACTGTTGACTACACATGTGGGGCCACAAGAGAAAAGGCTTCTCAGGTCATCAATGAAGACCCCTCTGAAAAACGCCATTGGGTCACATGCAGGGACCCCAGTGAGTCACTTCCAAGAGAAAAGACACGTTTTTCTAAAATAAACAAGATTAAACTGTTTCTAGCAACACCATACAAAAGAGAAGAAGAAAGAGAAAGCTCTTCTGATTTGGATTTTTCAGATGAATATATCAGTTCTAATACAGACAGCCGGAGAAGTTCTTCCCGTGAGCATTTTGAGTTTTTAAAAATCTCTGATTTTTCTTTTAAAGAGAAATCTGGATACTGTTATGTGAATTTAACTGTGTAGAAGCTGACGTTGGGGTCATGGAAGACTTGAATTCAAGCCTTGCCTCTGGCACAGACTAAGAAGTCATCTTATCTCTTAGTGCCCCAGGTCACTCGTTGAGACACTGCTGGTCTCCATCAGTAGTAGTAGGGGTGAATTTTCACTCCAGGCGTTCCCTACACTGATGAAATCACTTCTGGATACCATTTCATCATTTCCCCCTCCCCCCCAAATTTAGAGTTTTGTTAATTATGAGATCACTTAAAAAAATAAGATTAATTTGGCTTTCTCTAACATATAACGCTTTCTGTGTTTGTTTAGGAGTTGTGAATGGCTATCCTGTGGAGGGGGTAGGGATTAAAATGAATCTTCTTATAGGGTCTAGATTTGTTGCCTCATTTGCAGAAGGCACCAAAATCCAACAGAAAGAACATAGGACAGGTAGCTAGGTAGGCAAGTGGATAGAACACTGGCCTTAGAGTCAGGAGGACCTGAGTTCAAATTTGGCTTCAGGTGCTTACTAGCTTTGTGACCCTGGGCAAGTCACTTAACTCCAATTACCTCTTGCCCTCCCCAAAATAAAACAAACAAAAAAACCATGGGATATGGAATCACAGGACCTTGGATCCATTCATAACTTTGCCACTTACTACCTGTGTGACCTTGAACAAAGCAGTCAGCTTCTTAGGGTCTCAGTTTTCTTTTCTATAAATGAAAGGATCAGACTGGATAACTTCTAAGGAAACTTCCAAATCAAAATTTATGATCCTTGATACCATGATGACTGGGGCTTTAAGAAGAAATATATGTCTTTCTGTCTGTCTCTTATTTCAGTTGTTTTCAGTCATGTGCAAGTTTTTATCACCTCATTTGGGGTGTTCTTGGCAGAGATACTGGAATGATTTGCCATTTCCTCCAAAAACTGAGGCCAACGGGGTTAAGTGACTTGCCCAGGGTCACACAGCTAGGAAGTATCCGAGGCCAAATTTGAACTCCAGTCTTCCTGTCTGCAGGCCTGACATTCTATCCACTGTGCCACCTAGCTCTCTGCCCCCATATCTCTGTCTGTCTGTCTGTCTGTCTGTCTCTCTCTCTGTCTCTCTCTCTCTCTGTCTCTCTCTCTCTCTCTCTCTCTCTCTCTCTATATATATATATATATATATACACACACATATATATTTCTTTGTTTCTTTCATCTCTCTATCTAGGCATACATCCCTATCTCTCTCTTTCTCTATCTGTGTGTGTGTCTTTCTCCATCTCTATTTTTCTGTCTACCTATATACATTTATTTCTATCTATGTACCTGTCTACCTGTTTTAGGAGAGTGCTGGAACCAGCTCAGAAGAGTCATGGTTAAATTTGAAATGTGAACTATTTTCACCTCAAAAATTGGCAAATGTTACAAATCAGAGCTGCATTTATTGTTTTGTAGGACTCAAAAAAGCGATGGAGAAGATGTCAGTAATGCAGATGAAACTGAAAAACTTGTCATGCATGCATTTTTTTCTTAAGGCCAGTTGTTAACCATTTACCAGCACACCCCCTGTATCTATCTGTTCTTCTGTCTATCTACATCTGTGTGTATGTATGTCTTAACTATGTACTAAAAAAGATTCATTATTCCCTCCGTGTAGATTCTGCCTTCACTGACCTATCTTACAGCCCCCCTCTACTCTGAGGAGACAAGTCTTCATGGGCTGCTATAGTTACTTCATGATGGTTTATAGTGATGAGCCTTTCTAGGCTAATACTTGGGCAACAGACACATAGTCCATTGCCAGCTTCATGCTTGGAACTTTTGCATCTTGGAGAGGACCCAACAGGGCTTAGGCTGTTCTAAAGCCTCCAGCAATCCCAAGTCAGCTTGGGAAGCTGAGGAATACTTTAGTGGGGAAAAAAACCATGTATCACAGACACATTCTATATGTTTGGGCACATGTAAACAAATGCATAAGGTGAATTCATCATTAACCATTCTCTGTTAATATTTCATATATTCCCCCATAAAAACTCATCATATTTGAGTTTTTGTTGCTTCTGTTTCCTTTAAAAACAAACGAAGTTGGGTCTAGTTAGACTTGCTAAAACATTCTCCTGATAGGGGAATAATGAATATTTTTTATTTGCTTATGAGAAAACGACTGACTTGATGGAGCTTCTTCAAATTGGGCTACCATGGGCCTGTTACTTAGATTTTAGCAACTGTTTCATTGTAATGTTGGTTAAATACTGAGGAGCAAGAGCCATAGAATTGCTTCTTCTTCCAATATTTCATCTAAGAGGAAACCCTAAAATTATTCCTCTTGAGGTGGTTTGAAATTTGGGAAATAATTTTCATCTTGTATCTGAGGGAATCTAATACTCTCTACTACCCAGAGTGTGTGCCGGTTCTCATGGGACAGGTTTGTCTGCCTGCCTGAATCCATGGGAATAGGAAAGGGAATCATCATAACAAAACTCTAAGCCCTCTTTAAGTCTTTGAGCCTAATGCTGGCTCAGCCAACAAACATCTGAGATCATTGCCACCTGTGGTTCCACAGATTTGGGAAGCTACTCTCAGTTTTCACAGTTTTGTCATAAAACATAGATATCCTTAATCCTAAACTGATTAGTATATGTCCCATTTTGGCAGGGTCATCAGAAGCAAATAGTGTAAAATGAAATGATTAGCATGAATCATGGGTAATGGAGAGTGCTCTAGAGCCTGACCTAATGGTACCATAACTTCCCATAATCAACATTTCTCCCTCCCCCACTCCCCAATGGATAGCTAGAATTTCAAGAATTTTCCATTAGCCTTCTCATTCTTGGTAGAAATAGAATGACTCCTTTCTGTGTGGCAAAATTGCAAGTTTTGGGTTAATCTGACCAACAGCTGTTAGGTTCACCTTTCAGCAGCCAGTTGGGGATTACACCCATTTGTGCCAAATGATTCACATTATTACAGAGTTGGAAAGGACTTCAGAAGCCATCAGGTCCACCAGAATAAAAATCCTTTCTACAATATCCCGACAAGTGGACATACAATCTAAAGACTTCTTATGAGAGGGAACTCCCAACTTTCTCAGGCAGCCCATTTTCACTTTTGGGTATCTCTGATTATTAGGAAGTTTTCTTTTACATTGAGCTGAAATGTATCTCCCTGTGGTTTTAATCAGTCAATGAAAGTCTGTTAAGTAGCAGGTATGTATCAGGCACTAGAGATACAAATGTAAGAGTGAAGAGAATCCCTGGCCTCAGAGAGCTTACAATCTAGTGGAAGGAATCTACTTGTTCAGTTGTTTAAGCAAATGAAGGAAGTAACAAAATAAATGCAGTGGCAGGTATGGGTAGGGTGTGGTAGAGAGGGTTGGCTTAGCCACTGTGGGTGTCTGGAAAGGTAATGCTTAGACTGAGCCATGTTGGGAGATATGGGCTCCAAGAGGCAAAAGGTGCGACGTAGGACATTCTAGATAAAGGTGACAGCTTGTAGTAAAGACAGAAGTGGAATGTGAAATATTCTATACAAGGAGTAGTAAAGGAAGGAAAATAAGGGAACAAGCATTTATTAAGCTCCTACTGTGTGCCGGGCACTCTGCTAAGCAATTGATAAATATTTCATTTGATCCTCAAAACTCTGGAAGATAGGTGCTACTATTATCCCCATTTTGCAGATAAGGAAACTGAGTCCAACAGGCATGACTTACCCAGCTGGTGAGTGTTCAAGACTGGTCTTTAATGTAGGTCTTCCTGACTTCAACCTAGCATTCTCTCCACCGCTTTAGTTAGCTTCCAGTTTGGCCAGAGGCTAGTTTTGTTGGAACATTAACAGGAAGGAGCATAGTGTGCTTTCACATGGAAAGGTAGGACAATTCCCTCAGAATGTTTCTAGCTCTGCCCTGTGGGGCTAAGCAGAACAAATTAATTATTTTCAGATCTGATGGAACTAGGTAGAAATTTAAGAAAGGCAGATTGAGACTTGATTTGAGGAGCCATCCCCCAGTGGAAGGGGCTGTCCCCTCCCTTTTGGCCCTTAAACAAGGTCTGGATGACCATTTGTTGGACCACATTGTTGTAGAGGGAAGCCTTTTTACACAATAGATTGAACAGACAATCTCAGAGGTCACTTGGAACTCTGAAATTGTCTGATTCTGAAAATAACCCACCATGAGACAACCTTGATTTTGAAAGAGAAAAGAATCTTTTCTTTGTGTTGATTGTGCCAACTCTTTGGAGGCAGTACCTTCACAAGCTAGGCATGATCTAACAGAAACCTCCATTCTCACAGAATACACACATATGGTAAAGATGTAAATCCTAACCTTGAGAGGAGTTGAAGTTCATTTTTTTAAAAATTCAATACATTGCCTCAGTGTTGACATGTGAAATGGCAGGTTTTCAATGGAGCATTATCCAAATCATGGAAACCCCAAAAAGGTCAATACTGATAAGTGGTAATCCTAATTATTTCTATTTATATAAGTATATATTATTTAATATTTATATTAGAATACCTTTCTAAGTATTTCTTAACCAGCACAGTATATAGCTAGGTCCTAATTAGGACAAAGTATGAATCCCCAAAAGTCTACACATTTGAAATTATCACTATGTATACAATATGATCATTGGTTTCATCTCAATGAAAACATACAGTGTGAATTTGAAAAATGTCACCACTTCAGGGAGATTATCATTTGCACTAATTGGGAACTACCTGAACTTAAAAAAGAAAGAAAAAAAAGCCCCAGAAATCCTAGTACATGCTTTATAGGAACAAAATTCCTTTCTTATGGGAACTTGGCATTCCTTAGCATAATTATAGACAAAAAGGGCTTGATACTTTTCAATAGGAAACATCCCCAACTGAAATGTTAATTAATACCTAAGACAGTGGTAGTGAGGGAAGGTATTGGGCAGTGTTTCACGATTTTTGTCTCATGACAGGTTCAGAAGAAGAGACAAATCCTGTTTTGAAGGCTTTGAAAAGAAATGCTGATAGGAAAATGCCTTCCCAAAGCCTAGAGGACATTCCATCAGACACATCAAGTGAGATCAAGCTTGCCCTGCTGCTCATGCCTCATTCTGAGCTTTCACATGCCTAAACGCTAGGCTTTGGCCCAGCTGCATGGAGTTCCACACCAATCCCTAACTTGGGTTTAGGCAGTGTAGACTAACCTTCCCAGAGGGAACTAGCAAACTGACGTTGATGAAGTTCACCCAAAGGTGGCTCCATGGAACTTTGCTAATGAAATAATAGCATGGGGGGGACTTCTAGAATCTTTTTGGGTTTTTTGAATGATATTGTGGGAATCTGAGATTTAGACCTAAAAGAAAGGTCTCTTGTCTAGTCTGACCCCATCTTTTTCCAAAGGATTCAGACAGGGGAAGTGACTTGCCCAAGGCCAAATAAGCAAAAAGCAGCAGAACTGCTGTTTGAAGCCATATCCCTGTGAATGCCTCTTTCCGCTACTTACCATTGTCTCTTCAGATATCCCAATTTGACTGCTTACTTGACCACTGCCAAACTAAATATTTAAAATTGAATTTTTTTTATTTTTTAAAAAATAATAACAGCATGTAACATTGCACCACTATTAACAAAGCAATTCCCTTATAAGTTCCTCATAAGGCAGGTGGTAAAGTGTAACATTATACACACACACGCAAATGTGTATATATACATATGTATGTGTGTGTGTATATATATATTTAAAGCTATGATTTCAGCAAAGAACTCAGCAGATGAGCACCTTGCTTGCACAATTACAGTCTGAGAGAGTTGTCTGGGTGCACTGAGAGGCTAGTGACTAACTCAGGGCAATATGTGTCAGAGGCAGAATTCAAACCCAGGTCTTCATGACTCCCAGGCCAGTTCTCTGTCCACTACAGTACGCTCTCCAGAGTTGGATGATTTTTCACATTTTACTATGAGAAAAGTGAACTTCAGAGAAACTGATACAAGTGACCCAGGGTAAAACAGCTAAAAAGTGACAGAATCTAGATTCAAACTCTGGCCTCTAGATTCCCCATCTCGAGTTTCCCCCTTATACCATTCAGATGTGGTACCATGTAGCTGTTAGGGTGCGTGGCTTTTGTATTAGATGCCATGCAATTACTGCATGATGTGGAGATGGAGAACCAGTTCCTGACTTCAGGGAGTTTCTAAGTTGTCTTTATTCCCCTTCTTCTCCCTCCACTTTCCACCACAACAAGTTTATCCTTTGTCCTCTATTTAAACATAAGGTCTTGGTCATTCAAAGAGTGCTCAGCCATCCCCAATGGCTGTGGATCATATTGCCATGAGCAAATGCTCATTTGACTAGTCCATCAGCCAGCAAATATTTCTTGAGCATAGTACAGAGGTGCAAGTATTTCTTGAGCACTTACAAAGAGGACAGCAATGTACAGGGATATTCATATAATCTTGGGAAGCCCAGCTGCCACTTTTGCTTAAATCTTGGAGTTTATATTCACCATGAACCATCAACAAAGGGTCACTCCAGTGGCAAACCAGTCTGAATTCATCCAGTTGTCAAATAAGAGTCTCTTCCAGACTCTCCGTCACGTCTGCCTCTCAGTCAGTAAAATCAGTATTGAAACAAAAAGCAATGTCTTCCCTACCAAACAGCTGCCTCCATCTGGAGCATCACACATCTCTGAAATTCATCTTCCTGACTCAGATTTCAATGTCAGCCACCTAAAGAATCTTAGAAAGGATGCTAGATGTTGTCTCACCCACTGCAGGAATCTACCCTACAGGCTTTATAACAGGTGGTCTCTGCTGGAATGATTCCCATGACTGGGAGCTCCCTGCTTCCTGAGGCAGCTCATTTCTTTTGGGAACAACTCTCAGGAAGTTGGCTGTTCCCCCCCCTCCCCCTTTTATTGTTAACACTGAGGAAAAAAGTCAAGAATTGTTCCATTTGGTAAAACTGCCTTTTATATGGTGGCCATATCCATTTTTAAAGCATTCAGGGATGTTTAGGGTTAAACCAAAATCATATTCAAACTGACTGGTATCCCTGCACACTCCATTCCAAATGCTGATACCCCGCTCACACTGCAGCCTGCCAAAATTCCACTTAGCAGCTGGTCCCCAAGCGAGGTCCCTTTGCTTGCCTTCCCAAGGCTTGTGGAAAGGATGATGCATACACACAAATATTTGTCATGGGCCGTGGGTTTGGGAAGGTGTTAGTCATGACCAGCGTTTTTCCTTCTTCTTTGTTCATTTCAACGGAGAGCGTTCCAGCCCTGTGCTTTCTGCTGCTGCTGGGCCGTCGCTTGCTCTGCATTAACCCACTGACCCTTGGGAGTCATTTTTACAGCATTGTACTGATGTAAACTGCATCAGCTCTGAAACGGGAGCTCCTGCTGTGGCACCAGGCTCGAGCGGCTAATCCAGAGGGAAAGTATTTGGGGGGGAAGACATCTTGTTTGGTCCTATAGGCTGCCTTCACCCTACCCCCCTCGCTCCATCCTGAGTAATTTCTGCTAACTCCTCGGGGGCAGCTGATGAACGCCAGTCTCCCTGAGATGCATATCATTAACCGCGTGTCACTTTCTCCTGCACAGATCAAGGCAAAGTAGATTTTCTGCCAGAAGACTTAGTGCGTAGTGCTGAAGATGGTAAATATCTTATCTGTCTATGCATGCCTGTCTTAGGCTCTGGGGTCCCTTTGACAGCAGCCATAGTGACACTCACTCGTGGCAGGTATAAATAAGAACCTCTTTGCTTGCCATCCTGTGATCAGAGGTGCCTAAGGAACATGGGGTTTTGGTTCTTTTTGCTTCATGTATGACTGGTCTTATTCCAAATTCTTCTGATGTCGATTCCTTCAGGTCGGTGAGAAACTCTTAAGAATGAATGCCTTGACTGAGAAGGCTGGGGGCTTTAAAAAAAAAAAAAGAAAAAGAAAATTGTATTTCAGGATATTTGTCTTGATTCCTTTTCGGTGACGTGTTAGAAAGAAAAAGCCCCTAGAGCCAGTGAGGAGTTGTGTTTGGGTGGGACTGGTTCTATGGGTGAATTATTCATACATTTGGCTACTGCTGTGTTGGGGCTATGTGAGGAACAATCTAACAGAGGAGCAGCAAGGCCTTGTTTTCTCATCTGTACAATGGGGCTAATTAGATTGGCCCCACCTCTTTAATGGAATGGGACTATTGTGAAGAAAGCAAAATGTGATCTGCAGTTTTATTCCAGTCACAAAACCCAGGTTACTAAAACCTAGGAACCTCTTGAAAATGAAGAGACTTGCTTTAAAACAGAGGTTCTCATGCTTTTTTGTGTCATTGATTCCTTTGTCAGGCTAGGGAAGCCTACAGACCCTTTGTCAGAATAATGTTTTAAAATGCTTAATTGAAAGAAATGCTAAGTTTTAATTAGAGATTAGTTTAAATAAAGATGGATTTTTGCCCATGGACCCCCTAAAATATATCTGCAGACACTTGGGGGGTCGATGGACCCCAAGTTAAGACAATCTGCTTGAAAACATCAACAGTCCAGTAGGCTGACTAGTCTAAATACTGATACAGATTTTAGACTTAGAGGTGCTGATATAATCTGGTGCAGCTGGAAGTCGATTTGAATAACATTGATTCATTAAGGGTAGGGAAGAAGATAGAACTGAAATGAATCTTCATTTTTTTAAGGCTTGGAAATGTGACTTCAGAATTTACCGACATGTTATTTAGATTCATACAGAGGGTCCTTTGTTGTTATTGAAACCTGCTAGTGTTGAGTTCAATCACAGAAGTACATGCTTTATAAGCCTTGCCACATCAAAGCAAGAGGATTCATTTTTAAAAGTCCAGTACTATCCAACTTCAAAATATCCATGATTCCATCGGTACAGGTATTCCCTTTACTGATGCAGATGACAACTAATCCCTCCAAACCTAAGTAGACAATCTGTTCAGTTTTCTCTGACACCTCTCCTTCCCTCTTAAAAAAGGAAAAAGCATCTGATGTCTGACCTTACAATGATGAGAATATATTTTCCATCTCTGACATTTAGCTCTTGTGATATCTTATTTAAAGTACTTGCCTGATTCTTATTTTATCCTTATAACAAGCAGTAGTCATATCCCCATTTTACAGATGAGAAGGACTTTGGGGTTCAGAAAGTTTGTGTGATTTCCTCAGAGACACAAAACTTTCTTAGTGGGAGGGTTGGAACTTGAATCCAGGTCTCCTGGATCCTACTCAAATATCTTTTCTGGTGAATCAGGTTGCTTCCCTTTAAACAAATGGTTATTCATGCCTGTTTCTACTTGGTGGATGTTTTTTTATCAGTAGCGAAGACCTTTTTATCAGTTGGTAATTTCACAGATTTCTCCAAGGTCAGAAATGATCTGAAATGTTCCATGAGGAATTGCCCTGAGGAAGATAGCTCTGATGCTATCTGATAGAGTCCTTAGTCTTGATTATGTATGTTACAGCTTTGTCTTTTCATGTATTTTTAATCACTTTGTTAAAATGTTATTCTCAATGTTGCTCTTCTGAGCAGATCAGAAAACAGATCAGCAGCAAGCTACAAATGAATCCATACCAGGAAGTGAGTAGTTGGACCCTAACGGCAAACACCGCAAAGAGTAGAACTTTGACACCATATTAAGTGTCTAGCTCTGTTAAAATAACTAACTTCATTAATAATGCTATGTGTTCGTTACTAAGTACCTGCAGCTCACAAAACTATTTCATTGTAAGGGTCTGAATTGCAAGCATGAAAGTGCTCTCTGGAGGACATTAATTCATAATTTGTCTTGAGGGTAGGGCTTATAAATGGGGAAAAAATGTGTTGAGTCTTGTTTGCCTTTTCCGAAGTTTATCTGAAGCTCCCTGAGTCCAGTTGGGTATGATGGCTCAGGTGGCCTGCTTACAGTTAAACATAGTCCAGTTAGGGCCACGTGGCTCTTACCTGGTCTTTGAATGTTAGAGCTGGAAGAGACCTAAGAGAGTAAACTATTAGAATATAGATAGACTGTTCTAGAATAGGCTTCTTAACCTGTTTTGTATCATGGACTTCTTTGGTAGTCTGATGCCCCTTTTAAGTACACAAAATAAAATCCATAGGATTGCAAAGGAAACCAATTATATTGAAATAGTTATCAAAATGTTTTTAAATACTTAAATATTTTTAAATTTAAATATTTTTATAAACCAGATTCATAGACCCCACTGAAATCTATTCACATACTATGGACCCCAGGTTAAGAACCCCTGACTTAGATAGAAGATTTCTTAAAAACAATGTTAGAGCATGTAATTTAGAGTCATAGAGTCCAACCTCCTTCATTTACAGATGAGAAAACTGAAGAGAAATGATCATCTCACAGTCACATAGCTAGTCACTGGCAGAACTAGGATGGAAACCCAGTATTCCTGATACCTGGTACAACCATCTTTCAATAATAGCCATCAGCTGCAAGTTTCTTCTACTTTTAGCATCAGACTATAGAATGAACAAATTGACACTTTTTGTGTGTGCCTTTAATAAGAGTTAGATATTTCCATTTCATATTAAGCATATATGTTTGGATATATGCATTGATGTTCACAGCCATATATGGGCACCTGTATAATATGTATAATTCTAGCCGGTAGTTCCCATTTGACCTTGAGCATTTTGGAAGAAAAAGATGTTAAATCGCAATTGAGATAACTGATGTCAGAAGTGCTAATTCAGTGATAGGCAGAAAGTTCTGGATTTGGAAGTTAGGAGACCTGGGTTTGAATCTTATCCCTCCCACTTACTGCCTGTGACTAGGTCGATTAACCTCTCTGGGCTTCATGCTTCTCATATATAAAATAAGAAGTTGAACCTTTGAGGTCCCGTCTAGCTCTAAATCTATGGTCTCATGAGAACAAACAAATGATATGGCTAATGTCTTCCAGGGGCTAACATTCCCCAAGTGACCAGCAAGTAGTTATTAAGAACCGTAAATGGTAGTTCAGATTTTTTTAGACTTTTAGTATTTTTCAAAATGCTTTCTCCACAACCAACTACCTTGTGACAAGACAGTCACTGTGGAGAAAGTAGTATTACCCTCATCTTAAAGATAAATGAATAGATGAAAGCCTGGAAAGGCAAATAAGACTTGACCAGCATCTCCTAGTGGCAAAGCCAAGACTTAGACGCAAGTATTTTGATTTCCTCATTACTATACCACCTACAAACAAACAAAAAACCCTAATTACTAGTGGCTTATAATCATAAAGTTAAGGTCAGATAAGACTGTCATCTTATGGAAACTAAGACTCTCCCTCAGCACATAGCATAGTATTCTGCATACACTAGGCTGCTAATAAATGTTTCTAGATCTGAACTTGACATCTCAATGCAGGTGCTGGCAATTCATTTAAGCCAGCCTCGATGGGATGTCACTGGTAGCCTAGAGACTGAAATCAAAGGTTGGCCTCTTCAATTTTCCTTCCAAACCCGAGTTGAAGGTGCTATGTTTCCTCTGCTTCAGCTCATGACATGACAAAAGACTAGAACAGAAAAAAAGAGGAAAGCAAGCCCAGGCTTTGAGCCCTTGTTGGGCTCTGTCAGGAGAAACACAGCCTTCTGCCTGCAGACGTTTGACTTTTCCAATTGTCTTTTGAAGTGTCTGCGGTAAGGCATTTTATTTCCTCTTTTTGGCTCTTGCTTCAAGTTGTCCTGGAAAGTGAAATAATAGACATCACCCCCTCTCCTGTAATTATCCAATTGGCTGAGCATTTGGAGAAAGCAAAAGCTGAGTTATGTGTGGGCCCAGGTTCCTGTCCCTCTCTATAAATGAAAGTAGAATGTTTGTCCTTCATGCTCAAAGAGAACCAAAGTGACATCACCATGTCAGGGTCAACGTACAGTGTGTCTGGCAGTGGCTGATAATGCCAATATGAGTTTGGAAGGTTACGCTACAGGCCAGGCTCAAATAGGCCCCCAGAAAAGAAGGTCCAGGATCTGGCTCACAAATTGCTTCCAACACATGCTATATTCCCAATAACCACTCCTTTACTGTATTTAAGCCATGAGTTGTATGTTTCTCCACAACATTCAACCTTTTGTGCCCTGTTAAAAATTACTTGACAAGGATATGATTGCAGCATTTAAATTCTGAGCAAAAACAATATAGGCAGGTATTTACTTGACCCTTTAGGGTCACACAAGCACTTTACCTATATTAGCTCATCTAAATTTGGCATTAGTCATGTGAGATAGGTAGGTAGTACAAAGTGTTATTCTACACATGCTAAGCTGATACCAGGGAAGTTTGCCCAAAGGTTAAATAGTTGAGAAGGAGAAGAACTGATGCTTGAACCTAGGACTTTCTGTCTGCCAAGTCCAGCACTCTGGACTTAGTCCATTAACTTAGTCCTAAATTCATTAATTTTCTGCTGCCTTAAAAAAAAAAGTTAGAAATAGGCCTTGTTCTGAAATTTATTTTAGGCTGCATGATTGACAAAGTTCTCAGGACATCCGTTGAGCCATTTTCTGATTTCATGGAGCTTAAGCTCATGTGGAAGTCAGCAAAGTTCCCATGAAATGTATGTAAAAATGGAATTTTACCCAAGCAGGTACCATTCAAGTGTAACAGTAAGTGGGCCATTCATGTAAGTGATGCTACCTTCCATCAGAGGATAGCTGAACCCCAGAGACCAGCTAGTTCAGCTTTGCATCTCTTCTAATTTTCTTATCTGCTGGTTATACCTCTGTATCCCTATTGTTAGAAGATACTCTATAGAATAATAATAATGTCTAGTGAAATAGCCATAAAAATCTGTTTTTTAGTTTGTCCATTATTATATATTATTCAGGAGTACGTTATCAAGAACTAGGGCTCAACTGGAACATATTTTGGGTCACTGAAATGCAAGCTAGGTCCATTTGACTATTTTAAATTGATTTCATGGGATCATAAGTTTAGAGCTAGAATGGCTTTTAAAGATTGTCTTCATTTTATAGAAGAGGAGCTATGGTCCAGAGAGCTTCTGTGACCTGCAGGTAAGAAGTAGCTATAGTAGGAAGTTGAACACAGACACTCTTATACCAAATTCAGCATTCATTCTATGAAAAGCTACGTGCCCATGCTGTAAATGGGGTGGTTTGTGGTAGCAAAAGATTTAAAATAAGAAGAGAAGAGCCTATCATTTTTACATGTCACTCCTTAAAATTAGGAATGGGGCATATCTATAAAGTACCTTCAAATCCAATTTAGGAGTATCTAAGCAGCATTTTCAAGCTCAGGGTTTTCTTTGGGTTTTCTCAGTACACTGTTTGGACATCTATTTGCAGACAGTGACAAATAATTGACACAAAGGCTTTGATTTTCTGTAGAGAAAAAAATAAAAGGTTTTTAAATCACCTGGGGTTGTAAATGAACCATTGTCAGAAAACTAGCTTTCCCATTTTGAGGTACAAAAGGTCAATGATTTCTCCACTGCCATCTTTCATTTAGGGACCTTAGAACTCTGGACCTAGGGCCAGGAAACTCTGAGTTCTAATTCCATTTCAGACTATTAAAAGCTGTATAGCCCTGGACACCTAACTCACTTAAGTTTCCTCAGCTCCATTCCTTCAGCTGTAAAATGAAGATAATACTTATAAGACTTATTTCACAGAGCTCTTTTGAGGGTCAAATGAAATAATATATGTAAAGTGCTTGAACTTGAAAGTGCTACCTGTGCATATGGCAGTTATGAATATCAGTATATTTATATTGAAATCCTTAGATATTTAAGGGCAAGAGGACTTTCAGAAATGAATTATGTTAGAAGATTCAGACAATCCAAATGAAATAGTTTCTCAGCCTGCAGCATGTCTGAAATGTATAATGTATCTCAGGGAGGTGAACTAATAAATTGCAATGTGAATTCCATATAAACCAAAGGTGAGCTTGCTCTGTTCTAATGTAAGTCAATAACCAAAAACCAATTTGCATTGAAAAAACTCTAATATAATCCAGGTCCAGTTCCAGAAATGTTGACCTGACATAGATTTTGGAGATTATCATGTTCAAACCCCTAAAATTTTAAGCTGAAAGCTAGACAGGGCAAATGACTTGCCCTGGGTCATTCACCTAGTAACTGGCAGAGCTCTAGGAATCCATATCCCTTGACTCTTCAGTTCAGTGGTCTTTGAATCTCATATTTTATACTAGTTTTCAGTTTGGATTTGGTTCAACTCCTTGTTAGATATCTATAACTAATTTATCAACACTGCATGTATCTTCTTCATGTTCCTGCATGTGGACCTCTGTTTCTTTAGTCTCTGAACAAACATATCTCTTCGATGAAATGTTTGATTTTAACTTGAGTGAAATATTGCTGCCTACCAGTGGTGAGAATATTTTGAAAACAGACCTGCTGCTCTTTAGTTTCCACAGTGCCTTCACATCCTGATAATCAATTTGCACATCCCGAAAAACTCAAAAGGATGAGCAAGTCTGTTCCAGCATTCCTCCAAGATGAGGCAAGTCCACATTTTTTTAATATAAGAAAAATGACATTTGCCAAGTGAATTTCTCCCTCTGGGTTTGTGTGCTTATAGTGCTCTGTAGCACTACAGATGGAAGTGGTCAATGTTATTGGTCTTTGTTTTTCTGGTTGATAGAAAGTGTCTCAAGTTCAGGAGAGAGGAAAACCATGTCTCATTTGACTATCGCCAGCTCATTTGTCAAGTGGAACCCCACATGGGCCCCAGAGCCTTCCCTACTCCCCAAAGTGGCTAGAAAATAGAGGTTCTGAGAAGCATTTATCATGGGAGGACAAAAGAGATTAATATTGTTCTCCATGCTTGAGAATTGATCTGGAGCAATTGGACTTGGGTAGTCCATCCATGTTTTTGATGAAAGTATTAGTTTACTAAAATAGGCTTGCAGTGAAAATATGTCCATTGATTTTAAGGGGTAACTTAAGTACTACTGAGTGCCTTCATGCTATTTAAATTTCATTTGCTTCTGGTCCTATTAGAGTTCTGAAAACTTCCCGTTTTTAGCTTTGAAAAAGTGTGGAGATGGTTTTGTTTTTTTTAAATCTCAAGGGATAACAAATGTGTAGAACTGTCATCACTGAGAACTTAGAACAGGTTAGGAACAGTGCCTTATCATCTACTGGGGTTAAAAAGGCAGATTCTCTTCCCGCCTCCAGTTACTATCTGTCTATCCACCTTCTCAATTCAGTAAACATTTATGAAGCACCTTCTATGTGCCAGACACTGTACTAAGCATTGGAGATACAAAAAGGGCAAAAGACAGTTCCTGCCCTCAAGGAACTTACAATCAAGTGAGAGAGACAACAGGTGAACATAGATACACATTCACATACACACACACACACACACACTCACACACTCACACACACACTCATCTGAAGGAAGATTGTCTAAGAACTGACCAAACTAGAATGTTTTCCTAAAGACATAAGGAATGAAAGAGACCAGTTTTGGAAACCAGCCTCTGATACTTTTTTGTTGTCTCCCGGTCTTCTATCATTCCAGTTTTCAGACAACATAGCATACCTTGTTCCAGGGCTGCTCAGGCAGAAATGAGTCAGAGCTTCCCACAAGGCTTGCCCTAAGCTGAATTCTATGACATTCAGTGCTCTGAATCTTCCCTGCATGTGACATTTACCCACCCTTGTTGGGTACCTTATCCCTTCCTCCTATCCCCTACTTTTCATGTGGTACCCTTTGGTTTTTTTCCTACTTTCATCAAAACCTCCAAAGCAAGGTCCTGGTAGCAATCGTTTACATCTTAGTATGAATTTAAGCCACTGTGGTCCTTCTCTGAGGTGTATTTGTATTTCATCCCTCATTAAGAAATTTCATCTCTTATTAGAGTCCTAGGTATCTCAGGAAGCAGAATGGGAAGTATATTTGGGGGATAAGAGGTCCTTTCCAGCCAACTTCTGCCCATGTGTCACTCTATCCTTGGATTAGATTCACTGTCCTGTAACCATTCAATGGTTGAATTTTTTTTTTAGGAGTGTGAGTTAAGGTTTCCTTTGTAACATAACATCCATGCTTTTCAACTACCTCTATAGTGGAAACTGGAAAGGAACCTGTGGAGTTCATATGGTTTTATACTGCCATTGAGTCCAGTGTTTTGTCCTCTGACAAAATAGGGTCATATACTGGTTCATTGCTATGGTTTTTCTCATGAGTTTTTAAGTGTCTGTGATTCTGGCTATGTATGCAGAAGTAACAATAAATTAAAATAACAACAGATTAATATCTAACAGATATATTTTAAAATATAAAAGAGAAGAGTTTTTAAAAAAATGAAAACTCATGTTTGTGAACTATCTCATGCTGATTGCATCAGTTCTAGAGCACTACAGAACTCCATCAAGGGACTGAGGCAGTAATCCACACAGAAAACCCCAAGTGAATGAAGACTGTATTATGATATGCCATTGGAAGGGCAAGCCATTGAATGAGCATCAGCACCTCCATGTTGGAAAGGGGCTACAGATGGACAGTGAGTTTGGCTGAGGAATTGAATAGAAGGACATCAGACAGGACTGTATTTGGGAACTTACGTCCTACTTTCTTTTATCCCGAGATGCTTCCTGATGACAAAGTCCTTCTTATCTCATACTAGTATTCTCCTCTTGGTAATCACAGATTCACAGAACCTATAAGCTGAAAGAAACCATCTCATCTAAACTATACTGACCAAGAATTCTCTCTTGTATCATCCCTGACAAGGGGTCATTTAATGATAAGAAAGCCACTAAGTCTCTATGCAGCCCTTCTAATCCCTTCAGATAGTGCTAATCATTGGGAACTTCCTCTTTACATGAACCCTAGATCTGTCTCTGCAACATTCACCTCTTAGCCCTAGTTCTGACCTCTGAGGGAAAGCATGAAAGGTAATCAGATCCTTCAAGATAGCTTACGGCCCTTCTCAAATCTTCTCCAGACTAAACCTTCCTTTGGATCTCAGCTAAGGTCTCCCATAGTGCTTTTCGCTCTGAGATGTTCCATCTCCAACTTAGCCTGTATATATTCATTGTGAACATAGTTGTTTGCCTGTTGTGTCTCTCCCACCCAACCCTACTCTCTGCTTAGATTATGAATGCCTTGAGAACAGGGACTATGTTTTGCTTTTCTTTCTATCCCTAACGCTTAGCACCATGCCTGGCATATAGCAGGCACTTAGTACATTATACTCTGTCATTTATTATTCCCGGTTCCTTGAACCCATCACCATTTAGCACAGTTTCCAGTCTCTTCACTACCTTGTTTAAACTCAGATTTTTCAGTAACTTTCCTAATGTTCCTATCAAAGATGTCCACTGTCACCATTTCTTTTTAGCACACTATCAGAAATACTACATATAAACATATCGGAGAGCTATATTAGAAAATGGAACTAACAAAGATTCCTTTACATGATAGAAAGAAAAATATTAAATATTTAAGATGAATCTGATGTGAGACACACAAAGACCTATAGCAGAGGAAATATAAAACTTTCAAGAAGATTTTAATGTTTAAAGATACCTTACTAGTGGTTGGATAGAATTATAATGAGGACACCCCTGCAGGACATTTACACATTTAACACCATTATCTGTTAAAATCCCAATGGAGTATTTTATAGATGTGGGTAAAATGACAGTATAATTTGAATGGATAGACAAGAATACCAAATATATTGCAGCGGTGGTGATAGTGAGTGGCAGGGTGATGATAGAAGGGAGGCAAGCTAATAGACTTTAAAATTTATTATATAGTGACAACTATTAAAATTGCCTGTCACTTGGCTAAAAATAGACCAACTAATGGAAGAGACCAGAAAATTCCAAAAATAGAGCATGTAATAAAAGATTAATATATGCTGAACTTAATAAAATTGAGGGGGAAGGGAGAGAAAAAAATTCATAAATGATCTTGGGAATATTGAGTAATAACAGGGAGAAAAATTTTACATCTACGGTTCATAAATGACATCATTATAAATTCCACACAGACTAACAAATGTGTATATATGCTCATCCATATGGTAAAATAAAAAATGATAAAAATGAGAGTACTTTTTACCACTTAAATGTGTAGAAGAAGTCATTTGACTTTCTTAATGCTACAAATGTATAGCAGGGACAAGTTACTAAGTTCAGTTATGTAAAAATAACTTTGTGCACAATGAAAGTCAGTGGAAGTAAATGAAAAACAAGGGGAAAAATATTCCTAAGTAAATGTGATTGGTTAAAGATTTTTTGAAGTTATCAGAAACTCTCAATTTCTAGTGGGAAAATGGCCAAAAGATAGGATAATATGGAAGGTAAGCATTTTGAAAAATGTCCATCACTGCCAGTCATTAAAACAGCATATTGTAGAATACCTGTGATGCACTCTGTCTTAACATGCATTAAATCAGAAAAAATAAAAATTATCAAATTTATGTGGCTGTGAATCATGGAACATCACAGTTGCAGGTGACCGTAAGGGCAGATGTGTGGACAGATGCATGGTGGGTTAAAGGACAATGAGAATTTGCACATAGGATGTAATAGTTAACACATCATTACGGATGCATAGAACCAGAGAAGACACTGGAACCAAGGTAAGGCCACAGCTAAGGTTAACAGATGTGCAATGGAGGCCTGAACTAGCATCCAGAAATGAAAAGAACCAGAAGAAGGCCTTTAGAGAATCAGGTGAATCTTTGACAGAAATTCCAGCAAGAGGGGGACGAGAATTGCCGAGGATGGGAAAGTCTGTATGGCTTGGGACTTGTACCAGCATAAGCAATACACCCCTGGTGAGGTCACACATCTATCAAAGTGTTAAATAAGAAGGAAGTTGTATCGTTAAACTTGAAGTGGTTATTGTGGGAGATGAAAATGAAATAGGATCATTTCTGCTATCTCCTTTCTCTTCAGCCCTGGACAATTTAAAGAATCATGGGGGAAAAAAGACAGTATTTTTGAGGCAGTGATGGAGTCCACTCTTCTCTCTTCCCCTTCTCACCCCATATAAGAATTGGTTTCATAGCATTGACCTTGATTGGCATGGCATGAGTCTGTTGGCATGAACTAACTTCTTTCTCTAGGAAGGTGTTTAATGGATACCTCTCCCCACCCCACCTTTAGTTTATTAACTGCCTCCTAAATTCATCTCCCAAAATAGGAGCTCACACTGGAAGCTTAACCAGAATGTTTGAAACAGAATGAACCTTAGAGAGCCATCTAACCTAACTGTTTCTTTTTACAAATGCGACCTAGTCAGGGGAATTATTTACCTGAAATCCCATGGCAAGGTAATGACAGAGTCAAAACTGGAGACCCTTGGTCTCTTGACTTTCAGTACAGTGTTCTTCCCAATATTCTGTGCTGTAAAAGAAACCTAGAAGGGGGTATGCAGAGATCCAGTGTGATCTAGTGAATTAGGCCTCCAAGACAGAAAAATCATTTAACCTCTCTGAACCTGAGTTTATTCATTTTTAATAGGACATTATATACTATATGTCCTCTATGGCCCTTTTCAACTCAAACCTATCTATATGCATGTGCATTTAGATGATGCTAACTCATGAGTTTAAGACAGGTTCTGAAATTAGCATTATAAATTCTTTCCTGGCCCCTATGTCCCCAGTATTTTCCCCTATAAATTTCATTCTTCAAACTTCCAGTCTCTGGAAAAATATTTTAAATAAGCACTAAAGTATCAATTTGATGTTTTAAGACAGACATACACCATGTCATGTAAGTTAAATGTATTACTACTTTTTTGAATTTCAAATACGAGTATACATTTACATATATATATATACATATATATATAAGCATAATAGTACATGGAAATTTGTAAGATTTTAAAAAAGAAAATGGGATTAATCTAGAATAGAAATAGATCTATTTTTCCCCAGATTAGACTAAATGATTTGATCTCTAAGTTAAAGGACATGTTAACAATGAAAGGAATATAAAATATTTGTATCTTGACCATGACCCTTGAATCTTCTCATTTGGGGTAAAATTAATATCCCATATAGAAAATAGAAGCCTTGGAGTGTAGAACGTAGAATGTTAACGTTGCATAACAGCATGACCTTTGGGTCCCCTCACCTTGGTTCTAGCATATTGGTGAGGTTCTCCCCCAGGCATTTCAGTAACTCAATCCCCTTAGGTGGGTTTGAAGCCACAGGCCCTCCTTACACTCAGTTTCTCCCCATGGCAGTATTTAGAGTGAATTTCCAACGTACCTGGGAAATGCCACAGAGCAGTGGGATTCTAAGAGATAAGACTTTACCTCTCTACTCTTCCACATAGATTCTGACCACAATTTGCCGTGGCCCTAAATAACTTCTGCATTATGTGATGTCTTGTAGAGTGATGAAAGAGAGACCGATACCGCATCAGAAAGCAGTTACCAGCTTGGCAGACACAAGAAGAGCCCGAGCTCTTTAACCAATCTTAGCAGCTCCTCTGGCATGACATCACTGTCTTCTGTATGTAAACAAAGGCTCAGTTCTAATGGTTCCCTGCTTTTGCTCAGTCTTTCATTGCCATCCCTGCCCTCTGTAAACCGGTTCTGCTTTATTTTTGCCATTTCCTTAACCCCAAGCTCCAGAATGCCTTTCTACTTGGCAGGACTGGCCTGTAACCAGCTAAATGTTTTTTCTTAGTTGTACATCAGCTTCAAAAGAAAGAGCTCCATTTAAATGTCTGTGTATGTCTCAAAATACATGACTTCAGATGGCCAACAATATCAATAATTAATATTGCCTGTATGATGCTTGACAAAAATCACAGGGAAGCATCTTTTATAGTGTGTGTGGGTATTTGTGTGTGCATGCATTTGTATATATACATATGTGTGTGTGTTAGTGTTGCCTACTTGGTTGGTCACAGGCTTAGCAGATATTTTATTACAGAAATTAATTGTTGATAAGGATCTGTGAAAGGCCCCACATTGATCAGATAGCTAGCATTTAGGTTTATGCCATCATCAAGATGAAAGCTTCTTAACTTTAGTTTTTCAATGTCATACGTTCCTTTTACATTTATTTGGTTTATTCCTTGGACCCCCTTCTCAGAATAATGTTTTTAAATTAAAAACAAAACAAAAATACATAGAATTACAAAGGAAACAAAGGTTAGTGAAGATAAAGATGTATTTTTTCCCCATCCAAAGTTCACAGATCCCCTGAAATCTATTTATGAAACCAGTTTAAGATCCTGATTTAGCTATTGTAGCAATATCTAGGACAACTTCCCCTGACTCTTAAGGGTCAGGCATCTTGAACCCCTGACTTTGGAGCACATGGATAGAAATTAAGGGGAATGATGGCATGACAGTGATACCCAGGGAAACTCATCACTAGATTGCATTATGACCTTTTTGTTTTGATTTTGATAATCTGTGTGTATGTGTACATGTATGTTTTTGGATCCCTCCCTTTAAACACTTAATTTTTGAAAATCTAGAGTTATAGAAAAGAAATTAGAATTCACGGTAGGATTCCAATCAACATAAAGCTCCCCTGAAACACATCTAAGATATTCAGTTTGGTGCAGAAAACATTTTTAAGTGCCCACCATATACCAGGTACTATGCTAGGTCCTGAGGACCCAAAGAGGAAATCCAACACTGCCCTTACGGATCCTATAATTCAGTAAGACTTAAGAAAGAAAGAGTAGAAGGGGCAGGGGAGGTGATAATTGATTGTCATATAACCTCAGAACGGAGTCACCTCTTGCCTAGAGTGAGGTACATTAAGCTAGGTATTATGGAATTTCTAGGCATGCCACTTAACCCTGCTTAAACTCTGACTGACCTTGACTTTATTGAACCTGTTCCTATTGAAACTCTATCAATATAATCTGATTGCTTACCTCCTGTGCAGTTTTTTTTATCTTCTTCCATCATTTATTCATTGTCATTCCTTCCTGAACTTTCAGAGTATAAGCCCAGTAAGCAGTTTTTCAGACTTTGTAATTTGCTAACATAGTGAAATTCCTCCCTGGCAGCTTAGAAATTTGATACAAGAACTTATGTCACTATTGGTCTGTGTCTGATATATCTTGTATATTATCTCTTTGGCCATTAATAAAAAAAAATAGCCCTAAAAATAGGCCTGCTTATAACCACATGATTTCTTAAAGCTTGCTTTCAATGAGCCATCCTGTGAATAACTATATCTTCTTTTTTAAAAAAACATAGGAAGGTCACCAAAATGCATCTGAAATGTTAACTTTTATTTCTTTGTGCTTCATGTTTGGTTTGCTGGGTTGAAATCTTTCCATATTAGATTGAAATACATAAATTATTATTTTGCCTACAGATGTATATTACACCCAACCAGGGTTATTTCTAAAATCCTTTTATGTGCTCAGCAGCTAAACTCATGAAAATCTCATTTCAGGTGAGTGGAAGTGCAATGAGTGTTTACAGTGGAGACTTTGGCAATCTGGATGTTAAAGGAAGTGTTCAGTTTGCCATTGATTATGTGGATTCCTTGATGGAGTTCCATGTTTTTGTGGCCCAGTGCAAGGACTTAGCAGCGGCAGATGTTAAAAGGCAGCGCTCCGACCCGTAAGTGAATTTTGGAGTTTCCTGTATTCTGTCAAGTTCACAACACCTTGTCCAAGGAGAAAATGGGGAGAATAGTGGCAGTGTTTCCAGTTTTTTAAATGATCTTCTAGGGAGCTGAATTCAAGAAAGAAGTTTGAAGAAGACAGTTTATAGGCTTATTTAGAACTGAACTCCCTAATCCAAACCAAAACATTTTAAATTAATGGGACTTTCTAAGGACTTGCTGAAAAATAGTCAAACCAAAATTAGTCAAAATCCTGGCAGGGAAGTAGTTAAAAAAAAAAAAAAGGAGTTGAGTCCACTTGGATAAATTTTCATGTCTGAAAAAAAGACTTCACTTCAAATAATCAATTTTGTTGCCCTTGATTTCAAAAGGAATAAAAATGCTATTGTCCTAACATGCTGCCTCCACTGAAATCCAACTCTGATATTTCTCTGTGGTATGGAGGTGAGCCTTCGTTCAAAAATGTGTGCCAGTGGAGCCCAAGTTTTGGCAGCTTATATCAATCTGGAAAGGCTTCAAATCCAGCCCTGGTGACAGTGTATCTAAATACAGCTAACTCTCAGTTAGTGTGAATACATAAATTATTATTTTGCCTACAGATGTATATTACATCCAACAAGGGTTATTTCTAAAATCCTTTTATGTGCTCAGTAGCTAAACTCGTGAAAATCTCATTTCTGATTCCTTCATGTGAATGGAAGTGCAATGAGTGAATTCCCTAGAGGTGGTTAGCAAATAAAAATTGCCACAATTTGAAGATATAATGATGTAAAATATAGTAATTGCTTCCAGTCCAATGGAAATATGCAATATGAATAATGCAGCCATCTCAGAGGATTCCTTATTTGCAAGTTTAGAGAGGCTCATTCCTACAGGATTTGACCATAAGGTGATTATTCTTCTTTCAACCATAGCCAAAAAAAGCAAAGGATGAGATGGATGGATAGTGTCATGGAAACAAACGTGAACTTGAACAGACTTCAAGAGATAGAGGAGGATAGAAAGGCCTAGCATACTATGGCCCATGGGGTCATGTAGGGTAACGTATGACTGAACAAGCTGAACAACCCCAAAGTTAGAATGTTATTAGTCTGTCTTCTGTGGTGGGGAGACTGTAATCTGAACAGATAGAGCTGTTCACAAAGTAATAAAGTATTAAAATAGTGAGAAAGTGAGTGTTGAATTTTCTCTTTCATATATTAATTATGAAAATGTCATGTGATCCACTCAGCCCATTTCTTTGGATTCCTTGAAAGATAACCTCATTATTCTGTTTGATACTGTCATGCTCTGTGGTAGGACACCTTTTCTTTTCTTCTTACAGATATAAATCAAATATAAAAGTCTTCAACTTTTTTTTTTCAAATTAATGGCTTGTTAGGGAATCCCTTATTAATGTTTAGTAGGAGAAGCTTATGATATTGCTAGATATCTATTTAGATGGTTTTCTAATGAGAGTCTTTGAAACTCTAAACTTCTAGGTATAGTTACCTCTGGTTTTATGTTCCCTAAAATGTGTTGTAATCTTAGAGAATCACAGAATTTCAAAGGTGAAAGGGACTTCTGAGGCACTCTTGTTCAACTCATACCTGAAAAAAAATCCTCTTACAACATACCCAACAAATGGTCATTGAAACTTTGCTTGAAGACATCCAGTGAGGAAGAATCACCACTTCCCTTTTACTTTTCACTTGCTAGTTCAGGGTTTTAGGAATTCTTTCCTTGTTTGTTATTCAGTCATTTTTTCAATCATGCCCAATTCATCGTGGCCCTATTTGGGGTTTTCTTGACAACGATACTGAAGTGATTTGCCATTTCCTTTTCCAAATCATGAGGAAGCCGAGGCAAAAAGGGTTAAGTGACTTGCCCAGGGTCACACAGATAGTAACTTTCTGAGGCCAGACTTGAACTCAGGAAAAGGAATCTTTCTGATTCCAGGCTGAGCTCTCTATCCATTGGGCCACCCAGCTGCCTCTTACACAAGCCTACATGGGCCTTTCCACAGCTTCGACCCATTGTTTATATTTTAACTACTAAGAAAAAAAAAGTTGGATGAGGAAATAAAATCACCATTTTCTCATCACCTTATTTTTTCAATTCTAGATATGTAAAGACCTATTTGTTACCAGACAAAGGTAAAATGGGCAAGAAAAAGACACTTGTGATGAAGAAAACCTTGAATCCTGTATATAATGAGATATTGCGGGTATGTATGAAAAGAATATGTAATTACAATAACTGTCGTTTATGTAACATTCTAGGGTTTACGAAGCGCTTTACCTATGTTATCTGTTTGATCTTCATAATGATCCTTTGAGGTCATCATTTTATAGATGAGGAAACAGAAATTGATTGTGACCAAGTGACTTGTCCAAGGTCTTATGGTCTGGAGTGGAATTTGAATTCAGGTCTTCTTGACTGCAAGTTCAATGCTCTAAATCATAAATGATAATATGCATTTAAATTCATTCATTTGGCAAATCTTTATTAAGTACATGTTACATGCAAAGCACTATACTTGGTGCTAGGAGAAATAGAAAGTTAAAATCTTGAGGGGGAAGTGCATAAACAATCACTATAAATAAACCCATAGTAAATACTATGTAATGTCTAAAAGAGAAGTCATTGTAAGTGACTGGGGGAATCTCAGAAACCTTCATAGAGATAGTGGCATTTGGAATGGGCTTTAAAGGTTGTATAATATTTCAGAGGGAGGCCAGGGAAGGGGTGTGTTCACAGGGCACAGAGAAAAGAATGCCCAGGGTCTTCCTGGATCAGTTCAAGTAGTTCAGTTTGCTTGTGATATAGAGCAGTGTTGACAAACTCCTACAAAAATGGGGGCCATTAAACCTTACATAAGGACCCTGATGGGCTGCCCATTGACTTAGAAGATCACATATTAACATTATCTATGTCCTATTGTATTTTAAAAATTCATTTAATAGTTTCCTGTTACATTTTAATCTGGATCAGGTTGCATTCAGCAGTATTGCAGGCAGCAGTGTTTGATCCCTCCAGCGTAGGGGTAGGGCGTGTTGAGTTTAGGTTTTCTAGAAGTATGTGATACACACAAAGCAGTCAGTTCTGTGGAGCAGAAGGAATAAATAAGGGAAAAAATGCCTTTAAAGGAAAAAAAAATGCACAGAATTCTATCCAGATGAAGACTAAGCTGAAATGCTGGTCCCTAGCTCCATTATCTTCCAGGAAGGAAATAGTTCTTAAATATCCATGTGTAAATCATTAACCTTGTAGAAAATACTAAGTCACAGACCAAGGGACATTCCCTGGCATCTCTAGACATGTCTCTGGGGCACTTCCTCTTACTCCAAGTCAACTCACTAGACTAATTTAAATGGTCTAAGCGAATGCTTTTATTAGTAATTAAATCTGTTATAAAAAAGAAAATAGATAACTGACTTCCAAATCCCAGTATAAGTGGCTTGGAAATTTTTCATATCACTACCTTTCTAAAGCCCTTTGCAGACATCCATCATTGGTGGTTCTAAAGGACAGAGTACTAGACTTGGAATCAGGAAGACTTGCATTTGAATTCTGCCTCAGACCCTCACTAGCCACATGACCCTGGGCAAGTCCCTCAGCCTCTCTTGGCCTCTGCTTCCTCATCTGTAAAAAGGAGATGATAGTAGCACTTCCCAGGGCTGTTGTGAGCATCACATGAGGTAATTCAGGGTGTCCCCAGGAATCTCAGGGTGATTTTAAGCTATTAAAAATAAACATGTTAATATTTAAGCCTTTAAAACTTAAATACTGCACTAATACCAATGTGACACCCTGTATATCAAAAGCACGTTGTTAGCTTTTTTCAAGGTAAGACATGACCCTGGGAAGCAGGAAATTCTATTTTCTAGTTGAAAAAAGAAGTTCATTTTCTTATGTGCAAAATGAAAAACAAAAAAGGTGTTGGTTACCATAAGGATTAACTGCCTAGGACCAAAAGACATGTGGTCCTTAAAATTGCACCAGTAGATATTCCTCATTCCCAACTGAGACACACACACACGTACATACGTACATATGCATACGTACACACATACACACCTGTACCCCCCACATATATGTATGGGTTTGTGTGTATGTATGTATTTATGGGTGTATGTGAGTGGGGGGGGGTGTGTAGAGACAAATGAAAAACCCAAGAGACAGAGTTTCTGGGTAATTAATCATTAACTTATTAATTACACTAACAGATAACAAATTGATGGTCATAGTTTCAGTAAGCAAAGACACCTGATGGAGATACTTAATGCCTTAATACGTGCTTGAAAAGGGGGTCCCCTGATAGGAAAAATCTCTTAGGTAAGCAGTTAATGAGGGAGTGGATTTTCCAATGAGGCAGACTGAAAGCCCTCAGCCTCTCTTGCTGAGAGGTGGCTTGATCATGAGACTCAGCCACCTCCAGCCTCCTGGACAAAGGAATCCTTCTCTATCAAGAACACTAGCTGTTTTTCTCCTTCATAAACTGGGTTACCCTGAACTCCAGTGGAGGGGTGCAAGGGCATTACTTAATGCTTTAGGGCTGGAATTCACCTAGATTAGATTCTGTTTACATGCTAAACAGAAGTAAGTTCTTCCTGTTTGCTGAGGTCCTGTCCAGTCTTGAGGAGCTTGTTCCCAGGAGGATTTGGACAATCTCATCTATCATTTGTCATCCTTCAGAGACTGACTGACTTATAGGGTCTGGTCCCTGAATGAGGAAATAGAAAAAGCTTTAATTCTAATTTAACAATTAGTTACAATAGAAAACAATAATGTGTGTCTGTGTGGGTGTACCCACATATACTATGATTTCTCTTTCTAGAGAGGAAAAAGAACTCCTCTTTTGAGAGGAGTAGATTTCGGCTACAGGGAAAACAGCATTGTATGTAGCCTAACTTTGGAACACCAGTAAGACTTGATATATTGTATGAGAAAAAAAATCTGTTCTGTGTTGATGACTTTTTCTCCATTCACACCATCCTGTTAACTATTTACGGACTGCGTGACTTCAGACAAATCTCTGCCTCTTTGAGTAAAATGGCAGTCATGACATACCTCCTAATTCACTCATGAGATAATAGTCGTAAGGGGAATGTTTTGTGAATGGCAGATCATAATAGAAATGTGTTATCATGGATGTGAAAAGACTGAAACCTTCCTAATTTTCACTTTGTTTGCTTCAGTATAAAATTGACAAGAACAGTCTGAAGAATCAAAAACTGAACCTCTCCGTCTGGCATCGGGACACGTTCAAACGCAACAGTTTCCTTGGGGAAGTAGAACTTGACCTGGAAACGTGGGACTGGGACAACAAACAGAATAAACAATTGAAGTGGTACCCTTTGAACCGTAGAGTAAGTTCTCAGTTATTTAGAGCACTCTGGTTTGGCAGCACCCAAACTGGTTTTCTTGGCAAAGATACTGGAATGATTTGCCATTTCCTTCTCTAGATCATTGTACAGATAAGGAAACTGAGGCAAACAGTGTTAAGTGACCTGCCCAGGGTCACATGGCTAATAAGTGTGTGAGGCCAGACTTGAACTGAGGAAGATGAGTCTTCCTAGCTCCAAGCCCAGCATTCTGTGCACTATGGTGCTACCTAGCCACCCAACACTACAGTAAAACCTGATTAATAGACACCCAGCTCATTTGTCTTTGACAATCTTTGTAGTCAGAAATAGAGCTAGTTTTTTTACTCTTACACTTTTGGTAGCGAAAGGAGGTGTCTAGAAAACCAGATGGAGTAGTGGAAAGAGTGTTGGGTTTGAGGCAAAGGGTCTGGGTTCAAATCTTGACTCTTACTTATTACTTAAATGATCTTAGAAAAGTCACATTCCATGAGGCTCAGTTTCCTTGGCCATAAAAGCAGGGAGGAGGATCAGATGATCTTTAAAGCTTTTTTCATTATTAAATTGTATTGGACTCAACATGGTGAACAAGGTGAGTACTTTTAGACTTCTCAAGCAGACTTTCATCCCTAACCCTAGCCCTCAAATTTTTTTCCCCTCTATCTTTGAATGCTACACATAAAATACATTAATAAAGAACACCAGTGAACTGCCCCTGGATTCCTGAAGGGATCTTCCCTCTGCCTACCCAGGAAGCCAGGATAAGTCCTGCTAAAGGAAAAAAACTCCCAAGTTCAAATCCTCTATGTCTGCCTTCCAAGAACCAGATGGATATGTTCAGATTCATTAGATTATGAGTTCTTCCAGGGCAGGGACTGTCTTTTGCCTTCCTTTTTTATTCCCAGCACTTATCACAATGTCTGGCACTTGGCAGGGCCTTAATAAGTTTATTAACTGACTAACATAAGGGTTTGACCTGGAGAATCGGCCGCCACTTGATGAATCAGGTGTTGGCCTTAGAAACTAAGGAAGAGCCTTTATAAGGCATGGAGAGGCAGCTACCTATTGAATTAAAGTGATAATTAGAAATCATTGTTATTTACCTTGGTACATTGGAAAGATCCTGTATTGGGAGTTCAGCATTCTCGGTTCAAGTTTGGGTTCAGCTACTTACTAATTTTGTGTCCCTGGGCAAGTCATTTATCTCTTTTAAGTCTCTCTTTCCTCCTCTGTAAGATAGAGATCATAGTATTTGCAACCTACTTGACAAGGTTATGTGAGGATCCATTTTTCAAAGATATAAAGTACTTTGTAAATTTTTAAAGTGCAACTGAATGTAAGCTTATTATATATAATATATGATATGTTACATATTGTCACATATTACACATTATATGTAATATGTTATAATATGTAACATAATATAATATATTATTACATAAGCTTATAATTAGTAACTTAACAATGGTAATTATATTTAAATGGTTCAAGCAAGCATTTATTAAATCCTTACTTTATGCCACAAACTGTGCAAAGAAAAACTGAGAAAAGAAAGAAAGAAAAAACAGCCTCTGCCCCCAAAAAATCCATATTCTAATGGGTGTAACAACATATATGAATCTGAGCATACAAGATAAATACAGAATAAGTGGAAAGTGACCTTAGAGGAGAATGGCATTCACATCTAGGCAAATCTGGAAAAGTCTCCTTCGTAAAAGTCTTCCTTGAAGTGAGTCTTCAAGGAATTCAGATCCTCTAAGAATACAAGAGTAGGAAGGAGATTATTCCAGGCATGGGGAACAGCCAGTACAAAGGAATGGTGATGGGGATACAGTATTCTCTACAGGATTCCCTTAAAGGGATTTGAAAGGGATGAAACTTCATTTGTATTTTAAAATAATATTGTTCCAATTATTTAAAAGTATTCTCTAATTCTAATATAGTCTAATTTTTACTGGCTCTCTTCCATTAGGGACAAATTAATGAGTTGAGTTTAATTTTGAGGCTACAACGTACTTTTGCTGTTCTCTTTTCCTGCCTTATAGAAGTGGTTGGTGATAAGGAGAGCTTTGTGTGTTGGGTTGTAGATAGGGCTGAACCACCTTCATGTCAGAGAATATCTAGTAGCAAAAGTTTTCACTATCGTAAAAGCAAGAAAAGTGAGGGAGGAGGTGTCACTATTGGTTTACCCACCTTAAGAATGTAGACCTACAAGTATTTAATTATGTTTTGCCAGATGTTAGATGGAGTGAGGGACCTAGGGTTCTATCCCTGATATTTTGAGAAATTTTAAATTTAGATCATCTGTGCACATGACTTGCCCCGTTCAGATCCTGTATCTGACCTTGCACCAAAATAGAAGACCTCATAGTTTATATCTCACCTCAAGTGAATTACAGACAATCTGTGCTTGGTTGTCACCAACGTTTCTTAATTTCCAGACAGCACCAATTGCCCTTGAAGCAGAAAGCAGAGGTGAAATGAAAATAGCCCTCCAGTATGTCCCAGAGCCATTCTCAGGTATGTACTTCTGTCCATGATGGCTCTCTTGTTTGGAGTCATTCTAGCCTCCACCCTCACTTTCCACATTGAACTTCCACTGCATGTGTTTTGGGCACTGTCATGGCTGCTTCTAGTATCATCTTCCAGAAAGTTACCTACAGCACAGGGGACCAGTCACTATTGAGGATAACATTATACTTACCTGTGACATAATGATACTGGTTATTAGATGCAGCACACATTTCTGGTTCATACTCTACTGGGCATGTTTCATGTCTTGGATGTAGATAGGGGCTATTATCAAAGGTCACTTAGGTTATTTATTAATACCTCAAATGACAGAGGAGATGTGTTCTCTTCTGTTGGAGACCAAAAGTAGAAATGATATAGGTTCCATAGGGTAAAATTTCATTTTCACTAAATATTTATTAAGCACTTAATCATATGCAGGGGTTGCACAGATAGAAACTGATCCTTTTACTAAAGCTGTAGTAAATGGAATTAGACCACAATGAGAGGTTTGGACTAGAAAATCTCTAAAAGTCTCTCTAAAATTACATGAGTCAGTCAGTCATGATTCCCTCTTTCCTCACATTTATGCCTAGCCAATTTCACTTTGTTCACTTTGACGCATTATTCCAGCACTTCAAACTCACTTTCGGTCCTAATTCTTACATCCAGCATGTTCTCCAAATCACAGAAATTACAGATTCTTTTGAGCTGGACCTCAGAAGCCATCTCATCCACCCTATACCTACCTGATCAAGAATCCTGGCTTCAGACAACCACCTTGCTCAAGAAGTTGTCACTCAGTTTCTAGCGAGGGGAAGTCCCCTCCTTCATCATTTCCCAAGGCAGCCTGTTCCATTCTCAGTTAACTCTAATCTTACCAAGGTTTTCCTGACATCAAACCTAAATCTGCTTCTCTCTACCATCTAAAAAAATTTTCTTCATTCTTCTCTCTGGCTCCAAACAGAGCAAACCTTAACCTTCTTTTATTTGATAATCCTATTTGTACTTGAAGACAACTTTTCTGTCTTCATTCAAGTCTTCTCTTATCCAGGCTAAAGTCTCTCATTTTCTCTGGCAATTCTCATATGGCATTATCTCCAGGCTCATCACCCTTCATACTTATTCTCTTCAGTCAACCAATATCCTCAAAATATGATGGCCAAAACTGAATGCTCTTTTCTAGATGTAGGCTGACCAAGACGCAGTAGAACACATTCTTCTTTTGGAATGTTGTGCATCACTTTATCCCAAGTAAGATCACATTAGGTTTCTCAGCTGCCATATTATCCTGTTGACTATTGTTGAGCATGGAACCCACTAAAAACTCCCATAACTACTATCTAGGCATGACTCCCCCATCTTAGGAATTTGACAGTAAAACTACTAGTTACTACTGAAGTGCCAGACTCTACAATACTACCTATTAAATTTCATCATTTAGCACAACATTCTATCTTGCCATTATCTTTTTAGATCCTGACTCTATTATCCATTGTTTCAGGTATCTCTGTCTTTATGGCATCTGCAGATTTGGTAGACACACCAACTATGCCTTTATCCAAGTCTCTGTTTAAATATTAAGGACACAGGGCCAAACATAGATACTCAATTAGAGATTCCATTTCAAGGTGACATCTTCATTAATGACTTCTCTTGAGTTCCATTCATTCAGCCAGTTCCAAGTCTACTTAAGAGTATTAAAATCTAATCCTGCAAAAGAACTGAAAGAGAGACTTTCAAATGTTTTCTGGAGTCTTTCCCACCCTTAGGTAATCTCAAAATTTAATAAGTATGCTGTCTGTGTCTTAATCCATTTCTTTATAAATAAAATTGTTGATCATTACAGGGCTGTATTTTGCAATTAGAATTGTATAGTAAGTCATCCAGGTATTTACTCTTTAGGTACCTAGTTAAGAAAATAAATCATTAAGTAATTAGAAAAAATGCCACTAAAAACTTGTTAATGCTTCTCACCTTGAAAGGGCATTACAATGGTTTTGGAGTTGATCACAAGAACTAGTCTGGTTTGCAGACAGGACTTCCATGAAGATGGCTTGACTATTGTCAAGCTTAGGGTACTGTTACTAAATGGTGGTTAGATGAAAAAGAGAATATTCTGGGATAGTTAGGCACTAGGACTTTTTCAAAGAAATGGAAAGCATCTTTGTCCTCAGGTCCCCCTAGAACTTATAGTGCTTTGCCAGTAAGAAATGTGACATCCCCCTGAGGTACTCAAGTATATCTCAAGCCCTCATTTCATCTCTCTCTGCCTAGAGCATATAAACATGGTCCTTGGAGGACAGAGAAGTTAAGATACACTTCATTACTTCCATGCCTCTGTGATCACAGGTCATTCCCACCTAGCCATCCTGTGATTGCCTCTTAAGTGTTTTCTCCTGTAGAGTCTTCACAATTCATCTACCCAGCATGCATAAGGAAAGTACTTCCTCCCATTTTTTCCATTTGGATACCCCAAATAAAATCATTTCTGAAAAAAAAAAAAGGATTTTGTTCCATGAATTTAAATTCTTGATATTGTGAATAGTTTCTAAATTTTCTTGTAGGTTGACATTTGGTAAACAGTTTTTAACCCTACTCTGCTTACTTCTCAGGAGGCAGGTAGCATCTTCATTCACAGATCCTTTAGAGCTGATCTGAGTGTTTATAGTACTCTGAATAATTTGTTTATTCACAGTTATTCTTTGAATATTCTTTGAATAATATTGCTGTAATATATATGCACATATATAACACATACATACATACACATACACATCTTCAAAATAGCAAGAACAAAGTGTGCCAAAAGGAACTCCCTTAGAAAAACTCCTTATAGCATGGGATAAGGGATGGAAAAAAAAAAAACCAGAGAGAGCAAAAAGTTAAGTTCTGTGATATTTGGTCTAAAACAAGTCAGCTGGGGAATCATTGTGGCCCCCATATGCATCTTTCAATTATCAGAAATTGAAGGATTTAAGGCTTACCGTAGCAGGGAGAAGCCCAAACTGATCTTTCCACTAAAAGTCAGTCATCTGATGGCATCAGCTCAGTCTTTTCCTCAATTCCTTCTCTGATCCCTTACTCTATTTACCTTTTTCCCCCACTCCTTTCACCTACTACCTCTTTGATCGAGTCTTCAGATTTCTAGCCTGCCTTAACCCCTTCTTCTCCAGTTCTCTTGCTGCCCTCAGCTCCTTCTCCTTTATCGTGATTTGCCAGTTGGAAATAGTTTCCTAAGGAAGGGAAGGGCTGTGGATTTCAAAGATAGTTTTTATTTTCCCTAGACCCCATGATCTTAGTCCCAATTTCTCTCCAAGTGCTCCCTTCCACCCGCCTTTTCCACCAGTTTTAGAAGTTGAATATCTACCCTTTCTTCTGATAAGGTAATCTTAACAAATGCCAAATGACTAACTGAGGCTGAGTGTGGAAAGAAATTTTCTTTTGACTGAGAGAAGCAGCAGCTAGAGGGCAAGTTTTCCTCCTAGTTTTGAAACTGAAACTTTAATTAGGAAATGATCTTGAATACTAAAGGTCTGTTAGTTCAGATGTAATTGGATCCCCAAACTAAAATTTAGATTATGTTCATTTTGCACATTGAGAACTGTCTGGCTTCTTGGCCACCAAAACTGGATTTTAAATGTCAACCATTTCCTGGTTCATGAAAAGGGGAAGAAACGTTGATATTCATGAAATTTCAATAAATTTAGGAGATATATTTTTTTTCCTTCTTCCAGAATCTGAGGTCCCAATCCCAGTTATCCACATAATCCTATGTTAGCCTTAAAGTTGGAGATTCATTTTATAATGAATCCTTTAAATTTTTAATATTGTTGAGGGTTTCAGGTGAGCATCAGTATCTTCCTAAACTGTCCTCTAGCATGGCTTCCCTGACTTCCTTTTTCTTTTTGTAAACAACTACTTTCTCTTTATGTCAAAATCCCCTTGTAAGCAGAATGGGAAGAGATCGTTATACAAACTTAGGGCTAGAATTCTTTGTTCTCTGATGGTATTGTTCCCTGCAATTGCTCACTCAATATCTGACATCAGGGCAGTATGTTTAAAACTGCAAAACTACATTTTTCTTCTGTAAGGTATACTTGGATCAAGGTTTCTCGGTAGTACACTTATGTATGTTACTCTTGTAAGAACTCTTTGGAGAAGAACTGTTCAGAATTTGAAAATGCAACTCTCTTGATTTAGAACAGAATATGAGCTCTCTCCATATTCTGAAAAGTGAAGACTAGCTAGACAGAGAAGGATTAGTTCTAAAACCGTAGACTTTAGGAAGTACTTGAAATAATTGGTCCTCAAAAAGGATAATACTGAATAATTGAAATTATTACTTAGACATTCTGTATAATAGCGTTTGGCAAAATGAATTCAGGTGTAATCACCTGAATTCTGGTTTCATTTTGAGTGAGACAGTTGTGATCAGGCAGCCTTCGATTCTTCTGTTTTATAGATTTAATTGTTAAAAACTGATGTAATTATCTTTATTAAAAAAACTTTCACAGTATATTAGTAACATTTTTTTTTTATCAATCCTGCTTACAGTTTGAGATAATTAGGTTTGAGAAATAGTGATGAGTGCTGAACTCTGGCAGCAGACTAACCTTTGAGCAGTGTCAGTATTTTAAGACCTTGATAGAAGAGAGGACGTGTGGTTTAATTTGGAAAATGCTTTGACTTGATCTTTATAAAGGACATGGCAGACCTCAAGCATCAGTTGGGCAGTGAAGTCATTTGCAGGCTGCTAACTAGGGCTGAGAGAACTCAGAACCCCACTCCTGTGCCTCAGTAGGGGTATAAGCTACTGCAAGCATCCTAAAGATTTTTGTAATTACTAAGAAGATCTTAACAGATTTATGAGGGATTTATCCCACAAACATCTTCAATATAGTGGGACTAGTAATAGGCAGTGCAGGTTTCTGTCGCCTTCTGGGAAAATGAGAGAAGAGATTTGATCTAGAAAATACTTGATTTGTGACTACTCAAGAAATAGAATTTGGTAATGATAGGTAAATAGGGGGGAAAGGTCACCTGAGTTAAAATTACCTATATAACTGGGAAAGTAAAGATTTTGAGTAAGTTTCTGAGTTTGTTTATCGCAATATGTGCTAAAATTATAAATAGAAATTCATGGAGTAAATATACTCTGAGCTATGACTGAATGTGAAAAATGTAGGAATTGAGTGCGTATAAAATAAATGTTTAAGAGGAGAATATCCAGGAAAGAAGGAAGGTGTGTTTTCCAACCACTGGAAGGATATATGTGTGTGTTCATACATACATGTACATATGTATATGTGTGTATACATACATACATTTATATATACACTCACACATGAGACAGATTATAGGAAGAAACTGTAAACATGTTGAGAAAGGCTTGAGGACATTTTCTGAAAGAAGAATGATACAGGGAATTTCAGGTGTCTTTTTATTTGATGACTGGAATTTCTTGAGCTCCACATAAGGGAATTGTAATATGAGACTGCGAAGTGGGAAAGTGGGGATAAGAATTTGGTTAAGTTCTTTGAGTAGTTTGAAGGAAAATAATAAAAAGTATAATCTTACCATATGTCTTTAAGAATGATCTGAGTGATAACAGTAAGTTTTCAGTCTTGAAGCTCTGCCAGAAATGTTTGAGATTTAATATATTGAGACCAGCAGTTATAAAACTCCATTTGATTTGTCCTGAAATTGAATTAGAATGTGGTTTTGAGGATGCTCCCCTGTTAGGAGAATTTTGGTAGTATAATGTTTAAAAAGAGGGATTAGGCTTTCCTTTTTTGAAAGTGGATTAGCTCTAAAACCATAGACTTTAGGAAGTGCTTGAAATAATTGGTCCTCAGAAAGGATAATACTGAATAATTGAAATTATTACTTAGACATTCTGTATAATAGCGTTTGGCAAAATGAATTCAGGTGTAATCAACTGAATTCTGGTTTCATTTTGAGTGAGACAGTTGTGATCAGGCAGCCTTCGATTCTCCTGTTTTATAGATTTAAATGTTAAAAACTGATGTAATTACCTTTATTAAAAAAGACTTTCACAGTATATCAGATAGTAAGATTTTTTTTTTCCAATCCTGCTTACAGTTTGAAATAATTAGGTTTGAGAAATAGTGATGAGTGCTGAACTCTGGCAGCAGACTAATATTTGAGGAGTGTCAGTATTTTAAGACCTTGAGATCTAGCCTCATATTCAGGTTTCCTTCAACTCTCTTGTCATCCAGAAACATCATGGCTTTTGTTAGTCAAACTCATTCAGGGTTTGTTCTGTTTCATTGAGGAAAGTTAATTTTAATGCTATATCATTTACTTATTAATATTAATTTGTAATATTCCCTTCTCAATTCAAAGGGCTATCTCTCTTGCTGGGTTAAAGAGAAAGTCCTCAGGGCCCATTCTAGCTGAGGAATGTCATCCCATTCCAGCCCTTCCCAAGGCTTGGACTGAACTTATCTGTTTTCCCAGGGTCAACAGAAGCCAGCTAAGCTAGTCTATACAACTAGCAGTGATCCAGGCATCCTTGCTCCCTTCATCAAAGTTTGGGGGGACCTGACTTGCAAAGGAGAAACTTAGCCAGAGAAGTCCTGAATGGAATGGTTCCCCTTGCCAGGACTCCCCTTCCCCTACCAGGAAGAATTGTGAACTCTTAGCCTACCACTTCATTAAATATCCACCGATCAGGATTGCTGCCAGGGGAGGTCCCAGCAATTGCTGTCAGGGAGGCAGACCTGGATGTAAAGGAAACTGAGAGACTCTCCCTGCTCCCTTGGCATCTTGTTCACTGTGAAAGAGAGACTGTTGACCTCAGTTTCTTAAGTGAGTCAAGGCTGTCTTGGGGAGCTTAAAGGATATAACTACTGATTGTAGCCAGCTCTGAAGTATCTCAGGCCCATCCACCAAAACATGGCAGCCTTCACCACAGCCAGAAAGCAGCAGATTCCCAAAGTGGCATAGGTCAAAAACAAAGCCCCTGCTTAAGTATAGATCACAGCAGAACAGCTTTTAAAGGAATCTAAAGAAAGGGAGCTGAGTTGCTACCACCACCTCCTTAACAGAAGATCACAGATAAAGGAGAACTAAATGATTACAAACTAAGGAAAAGAAATTTTGAGGAAAATGAGGAATAAAACTGTGATTAGTAACTGGATAAAATATACCCAATGGGAAGAAAAACAGAAAAATTCAAAGAACCCACTCGATATACAAGTATGCCTTAGATGTTGATTACAGAAACATCACTCTGGCTAAAATATGCAGAAATGAAAATGAAAAATCAACAAGTAACCATGCCAGAAATGTCTGTGATCGTGCCATCACAGCTCTTCCCCAGGTCAGTCATTTCTGGCACAAATACACTTAAATGGAGGAGATGTTGGGAAACATTGCACGAGTCTGGCAAGTGTTTGAATGCTGAATAGAATGCTGGCCTGAAAAGCAAGTCTGGCATTCCTATATCAACTTGGAACTGAGATATAAAGAGGTGGATTGGCATTTACCAAAGACTTGTCCTGGTACACCCTAATGTTAAGAATTGGATCAAGTATTCTCACTTTGAAGAAAAACGTGGTTATTTTGCTTGTGCAAGGAAAGTATATGAAGAAGCTGTAGAATTGTTTGGAGAGGAGCACATGGATGAACATATCTATGTGGCCTTTGCAAAATTTGAAGAAAATCAGAAAGAATTTAAAAGGGCATAAGTGATCTATAAATATGCCTTGGACAGCATTTCAAAACAAGCAGTCCAAGAGCTCTTTAAAAATTACACAATCTTTGAAAAGAAATTTGGGGATAGACAAGGTACTGAAGACATCATTATGAGCAAAAAGAGATTCCAGTATGAAGAGGAGGTGAAGGCTAGTCCACACAATTATGATGCCTGGTTTGATTACTTGTGATTGGTGGAAAGGGATGCAGAGGAACCAGACATGGTGCGAGAAGTGTATGAAAGGGTCATTGCCAATGTGCCACCGGTCCAAGAGAAGAGACACTGGAAATGGTATATATTGTGTTTGTCCTTTGCTCTCGAAGAGGAACATGACAACAAGATGATGACAGGACTTGTAGTTGACTTTGATTTGAGTGAGGGAGGGCTATGCAGGGTCACCAACCTCACTTTCTTCTCTTGAGCTATCTGGATCCAGTGGTCTGATATTCATCAGGATGGCTGGAGATGGCCCAGGTTGCTTTGAGTGAGATACATACATTCAATGTGTAGGCTTCTTTAAGTAATTGCTCAAGGGATGACCCCTTTAATAAAAAAAAAAAATCAAACTGGGAGGAGAAGATCCTCAGGGTTCCTGGGTAAAAGAGAAACTGACTAGTTAGTATTTAAATCCACTCTGTGCTAGGTGGGTGTTGACTTGTTGTCCAGTCTGTGATTTCCAGAATGAATTGGGTTTGAGGCTTGATCTTTGGGCAAGAAATGCAGCCGGTAAGCCCAGAGGAAAAAAGCCAACTTTTGGGGGTGGATGAGAGGAGGAGGAGGAGAGCTGCTACTCACTCAAGACTATATTTGACCTTCCTTTCTACCTCTGGATCAACTGTGCACTTTATGAAGATCCAGACAGGACCAGACAGGTATAGCAAGCTTGTCTCAAACCGATTCCTCACAAAAACTTTACATATGCTAAAATGTGGCTACTGTATACTCAGTTTGAAATAAGACAAAAAAAAATACCATTTTCCAGAAGAGCTTTGGGAATCTCCCAAGTGTCCCAAAAACAAATTATTTAAAATCTACATTGAATTAGAGTTGCAGTTTTGAGAATTTGACCAACCGGAAACTTAATGAAAAGTTTGTGGATTTACCCTTTAAAATTGCACATCATTGATCAAATTTGCTGAATTAGAGACAATTCTTGGAGATATCAAGAATCCAGGTGATCTATAAGTTAGCTCTTGGCGAGCCACACTTGGACATGCCAGAGGGCTTTGGAAATCCTGTTTTGATTTTGAAACTGAACAAGGAAAGTCTGGGGAAAAAAATAGTCTCTTCCGGAGATTGCTGCAACAAACACAACATGTTAAGGTATGGATCCATTTTGCCCTATTTGAGCTGTCTGCAGAAAATGAAGAAAGGTTAACTCAATGCAGACAAATTTACAAAGAAGCCAACAAAATGATGAGAAACAGTGAAGAAAAGGAAGAAAGACTCACATTATTAGAATCCTGGCGAAACTTTAAAGATGAATTTGGAAAAGAATCTCAAAAAGAGAGAATGGACAAACTTACGACAGAGCAAGTTAGGAAGATAAGCAAAGTATAGGCAGAAGAAGGGTCTGATGCTGGCTGGGAAGGGTACTACCATTATATCTTTCCAGAAGATGCAGCCACCCAACTTCAAACTCCTGGCCATGGCCAAACCTTGGAAGAAATGGCAGCAAGAAGAAGCGGTAGAGAAAGACACGGATGAGAGCGAAACTTGACTTTTTCCATGTTGTTGCATTTTGGTTGTTTTTATAAGTTTCTATTCTGCAAACGTGAGTTAGGAAACTTTTGGGAAGTATTTTTTTATAATCAGTGGTGAACCTTTTACATTTGCTATGCTATGCCTTTAAATATTGCTGAGTTAACAATGAAGAGATTGTAAATAAGGGATATAACATTTCTTCGTTTATCTGTTCTGGAGATAATATTTATGGTGTTTTCAAAATACAGATGTTTTTAAATGTCAAAAAAGAAAAAGTTTATACATCAGAGAGAGCCACAAGTGGAGGGCCCACTTCACATCTAGCTAGAATGGGAACAAAGAGCAGGTTATGTTAAGAAAGTTAAGTTCCACCTCAGTCTGTTCAACTATAAGCCATGCGTGATAGCATTATTTTCTGTGTAATATAATTGGGAAATATATCTGACTAAATTAATAACATCTGGTTGGTTTTGAATTTTGGTTCAGGCTCCCTAGTATCTTATGGCCACCACCAACCGCCCACTAATTTTTTACCTCCACAATTGTCTCCAACTCACACTGTTCCTCCCCTCCCTCCTCCAGGGTTTTGGATGCCATTATATCAGTTATCTTCCTCCAAGTGTTCTCCCAGGTGGGCAATCCCCCTATGCCACTTCCCATCTTCATACCTGGCATGCCTCCTGTGGAAGGATTGGCACATACAGTTTGGATGAGATAACATGATGCCTCTTCTCCCTAATACTCCTTTTTTAAAAAAATCAAAACCTAAATTTTAAATTTTTTTAAAAATCATCTTTGAAGTCTAGTTTAAATGGCAAAATTGTTGAACAGCAAGGTACCTTGTATAATGCTACACAGATGCAGTACAAAAAAATGAATGGCATGGTGAACTTGAACTCTAGTAGGCTTTCTACAGTATGGGTTCTTGTAGAGCCAATTATAATCTAGCTTTATACACTTGATGATTTTAAAGTTACTTGTTGCTGTAGTGGATTACTTTCCACTAGTGAACATGTGAACCAGCCTTAAAGAGTAAATTTCTTTTTAGAAATCAGTGTCTATTTTTCCAGAGTCCTCTATTGCTGTCACCACAGAGGACCACAGAGCAACAAGGAGAGTTTAAAAATTTTTTCTTTGTTGGAATATTCCAATCTATTATAATTACATTATATACCATGATATAAATATAACTAATTATATATAACATAACATAATTATCCTTAAAGGTAGGAAATTTTCATCATTTTGCTTTGTACTCCCAGTGCCCTGTGAATAGTGACTACTTATTAAGTATTTGTGGGATTGGATTATATTTGCATTCTATTCCCTGGGCCCAGATTGGCTAGAGAGGGACTAGATGCATTTGATAAGACTGTGAATTCTGGGAGAGACAACTGTAGAATATCTGAGCTAAAATAGATGCTCTGCCTATGAGGTGAAGTTATCAGAAGCAGTAAAGCTAAGCAGAGATTTCTGAAAGTGATCTTTCTCTCATTTTTCTGTTGTAGGTAAAAAACGTGATACCACTGGAGAAGTGCACATCTGGGTGAAGGAATGCATTAACCTGCCCCACCTCCGAGGAAACCACCTGAATTCTTTTGTCAAATGGTAACATCCCTCTCAGGTTTGCTTTTCTCTTGGGGTTGTTGTAGAACAGGTTTGGGTGGCCAGCTTTATTTTTCTACATGGTGATCTTGTATCTCATAGAGAACAGGTTAGAGAGGTAGTTGAAAGGAATGAAGTATATATGCACAAGGTTTTATTTAACACTAAAGTAGGCAAGAGAGAAGGTAATTTTGGAAATTTAAGTAGCACTTAACTGTACAACCAACTTTCTACTAACTACATGTTAATGATCTCCCTTGAGGATTATTTGTGGGCAGCTGTTCATTGTCCTCTTAGAATGCTCACAGACCACCTGCCCTGTTGGCCCTGCCAGTGTGCGCTTAAGGAAAATATTATGGCTTAAATAAAATATAATGGAAATATGAAGTGGAGGGTGGGGGGAGTCATTTAACTCATTCAAAGCTGCCACTCATACTTGTATTTATATGCTCAATGCCTAGTGTAGTGCCTCACACAGAATAGGCATATAATAAATGCTTCTTCATTGATTTTTGTAAACCACTGATTCCCTCCTCTTTCATAGATAATTAAGAAGTAACTATATTTTCCTTTTTAAAAAGGGCGTAATTGCCCTTTGTCTAATACTTCCCCCAATACGATATGCCTATGCTGAGTTATATAGCAATATAAGCAATTCTCTATTGTGAGGAGAAAGGATACAGACACATTGACTGACTTATGAAACGTGATCTCACCACATTATTTCTCTTTAAAGTACCATCCTGCCGGATACAAGTAGGAAAAGTCGTCAGAAGACAAGAGCTGTAGGAAAAACAACCAATCCTCTCTTCAACCACACAATGGTCTATGATGGTTTTAGGCCTGGAGATTTAAAAGAAGCCTGTGTAGAGCTGACTGTGTGGGACCACCACAAATTAACCAATCAATTTTTGGGAGGACTACGGATAGGCTTTGGAACAGGTATGAATTCTGACATTTTTGCAGCTTAATGTGAGCCCAAAACTCCAGTGAGCTCATGATTTATCAAAATTCATTTTTATTTTATTTCCTATTTTTATTTGAAAATTCATCTTTCTTTCCCTCCTCCTCTTTTCCTTCCATTAAATAAGAAAGAAGAACAAAATCTTCTATTTCAAATACGTATAGTCATGCAAAACCAATTCCCAGATTGGCCATGTCAAAATATAAATGAAAAATTCTGTGTGTGTGTGTGGGTGTGTGGGTCTATACTTTGAATCTGTCGCCTCTCGTAGGGGGCAGGTGGCCTATTTTCTCATCCAGTCCTCTGGAGTCATGGTTGGTCATTATGTAGATCAGAGTTCCTAAGACTTTCAGAGTTCATTGTCTTTATAACATTATTGTTATTGCTTACATTGTTCTCTTCTGGTTCTTTATTTCACTTTGCGTCAATTTATATAAACTTCCCAGGTTTCTCTGAAACCATGCTCTTCATTATTACCTGCAGCATAGTGGCATTCCATCACATTTCTCCCTGTCTGCCTGTCTCTCTCTCTCTCTGTCTCTCTCTCTCTCTCTCTCTCTCTCTATCTCTCTCTCTATCTTTCTATCTATCTATATAATAGCTTGCTCAGACATTTCCCCAATTAATGAGTAGATTGTCAGTCTCCGATTCTTTGCCACCACGGACAGAGCTGCTATAAATATATATATATATATACATACATATATATATGTATATACATATACATATAAATATATATAAATATATATATATTTAAAATATCAGTTCTTTTCTGCTTTCTTTGATCTCTTTGGGTTATAGACCTACAAGTGCTATTGCTGGATCAAAGGGGATAGATACATAATTTAATAACTTTTTTGAACACTTTTCAGAATAACCAGATCAGTTCACAACTCCACCAACAGTGCATTAATGTACCCATTTTCCCACAGCCCTTAGACACTTGTCGTTTTCCTTTTTCATCAACTTTGCCATTCTGATGGGTATGAGGTAGTACTTCAGGATTGTTTTAAATTTCATTTTCCCAATTACTAAAGATTTAAAGCAGAGGTGTCAAGCTCACATGGCTCTGTAAAACTCCCAATTGCAGCCTGAACTAGATTAAAATGTAAATGGGAAATGTTTACAAAATTAATAAATATACAGTACAACATAGATAATTTGTGGTTTTCTAAGTCAATATGTAGCTGCAGAGATTTTTTTCATTTGATTTGGAGACCACTAATTTAGAATATTTTTTATATGGCTAATTGATAGGTTTGAGTTCTTCCTCTGAGTATAGCTTGTTCAGATCCTTTGGCTCTTTATCAGTTGGGGCCTTTGACTTTCCTGTGGAACTTTTTAACATTGTACCCTGAAATTGAGAGAAGTGAGATCAAATTTTGCTTACCACAAGCTAGAAGTTTATGTATATATCTTTCTCTCTTTTTCTTTCCTTTTCTTTTTCTTTTCTTTTTTCCTTCCTTCATTTTCTCTTTTTTCTTTCTTTTTTCTTTCATTTTTCTTCTAGCCCTCCTCTTCCTCCCTTCCTTCCTCCCTCCCTTCCTTCCTTCCATTTATCTGTTTTCTATACATAATGTGTATACATGTAGTTACACACACAAAATTAAGATTTTCAGCAGACCTTAAAGATCATATGGTCCATTCCCTCATTTTACAGATGAGGAAAAACTGAAGCCTAGAGAGACTCAGTATTCTCTTCAGGGTCAAACAGCTAAAATTTGAATTTAGCAAAACTAAAATGTAAATCCAAGCTTCTAAATTCAGTAGTCTTCCATATAGTTGTTTTATCTAAGTGGAATTTTGATTACAAATATTGTAAAATTCTTGGCAAAATCAGTTCTCTTTTTTCATCGCCTTCTTTCCTCTTGATAAAGAGTGTTTGTATCTTTATAGGCAGAGTATGAAGAAACTGGTATGTTTGTCTCAGTTGAGTTCATTTTACTAAAGTAGAAAGACTGGTAGAAGTAGGTGTAAGACTGTGCAAGTGACCATGGAAAATGAGGGGAAAAATGAGGATTTGGAGTAGAAACCATGTAGGATCAGAAAAGCTATGAAATAAGTGAGATGTGGAAAGAATGAAATCATGGTAAAAATGACCTAAACTAGAAATCAGAAGGTTGAGGTTCTCATCCCAGCTCTGTTGTTAGTAGATTGGTGACCTTAGACCATTTCGGCCTTGTCAGCCTCTTTCCTTATCTATAAAATGAGGTGTTTGATGAACATAATTTCTTAGTCCTTTACAATTCCAGTAGTCAGGGAGTATATGAAATATATAAAGGGTTAGGTAGTAAGAAGAACTTTATGGTACAGGGAAAATAAATGTTATACTTCCTGGTAATAGTTACAATAAACAGTTTTACAGAGCACTTAGCTTTTCCTGACTCCAGGTCTAACATACTGCACCACTGAAGCTGCTTGTATGGTTTAGAAGGATAAAACTTGAGTTATAAAGTACAGAAGAAGTCATCTAGTACAGCCTTCAATCTAACTCCCCATATCTATTAAATCACAGACCACAAACCTATCCCCTGTAATGGAAAGAACATTGGATTTGGTGTCCACAGACCCAGGGTTGCATACTACCTCTGCTATTTGAAGGGCCTTGGGCAAGTCTCTTAACCACTCTGGGTTTTAGTTGTCCCATCTGTAAAATGAGGGCATTGCCCTGACTGACCACTGTGAGCTCTTTGAGCTTTTGACCTTTGATTCTCTGATCTATGAGGTTGCAGGAAAGGAAGGTGCATGGATAGAGTGGAGTTCCTTTGACTAATGAAATCTCAGGTCTCAGCTGCATCCCCAGTTAATTATCAAAAAATTCTTTACCCTTCTCCTCCACCTTGACTCCATGCCAGGTAGAGAGGAGAGTGTGAAAATAAGTATGGAACGTTGCATGCAGTGTCAGATTTTTCAATGTGTTGATTGGTCCTACTGAATTTTTTAAAAAATATTTTTAATTTTTTTAACAGTTGAAAAAATTGTTATAAGAATTGTCTTTCTGGAAAAGGAAGGGTAAAGATACTGGGAAGTTTAGGTGATGTAAAACAAAAGATATCAATAAAATTATTTAAGAAAAAATTCTTTGTTATACTGAGCCAAAATTTGCCTTCCTCTGACTTCCCCATGATCTATACCACAGTTTTTCTCCATTAATGAGGGTAATTGAGAGTATATTATATGGGTTTAACATGTATTTGTGTTTAACTTCATTTTAACATGTATCCATATTTCTCCCTAGTAAAATGTAAGGTCTTTGAGAGCAGGAATTTTTTTTTTTGGTCTTAGTATCTCCAGGGTCTACTGCAGCACTGGTATATAGATAGTACTTAATAAATGTTTAGCAAATGAAATTGAGTGCCCCGCTACTTTTTAAAATTCATCCTTCCAATCTTTCCAGGTAAAAGCTATGGGACTGAAGTAGACTGGATGGACTCCACTCCAGCGGAAATCTCTCTGTGGGAAAGGATGGTGAATTCTCCCAACACATGGGTTGAAGACATCCTCCCACTCCGGATGCTGCTCATAGCCAAGCTGACTAAGTAAGAGAAGAGCTGAACCTCTCAAGTCCCAGAGTCTCCATGGAAAAACAGTATCCTCATTTCCCTGTATTAGAAAGTACAGAACAGGCTCCATCACTGGAAATTCTACCACGTGGACAAAGGCCATCATATAACTTACCTTGACTGTTGTTGACTGCTAACCTGCATGTGTCCTTGTGCTCCAAAATTAGAAGAATTTGAACAGCTAGCAAATATGCAATCAGGACATCACTTGAAATTAAAAGAAGCCCTCTAAGTGTGTCATATGATCTGCATGGACTAATGATGATGCTTCAGAAGGAAAGCTGTCAAAGAAATGAAAAATGTGGGGTGGTGTTCCTGAGCTGATGCTGTCTTTTCTGTACCTGCCAGAGTGGGTGGCATTCCCCCTGTATCTGCTGCTTGATCATCAAATATTCCTTCATTAGTTATAGATGTTTAGAGTATGGAAAGCAGTTGATAATAAGGAAAGGTAATTAATTATTGTTCTTGTTAAAACAAAAAACCCAAGTACGATGATAAGAACATTGGTTGTGAGACAAAGGCTTGACCCCTTATAAGATGGAAATCTAGTTGTTACTCATATTCAGAGGAGGAATTCTGTGTTCAATGATGCTAAATTTTTTGATGGGTTATGTACTTACCTGGGAAACCTTCATTTTAGACATATTTCTTTATGCATATGGAGGTTTCTTGAGGGTGTAAAAAAAAAATCTTAAAAGTATGGTGGTATGCCACCCATTGGACACAGATGGAACTTCAGCCAAAGTTTTATTGAAATAGGTCTTAACAGACAAGTTTTATAATAGTGTATGTAAAACACTGAGCCTGTAAAGTTCTGTCCTTCCTGTAACTGGGCTAAGTGAAAGCAATGTACTTTGGTCATAGATATGCTTAGGATTAGAATGTAATTGCTAAATTATACTATCCTTGTTTCTTGTGTATGTGTTATTTTAATAATGTATTTTATAAAACCTTTAGTCTTCAGAATAAATTATAACAAGACTTCATTTGTACCTTGCATTGATCAGTTAGCTTATCTTTTCATTTGAATTGAAATCTTTGATGATTTCAGTCTGACAATTCAAATTCTCGCCTGGGAAAGAGAAGAAGATTAAGATGAAATCCAGTTTTTTACGCTTTCCAGAAAGCATAGCAGAAGTGTTTGCTAGCTTTTGATTGGGAGGTTGGGGAATGTGGGGGGATTGAGAGAGGGGTAGTCATTGGGGGAATGGAGATTTGGGTTTGAATAATGTCAACCAGAAGTTCAGAATCACTGGGATGGGATGGGTATTTTGGAATGGAAATGTTTTCCTTTGAAGATGAGTTTAGATCAGTTATCATTGTCCAGAGGGGGTCCTCCTTGGGTGAACTTGTCCCAGGGTGTGTCTCAGCTGTCTGTGGCTGTCAATCCACAGGAAGGAAGAGGTGTGGAGGATACCCACAAAGGGGCAAGGTAAGTCTTGTGGAGCTGTTGGTGATGAAAGGATGCCTGCCTGGAGCATGGTGGAATGGTGAAGAGCAGAGAGACCTTCTTTTGACTGGGAACCTTCTGTCTCCTCTAAGAGAAAGTGGCAAGGGGCCAGGCTGACTTCCATCTTCCACAACAGGACTTCTCTCTTTGCTCAAGACTTCGACCCCACGGCTGCACCTGCCTGATCTCCCACTGCAGGCTGCAAGGGGACAGCCAATGTGATTCCCATCTCCTGCTGAACCTGTCAGCCTGGTCTCCTGCCTTCTCCAGAGTAGAAAGACTCCAGTGCAAGGAAGAGTGACCTTCCCTCTGACCTCAGGCTTTCCATATCCTGCTGTGCCTGTGCTCTGAGGGAGAAAGAAAAGGAAAGTCAGTGGAGAGGAAGACTTCCATCCCCCACTGTGCAGGTTTGACTTCTGTCTCCTGTTCTACATCTCCTGCCGAATATCCAATCTTTGAGGGAAAGAGGAGAGGTCTGACCATATGCCTTCCATCCCCTGCTGCATTTTCATTCTGCCTGACTCCAGCTTTTGACGAGTGGAGTAGCATCTCCTATGCAGTGATGAACGTACATACACCTTCTAGTTATTCTGGACCTCTGTAGACTACCATCCAAACTCCATTCCCCATCCCCTCCCACTCAATCCCTTATTCCCATCCCCCTCAATTGTCCCACTCCAAAGTTCCTACCCAACACCTTCTGCTTCTTAGACCGTGTCCTTTTTTGGAATGCCTAGGCAACATACACAGGCAACTAGCATCCCTCTATTCTAAATCTTTTCCTTTCCCTTCCCACTCCTTCCTTCTACTAGCAATCACTGAGACCTGTCTTCCTCTGATACTGCAGCTTCCCTGGTTGCCCTTTCCAGTCCTGGCTGCACCTTCACTCATTCTTCTGTGCTCCCTGAGTGAGGAAGGGGAGTTGGAATACTCTGTTCCCCATTGCCCCTTCCAGGTTTTCCCTTTGGCTTCATCTCTCATTAACCTCACCCTCTTTGAGATTCATGCTGTTCATATCTACTACCCAATCAAAATCCTGGTAGCTATTGTCTGGCGACCTCCAAGTCACTCCCCTTCCTTCCTCAACCAATTCAGTACCTGGCTCACAATTTTTCTCTCCTTCCCAATTTCTATTCTCATACTAGAGGACTTCAATATAAATATTGGCTCTTATCTTAAACACCCTGGTCTCTCAATCCATCAACCTACTCACTTCCCATTAGCTATTCCTTCACTCTACTTTAGCTACTCTCAAAGATACCCTTGATCTAGCCATCACCCACAAATGTACCTCTGTATTCAAGTTCCAAAATCCCTTATCTCACCACAATCTATTGACCTTCCACCACTCCATCTACCTTCTATTGCATAACCTAGTATTCATCTACACTGAGCTCTAATCCTTTGATCTCTCAGTTGTCTCCCAAGCCATGACCCCTGCACTAGCCACTCTCTTCTTTTTTCTCTATCTTGACTTTTCAGTAAAAGAGTTCAACTCTACACACTGTCCTCTTCTCTTGAATTCATGGCCCCCTTGTGTCACTAATTGTCCCCTGCCAAGTTTCAACCTTGGATCATTGCCACCATGTACTATTTTCACTCCTACATACATGCCCAATGAAGGTAGAGAAAAATGCACGACTATTCTGACTAGGCCCACTACAAATTTATGTCATAGTCTCAACTGGGCCCTCACTGCTGCTGGGCAATCCTATTTGCCTCCCTTATCAACTCACTGTCCTACTCCCTACAGTAGCTGTTCCAAACCTTTTCATTCCTCCTTAAACCAAAGTTACCAATGCTCTCCTAACTGCCAAAGTCAATGACCTTTTCTCAGTCCTTATTCTTTATCTCTTTGCAGTCTTTGACACCATTGATCACCCTATTCTCCCTAATACTGTCTTCTGTCTAGGTTTTCAGAACACCACTCTCATGGTTCTCCTACCTATTTGACTACTCCTTATCAGTCTCCTTTGCGGGATCCTCCTCGAGGGCATGCCCTCTAACCAAATCAATGACACTGTTTGCTGTTTCACAAACAAGAAACTCTGCCTCCTGGTTCTGGGGATTTTCTCTGGTTGTCCCTCATCCCTAGAAATTTCTCCTTCCTCAGCCTTCTGGCTTTCTTCAAGTCCCAATAACAATCTCTTCTTCTACAGCAAACCTTTCCCAACCCCTGTTAATTCTAGTGCCTTTTCTCTCAATAACTTCCTATTTATCTTGTATATATGGCTTGTTTGTACATATTTGTTGACTTGTCTCTCCCTTTGAATTGTGAGCTCCTTGAAGAGAGGGATTGTCTTTTACAAACTTTTTGTATCTTCAGCACTTAGCATAGTGACTAGCACATAATAAGCACTTGATAAGTGTTTATTGACTGGTTAATAAACATAGACTCCACAAAGCAGTCCCTGTGGAGCTGCTGATGGCCAGGAAGTGTACCTTACTGGAGTGAGATAAAAAGGAGAGAGGGGGTAACTCTTATAATGCAAGAAATAACTATTTTTGAGAGGAAGTAACTACTTTTTCTCTTGGGTTGTTGTCCTTTATTTTCTAAGAGGACCAAAATGACATCACCATGATAAAGTGAGGTTTCGGTGTGTCCAGTTGTGACTGATCAGACCAATATGAACTTGAAATGCTCTAACATGGGTTGGGCACAGATAGTCCATGTGAATATTTGGGGTGGATACTCCAAATTTGCACATTCTACATTTACTTCATGCTGTCTCAGTTCTACTTTGCCCATAGAGCACAGCACCTTTTCTGGTGTGGCTACGCCAATCTGAGCAGTCCTGTGCCAGTGTCTCCCATGTTGCTCTGTCAAATCCAAAATTCTTGGGAGAGACTTTGAGAGTGTCCTTTGACCACCTGGGAGTTTTCCATAACATAGTCTTTTTGGCAAATGTACATTTTGCATTTGAACAATGAGGCCAGCCCATCAGAGTTGCACTCTCTGAAGCATAGTTTGAATGCTTGGCAGTTCAGCTCCAGTAATGACTTCAGTGTCTGGTACCTTATCTTGCCAGAAGATCTTCAGAATCTTCCTAAGACAGTTCAAATAGAAGCGATTCAGTTTCTTGGCATGGCGCTGGTAGACTGTCCATGATTCACAAGTATATAACAGTGAGGTCAGCACAACAGCTCTGTAGACCTTCTTTTGGTAGTCAGTCTAATGCCTCTTCTCTCCCAAACTTTTCTTTGGAGCTTTCCAAACACTGAACTAGCTCTGGCAATGTGTGCATCAACCTCATTGTCAATGTGTACATCCCTGAAAAGTACACTACCAAGGTAAATGAACTTATCCACAGCAATCAAAACTTCTCCATTTGTTGTATCTGATGGTTCCATGTATGGAGGGTGTGATGGTGACTGATGGAGCACCTGTGTTTTCTTGGGATTGATTATCAGGCCAAAATTAGCACAGCCAGCAGAGAATTGATCCATACTTTGTTGCATTTAAGCTTCAGAGGCTTCATTGAGTGCACAATCATCTGCAAACAGAAAATCATGCACCAACACTCCCTCCACTTTGGTCTTGGCTTGTAGCCTTTTCAAACTGAAGAACTTACCATCAGAATGGTAGTTGACCTTGATGTTGTGTTCATCCTCACTGAAAGCATTTGCCAACATGGCTGAAAACATCATGCTAAAAAGCATGGGAGCAAGCACACAGCTCTGTTTCACTCCACTGGTGACTGGGAAGGCACTTTTTCTCTCTTATGCCTCTTCTAAAGTGTATTGGAGGATGGGGGAGTTTTTCTTTTCTCCTACCATCCCTCCCATCATCAGTTGTTTTTCCTTAGTTTTCAAAAAGGATCAGTGACATTATGGGATGTCTTGACTTGCTTGTGAATTGGATTTAAGAGAGGCAGAGTTGCGCAAAGTAGTCAACCTCACTCTCCCTGAATCATCAAAATCCAGTGGTAGGAGAAAAGTCAAGATGACTGGAAATGGCCCCCAATGCTGCGAATGACCTTGGCATCTTTGATGCCTGAATATCCTCTTAGTGCTACACAACACCTGCTTCAGCCACCTTCATGGCCAGTGGAACAAGTTGCTTACCCGTTCTGCCAGGGAAAGTCTTCATATGGTTAGGGTAGATAGTCTTCTAAGTCATCAACAAGTTTAAGACCTATCATTTACCCTCAACCAAGTCTTAGCCCATCTGCTGAGACAATTCACCAGGGTGTGGCCACGGCACACGCTACAGCTTCTTGGAGCTGCAGTTGGGTGAAGGTGGATACCCAAAGTGGATGAGGAGCCCTGAAAAGGGCTTAGTTAGCCCTCACAGAGGTACATCTTGCTAAAAAGTAACTCACCCAATATACAAAGGAGAGAACAGGCCTAGAGAGCCCAACAAGGTAACCTGCTCAACAGATACACTGCTACCTGGGATCACTGAAAGAAAAATAGACATTGTAACACTGCAGTGCCTTGGGTGTAAATTGCTTTGGCCATATGCACTCCTTCAGTCTGTGCTTCTGCTAGTGTAGTTAATCTATGGGTGTGACTGTTCTTTCCACTGACACTGTATTTGTGGGACAGTGTTTGTTGTGTTTGTCCTTCGTTCCATGACATCAAGCTAATGACATGACTTGCAGTTGACTTTGATTTGAATGAGGGAGGGCTATGCGAGGTCACCAACCTCACTTTCTTCTCCTGTGCCATCTGGATCCAGTGGCCTGATATTCATCAGGATGGTTGGAGATGACCCAGGATGCAATGGGAGACCCTGGCCCTTTCAGGCTAAGGTCTTATCACATTCTCCCTTTGAGTGAGATATACCCATTCAATGAATAGGCTTCTTTAAGTTACTCAAGGGGTGACCCCTTTAATAAAAAAAAAAAAATCAAAACGGGAGGGGAAGACCCTCAGGGTTTCTGGGTCAAAGAGAAACAATTATTATTTAGTTATTACATTCACTCTGTGCTAGGTAGGTGGGGACTTGTTGTCTAGTCCATGAGCTCTGGAGTGTATTGGGCTTAGAGTTTATTCTTTGAGCAAGAAATTGAGTGAAATCAGGTTAAGTGAAATTCCCTCAGGCATGAATTCCCCAAAATCCCCACTCTTCCTGCCAAAGCTAAAATAACTCAGTCTCCTAGGGGACCCAACCTATACAAGCATGAATCAAGAATGTGGTTAGACAAAAGGGGACGTTTCACTTACATCCTTCAATTTTCCTACAAGAACATTGTGGTAGACTTGATCAAATGCAGTTTCCCCTACCCTGGACACCCAGTCAAGTAATGGCATTTTTTAAAAAGAGAGAAATGGCATTAGTCTGGCATGGCTAATCTTGATAAATCCATGCAATTTCTTTTTGTTTATTGATCCACTTCTGAATATTCATTAGCTCTTCCTTTAATAATACATTTGTACAGCACTTGAGTTAGGCTTTAAGCCAAGAAATGGCTAGAAGGATATTTCTGGGTGTGAGAGCAACCAGTTCCAGCTATTGAAAGGTTGCCTGGAAGAGCAGGAGCCTAGTAGTTGTGCGTAGAGCACAGGATATTGTGACATCCTGCTTTTCTTCTCCTACATATATCTGCATCTCTAGGTTCCTTTTGTGTAGACACAGGACTTCAGGTTAGCAAGTCTTTGTAAAGAGAAGCAAAGGTTTGTATGGCAATGAAAATGAGATCTCTAATCTCATGCATTTCTTAAATATGCATGAAGCCTATCCTGATGCCCATGGAATAGATAGCACATTTTATTAAAGAGGGTACCCAAGGAATTTCATTTAAGATAAATAGTTATGGGATCTTCAATGATAAAATATATTGTTTTTCTTGATCAAGTTAAAAAAAGAACAAGTAAAATTAACTTTTTAAAGAATTGCTAAAATTTGTTTTTTAAAAGCAAATTTTGTAAAGGGTCCTTTTTAAATTGAATGTTTCTTTCTTATCTCAAAATGCAGAGGAATCTTTTTAACTTTATCCTCTTGGTTATAAAAGACTCTTTTCTATAATCAGACCTTGTTGCCCTGTCCCCACGCTGCCAGCAATGGAATTTAAGGACTAAACTAGAAGGCCATCTTTCTTAAACCTTAAAATTTTAATTTTTTGCCTTCTTTGTTTGAAGCAACCAGAGCCCTAGAATTAGCAAATACAATCTGAGCCATGTTTTTTTAAAAAATAAGGTAAAGGGGAGCTGAGCATTAGAGAAGGGGAAACATTGTTGAGATGATTTTAGCCTGACTGCAGTAGGCTGGAGTCCTGGAAGCAGCAGACAGCCTCCTGGGGTGGAAAGGAGGAAACACCCTATCAGCTGGAGAGGAACTGGGCTCTACATGAAGAAGTGCCCTTGAGCAGGTGAGGCAGCCCTGCTGAGAGTCTGAAAGGTCCTATATATTGTATATTACCAACTGAGTCATGAATCAAGTCTCCTTTCTTCTGCTCCAGAGCCTTCCAGAAATGATGAAGGTGAAGAGTAGATACCAGAGGAAGGAGGCAGCAATAGAGGTGGTAGTAGCTACAGTACCCAGGGGTTCCCAGAGGCAGCCCCTCCCCCACCCTAGCAGACCCTTCGATAGCCCCACTTCCATGAAAACACTGCTGGCACATTGGATCAGGCATTCTGGTATACCCTTATTCATGCCTGTGCTAATATCCCAGTCTAGATGTGCTCTCTTCCTCCTCAAATTTCCTTAAAGCACTTTGGTTTTCTCATTTGCCCCCATCATTTACCTACTTAGTATTAAATGTATCTGTGTACTTCCAAGTATCTAGTACATAATTGCTTTTAATAAATATTTGTTCATTGACTAGAACAGGGGTGGGGAACCTATGGCCGTAAGGCTACATGTGACCTTCTAGGTCCTTGGGTATGGCCTTCTAACTGAGTCCAAGTTATACAGAACAAATCCTTTCATTAAGGGGATTTGATCTATAAAGTTTGGATTCAGTCAAATGGCAGCCCTTGAGGACCTAGAGGGCCACATGTGACCTCGAGGCCTTAGGTTCCCCCCCTTGGACTAGAACTTTCTTTTTTCTATCTTACTTTCCTCAGCATCTTTCAGATACAGAGGGTACTTATATATTGAATTAAATTGAATTGTTTTCTCTAGGATCAAGTTGCTCAGAGAGAGCCTTGCTAGTCTAGAGATAGAATCAAGGTGGTACCAGAAAGAACAAATTAATTTTAGAACTTATCACAGCAGAGCTCTTAAGTTGAAAATTACTTGGTTCACAATTGTGCTGTACATGCTAAGTCAACAAATATTTATTGAGTGCTTACTCTGTGTGCCAGGCACCCAGCTCTTGCTGGGAAAACAAACACATTCACTGTCCTCATGAAACTTACATTTTAATGGAGAAGGCAACACCAAAAAGGAAGCTGAAAAGGGATGGGAGAGTAGGATAAGCCATCTCAGGGCAGAGTAGGCAAAGTTCAGAGAGTCCAGGATGCAGCCTGTACATGTGGTTGACACAGCTTCCTTTCCAGTATTTGATTCTTTTCTCCAGTTATGAATGTTCAAACATGAAAAGTATCTTAAGCACCGTATGGATCTGTAGGATATTTTTTAAGTTATAATTTTGGCTCAGAGCTCAGTTACTACTTAGTAGTTATACATTATGAAATATTAAGGAATCTGATATGTTTTCCTATCCTCATTGTAAGAAAGGAAGGAGGAAAGGGCAAGAGAAGATTTATTACATCCAGTTTGCTTTGTTTATTCCTGGTTAGAAATTAGGCTGTCAGTTTTCTTTCTATAGTAGCTGGCTGGTCATTGAGTTAATGTGTGAATGACAGGCAGGGCTTTGTACTGTAGGTTAAGGGCTGGGACTGGGTGAAAAGCCAAGGACCAACTGACCACAGTGGTCTTTGCATTGTCTCAGCCCTGCCTTCATTACATCACAGCATTCTGAGCTTTTCAACCAATCATAGAGCTCCCCATGGAATAATAAAAACAGTTTGAGAGTTCAGAAGCCTCCATAGCAACACTAAACATCCTTGGAAATTGCTGCAACTAGAGAGAGACTGAGCTGAGCACCTTCTTGGGGAGAGAGTGCTCTCATGCCTCAAAAAGAGAAAACTCCCAGGATGAGCTCTTCGACCTCGTCCTCCAAAGTCCCAGGGATAGGAAACCCATTAAAAGATCTGGATGATGATGATGATATGGATTGTAAAGAACTAGAAGGTTTGAAAGAAGCCTTGGAGAACCTCCGTGGACTGTCCAGTGAGGAAAAAAATGAAAAAGCAATGTTGCGCTCCCGCCTCCAGGAGCAGTCTCAGCTCATCTGCATCCTGAAGCGCAGGGCTGATGAGACGCTGGAGCGCTGTCAAGTCCTGGAGCAGCTCAACACGGAGCTGGAGGAGAAAAGGATGAATGATGCCGAGCGTCTGGAGGCTCAGACCCAACGCACGATGAAGCTGGAAGCCCGCTTCATGGACTTGGCTGCCAACCATGAGGAGATGATCCGCTTCAAGGATGAGCACAAGAGGCAGAACATCAAACTGAAAGAAGAGAATGAAATCTTGAGGAGGGAGAACAGAGAACGTTTCAGCCAAGCCCTGAAGGACCAGGAGGCCAAAGTGTATCAACTCACAGCCCATGGAGAAAAGTTGTCCAAAGAGCTAGAGGCTCTGAGGGGGAAATGTGCTGAAGACGCCGGCCGAGCCAAAGCCCGAGAGAAGGAGCTCGTGGACCTACAGAACCAGCAAGCCAACTCTCACGCTAAGGAAACCAGCTCCCTCCAGAACCAGCTCCACACGCTGGAGGAGCTGCACCGGAAAACCCTGGTCAAGATGGCCAAGACCGAGGAAAAGCAGAAAGGTGTGAGCTCCGAGCTGAGCAGCCGGCTGGAAAAAGTGACCAAGGAGAAAGATGAGCTGCTTCAACTCTCCATGGAGAGGGGCAGAGTGCTGCAGAACAAACAGCTGGAGATCCAGCAGCTGGAGGAGAAGCTGGAGATGGCAGAGATAGCCCGAAAGAACGCACTGGATCGTTTTGAGCAAGAAGCTGCCACCGTGAATAGCAGCCTGAGAGTTCAAGAACTGAGCCGGAAGGTGGAAGGAATCCAGAAAGCCTATGATGAGCTTTGGCTGCAGTCTGAAGCCTTCAAAAAACACAGTCTGGATCTTTTAACCAAGGAGAGGGAACTCAATGCCAAACTCCGACACCTCTTTCCATAAGGCAAGCCTTGCTTCTGCTGGCCTCGACCAAAATGTTTTCTTCTTTATTGGAACAGTAACCAGCCTTCCATTTATTATATTTCTGTTACACAAAAACATTGTGACCCACTTTATTGACACCATTTCTGTTGTTTCGTCATTCAATTTTTGGTTCCACCACCTAGAATATACAGTTTTGTCAGATGTCATTTGTTTGCCTCTGAAATTCCATCCTCTTCAGAGCTGCTTCCCTCCCCCTGACTTTTGTGCGAGTCTTTACAGGCTCCTGGAAATCCATTTTCAGCCTTTGAGATATCCACAGCAAGTAGGAATTTCACCTGGTTGTAGTTTCGAGGGATGTAAAATTATTCTTCATATGCAATATTTTTTGTTTCAAAAATGGAGATTTATGTCTTTACTATGTACCCAGGGCATATTACAAGTCCATCTGCAAAGTGATGCTATGTCACTAATGCCTGCGGGATAGAATAAATACTGTTAAGTTTTTCTCAGAGTAGGTAGACTTTACCATAGTTAATCTGTTCAAGAAGCATAGTTCACATAAGTAAAATGGGTTTATTTCTAAGTTGTTTTTTTCTTTAATAGAGTATTGAAATGGGAAACAGTAGTGCAAAAACCTGCAAACTGGTTTAATATTGCCAACACAATATGCTAATGGAGAAGAGTAACTTAATAATTAAAGTACCAAGGAATACAAACTTCTATATTTTGGCAGACTTCTTTTGTGAGATTATAAATTTTGTTACTATTGAGTATACTGTGCATATTATACATTAGACTTTTTCTTTTCTGTTAGTAAACTTCCTTCCATTGAAATGTTTAGTTTTTAAAAATCAAAACAAAAGATATACTTATGTATTTGGAGTAATGTTTCTGGAAAACCACAGAGCTATAAATAAACGGTACTGTTATATGCATCTTGGAAATTTCATAAGTGTCTTTAAAGTATTTATGTGTATATTTCCCTATATTTGGGTAATCAGATAAATTAATGTTGTTTCTGGGCATATTTAATACCCCTTTATTTTATAGTAATTTCCTACCTCCCCACCCCACACACATCTTATAAGGTTGACTTATCAGTATCAACTTTCTATAACACCAAAAATTGCCAACTATTCTATGTTTTATAGATAGCATTGTTTAATAATAGATTAATAAATAAACATCCAGAAGTTCCAGGGAATACAAGTTCACACACTTAATTTTTAACCACATTTCCCAAACATACTACTACTTCCCAACACTACTACTTTCTCACTTTTCCAGAGGGATTCAGGAAAATAGATACTCTATCAATAACTAGTTTGCATGAGGTTCTGTTTCTATACAGAGTGTCCCAGAAGTCTTAGTGCAGTTCATATATAATATATACACACATATAACATATATGATAATATATTATAATCATTATATATTTGTAATATATTATATTATCATATATAATATCAAATGGATATTTAAAATGATGAGGTTGATGTTAATGCTCTGCAAATAGAATATGTTATTTGTGGGCCTGATATGAAATAGCTGATTCTAAGTTCCTTGAGCAAAGTGACTGCCATATTTTCATCTTGAGGCAGCTAAAAGACATAGTGGATAGAGTACTAGACATGGATAAAGGAAGACCTGAGTTCAAATCCAGCCTCAGACACTTGACCATTGTGTGAGATCCAGAGCAAGTCACTCAAATTTTATCTTCCTCAGTTTCCCCATCTGAAAAAATTGAGATTATAAGAGCACCTACCTTCTAGGGTTGTTGCAAGTATAAAATAATATTTGAAAAGCACTCTGCAAACCTTAGAGTACTATGTAAAGGCTAGCTATTATTATGCTGTGACTACCATCACTCTCCTTAGCTCTTAATAAAATACCTTGCAATAGAGCACGTGTTTAATATTTCTTGAAGTAAATTAACCTCTCATAATTCTTCAAGTCTAAAAGGGAAGATAAGATCTATATTAAAAAAACTTTAGCTATAACACCAGATACAATGTGGAACTGCAACAGAGAGGTATGAAGGGTTGTAGGTGTTAAGAAGAATGAAAAGATCTCTAACTTTGAATTCTCTTTTTATTTTTCATCATTTGTTCTCAAAGAGGACAAAAGACATTACAAAGGTGAGGTCTTGACTTATGAGTGAATTGGATTTAAGTGAAACAGAGTTGCACAAATTCATCAGTTCACTACTCCAGAGTCATCAAAATCCAGTGGCAAGATAAAAGTCAAGACAACTGACCTTGGCTTTTCTAAATTAAAGTCTTTCCCAGACCAGAACCATCTCTCTAGTGTAGCCAATTGAATATCTTTACGTGGGCATTCTTCCAGCCTTAAAACTAAATAGGTCCAAACTCCAACTTTCCCTCTATCTCAGAACATGATCATTCTTCCGATTTCCCTATTTCTTCTCATGAAATTCTTGATGAATTCTCTTCATCAGTCAGACCCATTTCAGAAATGTTAGTCATTTCTGGTGTCTCTTTCTCCCTTATCCCACAAATTTAATCAGCAGTAAAATCTTAGGTTTGGAAGGGCTGTCAGAAGTCATCTAGTCCAGCTCTGGCACATAAATCTATGTCAACAAGCAATCATATCACCTCTTCTTGAACTTGACCAAAGACAGGAAGCTCGCTATTTTATGGCAGTCCATCATCTTTGTGGACAGTCTTAATTGCTGCTAATTATAGAATTTATGAGCTGGAAAAGATCTTAAAGATCATCTAAGCAAGGGGTTGGCAAACCACTACCCTGACCCATTGCTTGCTTTTATTTCCCCAAGAGCTAAGAATGTTTGTTTGTTTTTTACATTTTAAAGTTTAATTATATTTTAAAATGTAAAAATCGTTCTTGACTGAGGAAATTTTCAAAAAAGGGCAAAATCAGGATTTGGCCATTTGGCAATAATTTGCTAACCCCTGGTCTATTCCACCTACCCTGATTTTAACGGAGGTCCAGAGAAGTTAAATGACTTCTCCAAGGAAGTCATTTTTAAACCATTATTTTAGGATGTTGTTACCCATTTCCTTTTTTCTTAAAAATTATTAATTTATAAATTAAAAATTTATTTTTGAAAAAATTATTTTATTTTCTCCAGTGACGGGTAGAGACAATTTTTAACATTCATCTAAAATTTTTTTTGAGTTCCAAATTGCTTCCCTCATCTCCCCCCTCCCTAAAATGGTAAGAGATTTGATATAGGTCACAGATACACAATCATGTAAAACATTTTCATATTAGTCATGAAGTGAAAGAAGAAAATCAAAAGTAAAAAAAATGAAAAAAATAAAGTGGAAACTATGCTTTGATCTTCATTCAATCTCCATCACTTCTTTGTCTACATATGGATAGCATTTTCCATCATGAGTCCCTTGGAATTATCTTAGATCACTGTATTGCTGAGAAGAGCCAAGTCTGTCATAGTCGATCATCACACAATGTTGTTCTTACTGTGTACAATATTCTCCTGGTTCTGCTCACTTCATTTTGCATCAGTTCACTTAAGTCTTTCTGGGTTTTTCCAAAATCTTCCTGCTTGCTTCTTATAGCCCAATAGTATTCCATTAGACCCACATACCATGACTTGTTCAGCCATTCCCCAATGGATGGGCATCCCCCCAGTTTCCAGTTCTTTGCCACCACAAAAAGAGCTGCTAAAATATTTTTGTATATGTAGGTCCTTTTCACTTTTTTATGATCTCTTTGGGATGCAGACCTAGTAGGGGTATTGCTAGATCACAGGGTATGCATAGTTTGGTTATCCTCTGGGTAAATTGCTCTGGGTAAAGGGTTGGATCAGTTCACAACTCCACTAACACATAGTGTGCATTAGTGTTCCAGTTTTGCCACATCCTCTCCCAGTATTTGTCATTTTCCTTTTCTGCCACATTAGCCAACACCCATATCATTATTATGTTAAACCCCCATCTGCCCAATGGTAGCTTACTCTTAATTTCTCTTACCTTTTACAGACTGATTTTCATGCCCGTTGTTACCATTCTGGCTTAAATCATAATCTAATTACCTGAACAACTGCAACTAATCTAAAAACATTTTTTAAAGTGCTTAATAAATTTAAAGCACTGAATTAGGGGCAAGGATATATAAAAAAAAAATGAAAAATCCAGCCACCAAATAATTTATACTCTCCTGAGGGTAAACCGTATGAAAACATTTAAGTCTATATACACTTTGGCTAGATCAAGCATTTAGCAAGTATCTACTATGTGCTAGGGACTGCATCAGACACTAAAAATACAAAGATAAAATTGAAACAGTTCTTGCCCTAAAGGAGCTTACATTCTGCTGGGGGGAAACAAATATAAAGATAATACATTTTTTTTCTTGTTGAGAGCTATGTTTTCATTGATATAGGTAACTTCCAGTGAGAAAACTCACTGTACCTATACAGACCAGCAACTGTCCTGCAACTGAGCATATTAAGTTGTCTAGGGCGCTAAGAGGTTAAGTAATTTGCACAGGGTCACAAAGTCAATAGGTGTCAGAAGCAGGACTTGAACACAGATTTTTTTGGTTTCACTGCTTTTTATATAAAATATATATAACCAAATACAGAGTACTTTTGAAGGAAGTAGGGGAAGATTAACACTAACTAGGGGGCATAGGAAAGGTTTCATTAGAGGAAATGGCACAAACTAAGTCTTAAATTCCAAGAGGCGGAGGAGAAGAGGAGGCAGAGCATTTGAGGCATGAGGGATAGCTGTGCCAAGATGGGAGATAGAATGACAAATATGAGGAATGGAAAGTGAGCCAGTTTGACTGGAACTAGGATGTATGAAGGGGAGTAATGTGAAATCAGTCTGGAAAGAAGAGCTAGAGTCAGATTGGGTAGCACTTTAAAGAAATCAATAGGGATTTATTAAAAGCCCACTATGTGCCAAGTGGTATCTGCTGGGGATACAAAGACAAAAGATGACATAGTCCCTATTCTTAAGGGGTTTGCTTCATAAATGCAAAACAAAGGAATTTATTTTATACTAGAAGCAATAATCACTGAAGTTTCTTAAGGAAAGGAGAAATGTGATTAGAACTGAACTCTATAATCATTTTGGTAGATATTCAGAGAAAAACAAGATTGGAGGCAGGAAGACCCAATTAGGAAACTGTTGCAATAGTCCAAGTGAGAAGCAATGATGTATAGGTAGGTGGTATGGTGGGTAGAGCAATGGTCCTAGAATCAGGAGGACCCTAGTTCAAATCTCACCTCATTTGACACTCACCTCATTTGACACTCTCCAGCTGTGTGACCTTGGGCAAGTCACTTAACCCCAACTGCCCCATCCTGGGTCATCTCCAGTCATCCTGATGAATATCTGTCACTGGATCCAGATGGCTCATGAGGGGAAAGTGAGGCTGGTGACCTGCACAGCCTTCCCTCACTCCATACAAAGTCAAGTGCAAGCCATGTCGTCATTTCTCTGATGTCATGGTCTTTGAAAATGAAGGATGAACACAAATTTGAATAAGAAGACAATATTTAATAGCTTGGGAATAGGGGATCAGGAAGAGAAGCCTATAAGGGGTGACGTGTAAGCTAAATCCACAAGGATTCTAAGAGGCAGAGAAATGAGGAGGAAGTGTGTATTGTAATTACCTAACCGGTGTCCCTCCCCTCCACTCTTTCCTCTCTCCAATCCTTCCTATATACTAGACATTTAATGGCCAGTAAGGACAGCTAGGTGGCACTATGGATAGACTGCTATGCCTGGAGTCAAGACCTGAGTTCAAATACGACTTCAGATACTTACTAGCTGACCCTGGGTAAGTCATTTAACCTAGTTTGTCTCAGTTTCCTCATCTGTAAAATAAACGGGAGAAGAAAATGGCAAACCACTCCAGTAAAACCTCAAAAGGGATCACAAAGAGCTGAACACAACTGAAATGCCTGAACAATAGCCAATGTCGCTAACATCAAATAAGAACAGAAAGTATGGATTAGAACCTCACATAAAAGCCTTATCATTTAACACTGCAGAGCCAAAGGCAGTGTGGTTCAGCGGTCTGAGTGCTGAATTTGACATTAGGAAAGTCCCATTAGTGCCTTGAGCATCCAGAATATCAACTATGATACTGAATAAGTTGTTCACCTTCTGTCATCTCGAATTCATCTCTAAAACAAGGACAATAACTGTAGCACTTTACAAGTGGTTGGAAGAATCAAATGAGAAAATGCCTGGAAAGCACTTTGCTAGCCTTGAAATGTTATGTGTATGACAATTATTGCTAACCAGTCATTGGACAGACTGCTTTTCTGGGCCTTCCTGGAGTTCTTTCACAACATGGTACAGTGGAAGAGAGTTTGGGATTTGGAACTAGAGAATCTGGGTTCAAATCCTGCCTACTTACTGCCTCTGTGACTGTAGGCAAGTCACTTACACTCTCTGGCCTGTTTCTCCATGAGTGGGAAGTCCTAAATTAGGGAAAGGTAGCCTATTATGCTGTTCAACTCTAGATTCAAGAGAATGTTTACACCAGCCTACAATTTTCAACAACAATTTCTCAGAAGGTCTGTTTCCCAAGCCACATATAATATTATAATAATAATTTAAATTTCTGTTTGCTGTTCTCGTGGGCACTGATTCTGCTGGTACATTGCTATCTCTTGGTGTGCTTGTCTTTGCTTTCATGTGATTATTAAGAGTTTATGCTGTGTTCTTTAAAAATTCTCTTTTCATATTCTTTGAACATTGATTCTCTGGAGAGTGTGTATAAACCCCATACCAGGAAGAAAGAGCGAATGAATCTCTCGGTCCTTGGAGAGAGAGAAAGTAAAGAGAGGGGAAAGATGAGATCAGAGAGTTCTGGGAATTAAAGGGAGAGGGAGGAGAGAGAAACAGAGGTAGAGACAGAGAGAGATAGAATGAAAATGAAAGAGAGGAAAGAGAGAGAAGGAGAGAAAGGAGGTCAAGAGTGAGGAGGAGGGAGAGAAAAAAGATAGGAAAGAGAGAGAAGAAAAGAAATTTTTTTTTTAATTAGAGAGCATAAACACCAGTTCCTCTTAAGGGAGAGAGGGCAAGTGTTCTTTGAGATCCTTTTCAAGCCAAAAAAAAAAAAAAAGACAAAACTCAAAATCACATTTCCTAAATTAAAATGAAACCTCCAGAAACAGAGAAAAAGAGGCAGGGAAGTTAAAATCTGTCTCTATTTCTCAATGCTATTTTTCAAACTGCAGAACATATCTTATCACCAAGTTAATCCTAAAATGATGAATTTTTTTGGCCACAGGAACGGAGACCAAACTATAGAGGAGCTGAATTCTATTAGGGAAGGGAGCACTCATGTTGATGAATTTACAGGTCCTTGAAGTAGTGAATTGGAAGCAGAACCCATAGATAGCATTACCACTCACTCCTTATCCATGGTGAGTATGTACTAGAAAGGGTTCTTTGTTCTATTGTATCTCTTTTTTTTCCAGTCTGACCTTGTAAACATTTGTTCCTTTTCAACTTACACAAGTTAGCTAGCTCACAAAAGAGCATTCCCTGTAGAGCAGTCAGGTATCTTTGGACTGTTTAACAATGTTATCAATGACTGGAAATAATGGCAGAGTTGATAATACTTATCAAATTTTTAGCTACAAAAATTGGATGGGAGAGTAATCTATTGGATAACAGCTTTAGGATTATAAAAGATTTTGACAAGTTAGAACATTGGGCTGAACACAATGAGATGAAATTTACTAAGGATAAATGCAAACTCAACTATTTGAGAGTTTTTATTAATTGGTTCATAAGTATGAGAGGGGAAAAGTGGGACTGAATAGCAATGTTTTTAAAAGATCTAGAGATTTTGTTGTCGTTCCGTCATTTTTTAAAGTTGTTTCCAACTTTTCATGACCCTATTTGGGGTTTTCTTGGCAGAGATACTGGAGTAATTTGTCATTTCTTTCTCCTGCTCATTTTACAGATGAGGAGACTGAGGCAAACAAGGTTAAGTGACTTGCTTAGGGTCACACAGCTAGCAAATGTCTGAGTCTTTCTGACTCTAGGCTATGGCACTCTATCTACCTAGCTTCCTACCATCTAGCTGGCCCAAGGTATTTTAGGGTGCTACAAGCTCCATATAAATCAGCAGAGTGATGTAGCATCCAAAAATGCTGATAGCATAGTTAAATTGCGAGTTGGGTTCCAAGAATAAGGCAATAGTCCTGCTTTTTTATGCTCATGTCAGACACTGGAATTATTGTGTTCAGTTCTGGGTTATAGAGTTTAAGAAAGGATGTTAATGATCTGGAGAGCACCCAGAGGAGGCAAACAGCTTAGGAAATGGTCTTGAGCCTGCCATGAAAATGAGAAGTAGCTGGGGATGTTTAGGCTGGAAAAGAAAAGACTCAAGGGGAATGTGGCAGCAATTTTCAAATATTTGAAGAAGTATTAGATTTGTTTGTTTAAGAAGGTAGAACTAGCAGAATTGGGTGGGAATTATAAAGGGCAAATTTAGCCAGGATGTAAGGAAAAACTTCCTTACACATTCCAAAAGTGGAAAGAATGGAAGGTCTTGGGAGATAATCAATTTTTCTCCTATTGGAGGGCTATCTGAGCATGGGCATGTGTTGGACTAAATAGCCTTTCAACTCTGTGAGTCAGTGAATTTTTGAAGGGATGGGAGCACTAGCTTGTGGGAACAGTTTTGTCATTTGCATTGTGTCAGATCTCAGTCAGGGAATGAATTACATGTAGAGTTTTCATCATTTTTTGGAGCTAGTGTCTCAATCCCTGGGTACAGTTTGGTACCAGAATTGTCAGTTTACTCATTGTCCTCATGCTCTCCCTAGGGGGTTTATGGGGCTGACCCCTTTCAACCAGGTGGGGCCTTTCAAGGGAACAGAACAACAAGGCTTTCAGAAAGTCTTACCTGCCACCTTCACACAGTCCCTCCTCTGTCCTCCTTATATAGTCCCCTTATATTTACTAACAGGACCGGTTTCAGTATTCAGATGTGCCACTCAAGACTCTTACTCTGTCTTCAGTATTTTTCCATGAGCACTTCAGTAAACATCAAGATAGTAGAGTCAACTATATATAGAACATCAATAAATTTTTTAAAAAGAAGAAAAATCACAGCCTCTGTGTCTTTTATATTCAAGAAGAAAGGAGAAAGGAAGCCTTAAAAAACAGACTATGTGAAGCATTTTGTGGGGTAGAGAGATTAAGTGGTGATAAGGAATAGAAAATGCTTATTGAAAATGAAAATCCCTCTGAGTGTTCTACCTTAAAATTCAGTGCAGCTGAATCCTACAATAGTATTCATAAAGAAAATGTGACTCAGGCGAGTTGGCACTCCACTCCTCCACATACCCTATATCTAGTCCTTTTTTCCTTTCAGAGAAATCTCAAGAGAAATATATATGTTCTGAAAGGTTATCCCTTTGAAATGTCCTCTGAAACAATTAATAAGTATATATTAGATACCATTCTATATCCTACAGGGCAGACAGTTGGCACAATGGATAGATGCCAGGCCTGCAATCATGAAGACTCATCTTCCTGAATTCAAATCTGGCCTCTGATGTGTACCAGCTATGTGACCCAAGGCAAGTCACTTAACCCTGTTTGCCTCCATTTCCTCATCTGTAAAATGACCTGGAGTAGGAAATGGCAAACCACTGCAGTACCTTTGTCAAGAAAACCCCATATGGGGTCATAAAGAGTCAGACACAACTCAACAACAAAAACAATTCCATGTGGTGGGCATATAAAAACAGAAATGATATAGTCCCTGCCCTAAAGGAGCCTACATTCTTTCTAAAGAAATAATATGTTTATTATTTATGTAATTAATTATGTATTAATATGCACATTATATTATAATACATACTATACATAGTATGTATAGGCAAATTCAAAGCATATAGGAAGTAACTGCAAAATAAATTTATTTTGAAAAAGGAAGCCTAAGGAATTCAGGAAAAAGCTTTTGTAAGAGGTGTTACTTGAACTGAGTTTTGAAAAGAACATGCAAATTCTAAGCAGCAGAATTGAGGAGAACATAGAAGGCACCTTGTGGAATCCTACAGAGGGAAGATGAGATGTTGTATATGAAGAATAGAAGCCAGTTGGAACACAGAGTGTATGAAGGGGAGCAGTACGTGATAAGCCTGAAGAAGAAGGCTTGAGCAGACTATGAAGGGCGTTAAATGCCAAAGTGAGGATATTCCGAGCAGAGGAATGACCAGGTCAGTTCAATGCTTTCAGAATATGACTTTGGAAGCTATGTGGGGAATGGATGAGAGAAAGGAAAGACTTAAGGTTGGGAGACAAATTTTTGTGGTTCATTTTTTTAGCTGTGTCTGAGTCTCTGTAACCCCATTTAAGATACTAGAGTGATGAGGAAACTGAGGCAAACAGGGTTAAGTGACTTACCCAGGGTCACATAGCTAGTAAGTGTCCCAGGCCAAGAAAACCCTAAATGGGGTCATAAAGAATAGGACAAAACTGAACCAATTGAACCGATTGAACCATGAAACAAAATAATGGCAACATCATTTTCTCCCCAGTCACCCTCTGGGATGATCACATGTTAGATCTCATCATCATCTGAAATTTGACTTCTCCATGATTCTGCATCTGGATATTCCTTGACCGTTATCACCACTGGCTCTGCCTCTGTCTAAATCTGTTCTTTATACTTAGAGACTTCCATAGAGACATTGATGACCCGTCAAACATTCTTCCAGCAGGTGAAGTTTCGCAATGTCCAAGGTTTACACTTTTTTTCCTCACACACCATAAAGAATGATGATAGCACCCTTGGTCTCACCGTCACTTCTCATTGGTCGACTTCTAAGATCTGAAACTTGGAAACTTCCCTTTCTGATCCTAGCCTCCTATGCGTACATCTTACCCTTTGCCATGCTCTTTGTAAACGTATTCTTCATTTTCATTGTGACGTCTAGATCTCCACCTATTCCTGTCATTCCACCCCCTCACCCCCAGCTCTGGTCTCACTTCCCTTTCCCTCCCTTTATAATCTTGACCATATAGTTGTCCATTATAATCCTTAAATAGTCATTATACCCTATGGGCTAATTATTTTGTCAGAGTTTCTATTTACCATCTATGTTGTTACGAAAATGTCTAGATAGCCTTAGATGATAGGTTCTCAAAAGAAATGTGGCTTGTAAAAATAATTTTAATAGGCCTACTCAATGTAATCAGTATTTCCTCAGTTCTTTGTGACCTAATGATTGTATTAGTGAGTTAAGTAGAATAGAATTAAGTTTTGATTTAGTTAATGCTTTTAGAATGAGAGTCATGTGGGTTACAGTTAATTAATCTACCATGTATTCATTATAGTTTTACTTCTAATTGATTTGTAGGATAGATTTATTACTTAGGCATTAGGCTTTTTTGAAGGATATATGGTAACTTGTGTTAGAGATTTCCTGTATTAGCGCTACTATGAACCGTCAGTAAACTATGCTCAAAAACCCATTTTCCTTGTTTTGTTCTTATCATAATGTTCTTCTAGCCTATGGAAGGCTCCAAGATATCACTGGCAAAGTCACATGACCTGTGGAAAGCCCCAGAATACAGACAAAGTACTTGTGGTTGGTGAATATCTCCCTTAGCCAATCACAGGAGTTCCCCCATTTCTGAAGATAACCAATCATGAAGTGTAACACTTCATTAGTGATCTCCCAAGGGACATAAAAGACTCACATGGATAAGCAGAGGGATCCTTGACTACAAGGAAGGTCTTAGATCCAATTGCTTAGTGACCACAAATCTCTTCAATAAATGGGTCATGCTCAGAGCTCTGTCTCAGTTGCCTTTTGTTGTGGGTTGGATTTTTGTGACCCGCAGCTTCCTCAATCCCTATTAATAGCAGACTATTAGCTATTTCTTCTTTGTTTTCATCCATATTGCATTCCATTTTAGACCTCTCTTATGTGCAATTCATATTATTATTAACACTCCAGAATATTGTACATTTGTTGCTACAGGGAAAAAAAGGATATTTGTATATGGGCTTTTCAATTTCTAGGATTATAGAATCATACAGTTAGAACTAGAAGGGACTTTAGAAGCTACCTAGTCTACCCTCTTTCTCTATAGATAGTAACCATTCAGATTTCCTTTATAAACACAGAAACTGAGGTCCCCAGAGATGGACCAGAGTTACTTGTCCAAAGTCAGAAAGTAAGTAGAAGAGGGAATTAACACCCAGGTCTTCTGACTTTGGACATTTAGCTCTTTCAATGACACCATTTTGCACTGCTAAAATGGGTTGATTTTGAAAGGAAAAATTTCGAAAGGTTCATACATTTTTATTCTACATTCTTTTACATAGCATTACTACATCAAGCCTATAGTTAACATGAAGACTTTTTTTTATAGAACGCTTCCAACTCAAATAGAGATTGATTTTCATTCTGATGCCTCTATTTAGCTTTGTAATCATCATCGTCCTTCTCGTGACAAAAGCCCAGTTGTAAGCCCCATTCAAATTTTGCACAAGCCAGATCTGAAGAGGAGACATTCAGTCTATATTTGGTTCAATGTAGTGATAATGTCAACATTACTCTCCCCCAAAAGAAAACTTGGCAGTCTTCCTGATTTCCCTATTTTTGTCAATGACATCATCATTCTCTTAGCCAGTCAGCCTCCAAATACTGGCATCATCTTTAACCCCTTCCTCCACCATGCTCAGTCACTCATCAATTCCTTCAATTCTTCCTTCAAAATTTCAAAATTCCTACTGTTAACACTGTAGCCAAGGTCATCTTTAACTCTCACCTATAGTATTGCAAAAGTCTTTTTAAACTAATCTTGTGCCTTCAATTACTCTCTCCTTCAATTTGTCTGGGGCATGTCTGCCCAAATTAATCTTACTTAAAAACTGCTTTTATTATTTCAGAGAATTTCTGAGTTGGATGGGATGCCAGAGGCCATCTTGTCCAACCTGTGTCTAAACAGTATCTCTTTTAACTCACCATTAACAAATGCTCTTCCCTTGAAGAACCTCCAGTGATAATTTAGGGACAAAAAATTATCCACTAGCTATAGAGGCAGCTTGGTCTACTTTAAGGTATTTGTAATTGTTAGAAATATTTTTTTGTATCATGCCAAAATCTGTTTCTATGCAACTTCTAACTATGGCTCCTGGTTTTGTCTTCTAGGGCCAAGCAGAACATGTCTAATTCTTCTTCCACAAAAATGAAAAAGTCTTTGTTCTCAAAGTATTTACATTCTCGGAGAGATTGCAACATGTGGACAGATGGTTATAATGGCCAACCCAGAACAACCTCTCACTCTCAAACTCTCCCCTTTGACTAAAAAGAGAACAGGTCATGAGAGGAGAGATGTGAGGAATCAATGAATGCAGAAGGGTGCCAAGCTCAAGGTTGTGGAAGAGGAGAGAGACATCAGGGCAATGGAAGATATAGAGCAATTTGTCCTTGGCAAGTGTAAAAGCAGGGACCCAGCTATATGCAGGAGGATCTGCTGCACAGGTTCTTAGATCTGCTTTTCTAAAAGAAAAGCAACTTTTGAGGGGTCAAAATCTACTTTAATCAAGCACCTATATATCATTCCCTTGGTTCAAGAGAAAAAGTCGGCACCCTAAACTTCAGAGAAAATACAAACAGAGAAATAAAGACCAACAGACAGGGCTTCCAACTGTCTGACCGTTACATACATCCATAGTTACCAGAGAGAGAAGCACCAATATCTGCATTTTCAAAGAAGGGGCTCCTTAGCAGCTACCCAGAGTCTCCTGGTCAAACAAACACTTCCAATGAGTAAGTCCCAAAGCAAAACCTCACCTCAGAGTATATATACACTTTTCAGAGTCAGAGAGCATTACAACCCTTGAGATCTAGTGTCTCATTAGAAATTAAGAAAAGATGTGGGCCTTCCTACAAAATAGATCTCCCCCAATCAAACTTCACTTAATGGGCAGGCCCATTAATGGGTAGGAAAGATCTTTAACTCTCATTAACATAATTAACAGTACAGTAAGGCTAGTTGCTGAGTACTTACTTCTTGCTCAGGGATGGAGAATGCTCTCTGATAACCATAACGGATTTTAGCACTTATTCAGCACTGCTACCCAGTGGAGCATTTACAAACCACCCATGTGAGCATAGGGACTTCCCAGGGACCAGATTCTTTTTGCTATACAGAAGTAAGTGAAGGGTCATTAATGCCACTTGGTGGTTAGGTAAATAACTAACACATATAATAATATATAACACATTTATATGGCATATGATTTACATAGCATTTCCATCATTTCAGCCTCTGTAGTGGTTAATATGAGTAGTATTATGAATTATACAAGTAGGGAAACTGAGGCTTAGTCAGGTTAAGCAACTCATCAATGGTCAGACAGCTTGTAAACAGTGGAGCTAGAGCTTTACCTCACTTGTTCTCACTCCCAGACAAGTGCACAGCATAGTATAGCATAATTTTTAGATCAGGTGTACACCAATGGTATTTTTGCTACTTTAAAAACAGAAACAGAGGCCAGAAAGACCTGGGTTCCAGTCCTTCCTTTGATTTGTGGTTGTGTGACCCTGTGCAAGTTCACCTCTCCATGTTCTAGGCCAGTGGTGTCAAACTCAAATAAAAAAGGGGGCCATTAAACCATCCATAAGGATCCTTGTGGGTCATAAAGGGGTCAAGGTCTCCCAGCGCATCCTGGGTCATCTCCAGTCATCCTGATGAACATCTGGTCACTGGATTCAGATGGCTCTGGAGAAGAAGTGAGACTGGTGACCTGCACAGCCCTCCCTCACTCCAAACAAAGTCAAGTGCAAGTCATGTCATCATTTCATCTTCTGATGGCCTGGTCTTCTTCAGGAACAAAGGACAAGCCCAATAATAATAATAGTCTCTTAGAAAAATTACCCATTATTTATTTACTTATTCTGCTAAATATTTCCCAATTCTATTTTAATCTGGTGTGGGTAGCCACATCTTTGTTGCCTCTGTCTAGTCAACTCTCTAAGACAATATGTTGTTGAGAAGGCGTTGACCAAGTGAGTTTCCTCATATCATTTCCCTATATCAGTGAGTTCCTTATATCAATGAAATCACAGGACCAGTCACTATTCTCCCTCTCCCCAAGGAGAATATTTATTGAATACTTGATCATAAAGCATATTTTAAAAAATTAATCAAACAAAAGAAACTAAAATTTGACTCAATTTTAAACAAATTAACAATTTCTCTTTAAAATGACAAGTTTAAAAAATAAGACAAAAAACTACTCTTTTGGCTGACATTTGGGTGTTCTCTGGGTGTAACTGATATAATCCTATTTTAGCAACATCTCTAAATTTATTTCCCAGTGTCCACATCTTTCACTTACATCATTGCCTTCCACTAGAATGAAGCTCTTTTTTCCTTTCTGCCTAACTAAATCCTATCTTACTGCATAGCTAAAGCTTTGCCTTTATCTTAAAGCAGCTAATAGGTAGAACAGCAAATAGATTTCTAGGCCTGGAGTCTAGAAGATCAGAGTTCAAATCTAGTTTCAGATACTTATTAACTGTGTGACCCTGGGCAAGTCACTTACCACTGTTTACCTTAGTTCCTCATTTATAATATGAGCTAGAGAAGGAAATGGCAAACCACTCAAGTATCTTTGCCAAAAAAACCCCACATGGTGTCATGATGAGTCGGACACGACTGAAATGACTGAACAACACATCTATATTATAGATTTGTGAAGACTGTGAAAGAATGTTGTGAAATAATTTTGTAAATAAGCTATAACTGTAAACTGTAAAACTGCTCTAACTGCAAGTTATAAAACTACCATATAAAGTATTATCATGAATAATATACTATACCTGTATATTTTAGATAAAAGCATCTCTTGTATTGTTATTTTTTAGCTTTTCACATTGTGTCCACAAGCATTTGTCAAGTATTTCCCTAAGTAGATATATAAGATCCCTAAAGGCAAAGACTTTGTGTTATGTGTGATAAGTAACAGATTCCATGCTAGGTTATTAAAGCAGGCTTCAGGATGCTTGGGATATACTCCAAACCCCAACTTTTTTTTCAATAAGCATTTATTAAACATCAACTTTCTGCAAAGTATTATGTTAGGAGCAGAATAAATAGAGATGAACAAAAACAGTATTTGCCCTCAAGGATGTGACGTAGTGAATATGTATTATACCAAGGAGAGGGTGATAGAACAAATAATCTATCCAAAATGCTCTAGGAAAATTCAATTGAAGCTGCCACTTACTTCATCGTTTCTTGCTCCCTCTCCTCCTTGGATGGTCTTGATACTTCAACTTTGTATGGTCCCCCCTCTCTCTCTTATTTTTTGTTAAATTAAATTATTTTATTTGTTTTCAGCGTTCTACAATCACTTCCATATACTTTAGACTTTTCCCCCTCCCTCCCCACTTCTTCTTCCCTCCCTCCCTACTCCCTTCTTGAAATGGCATACAATTTATACAGGTTCTACACAGACATGCCTATTAAACCCATTTTCACCTTAGTCATGTTGCATAGAAGAATTAAAATGAATGGGAGAAATCACAAAACAAAACATAATACAAAAGAAAATGGTCTGCTTCTTTCTGTGATCGAATTTCATGTTCTTTCTTTGGATATGGAAAGCATTTTGCCTCAAGAGTTCCCTGGGAATTTTTTAAGTCTTTGCACTACAATGAAGTACTAAGTCTACCAGAAAAATTCCTCACACACTGTGGTTTTTGCTGCGTACAAAGTTCTCCTGGTTCTGCTCCTTTCACTCAGCATCAGTTCATATAAGTCTTTCCAGGCCTCTCCAAAGTCTTCCTGTTCATCATTTCTTATAGCACAATAGTATTCCATTATATTCACATACACAATTTATTCAGTCATTCCCCAATTGATGGGCATCCCTTGATTTCCAGTTTTTGGCCACCACAAAGAGAGGTGCTATGTTTTTGTACATGTGGGATCCTTTTCCATCTTTGTTATCTCTTGGGGATACAGTCCTAGAAGCAGTATTGCTGGGTCCAAGGGTATGCACATTTTTGTAGCCCTTTGGGTATAGCTCCAAACTGCTCTCAAGAATGGCTGGATTAGTTCACAGCTCCACCAACAATGAATTAGTGTTCCAACTCTCCCACATCTTCTCCAACATTTATCATCTACCTTTTTTGTCATGTTAGCTGATCTGATAGATGTGATGTGGTATCTGAGAGTTGTTTTGATTTGCATTTCTCTAATCAATAGGGATTTAGAGCATTTTTTCATATGACTATAGATAACTTTAATTTATTCCTCTGAAAACTGCCTCTTCATATCCTTTGACCATTTATCAATTGGGGAATGTGATCATTTATCAATTGGGGAAATCCCCTTTCTTTGATTACCTAGCTTTCTTATCTTACTTTTGCTCATGCCAAAAGCCAACCAAAAAGCCTCCCCGATTTTTATCTCTGTTGTTTCTGTCCATTGCTGAGGAAATCACACAACCTCCTAGTTAGTCTAATACAAGTCTTTGTTTATTTCAACCGACTCCTCACTGCTGCATGGCAGATCTTTTATTCTTCCTTGATTAACTTACTTCCTCACAGCAGCTGTTTCAAACTTTAAGCCACTAATATCATTCTCTCCCTCCTTCTCAGCACATCTTGCCCCCTAGCTTACTGAGGCTGTTCATTATAAGCTTCATTTCTCCTATCCTATTCCCCCAAATCCCTTGAAATATCAACCTCCTTTCCCCCTCATTTTCTTCAGTCCCTAACAAAGAAGTAGATCTTCTTGCCTAGACTAAACTCTCCACTTGATCCCATCCTTTCCCATTTCCTCTGGATTTTTGCCACATCAATCATCCCTACCCACCAGTTCTCCCCCTACAACCAGTCTTCTATGCTTATGTACTGGTTTCTTCACTGATGCATACAAACAAGCCCAGATCTCTATCCTTAAAAAACAAATAAACCTTTACTTGATCCCACCATCCTGCATCCTTTTATGTCTTCATCATTTCACAGTCTTAGACAAAGCCACCTACACTTATCATTTCTATTGCCTCACCTCCAATTCACTTTTCAGCCCCTGGCAATCTGACTTCCTATCTTGTTGCTTGAATGACACCACATTCTTTACTATTACAAACAACCTCTCTTGCTAAACCTGATGCCTTGACTTGATCCTCTTGAACTCTACAGCTAGGTACGTAAACTCAATGACCTCTAAAATCTCTCTCAGCTAGGAATCTGTGATACTAAGTGCTGGGCCCACCAGTGCTTAGCACAGTGCCTGGAACATAGCAGGCCCTTAATAAAATCTGACTGACGAACTGAATGGTCCCTTCCAACTGGATTCTTTCCTTCCTCTGCTTTCAACACATTTCATTCTCTTGGTTCTTCTACTTGTCCAACTTCTCTCAGTTTCCTTTGCTGGATCATGAACTATTCCTCACTCCTTAAATGTATCATTCTCTATATATACTTTCTTCCCAAGAACTCATTAGACCCTATGCTTTCAATTCTCATTTCCATCCAAGTGAATATAATCAGACTTTGTTTAAGTAAACACTAAGGGCCTAATATGTAGGAGACATTATGCTAGGTGCCAGAAATTTGTCAAGTAAAGGTAGTCGACGTTTTGGAGAAATTTGAGTAGGGCCTCCATTAGTCAGCGTTTTCTGGAATTTTAAACATGATTATGAAGTAGGAAAGGACTTTAGTGGCCACCTAGGACAATCCATGGGCAGCTAGGTGGTGCAGTGGATAGAGTACCACTGCAGGAGTCCTGAGGTCAAATCTCACCTCAGACACTTGACACTCACTAGCTGTGTGACCTTGGGCAAGTCACTTAACCCCAATTGCCTCATCCTGGGTCATCTCCAGTCATCCTGATGAATATCTGGTCCCTGGACCCAGATGGCTCTGGAGGAGAAGTGAGGCTGGTGACCTGCACAGCCCTCGCTCACTCAACACAAAGTCAAGTGCAAGTCATGTAATTATTTCTTTGGTGGCACAGTCTTCTTCAGCAACAAAGGACAAACATACAATATCCAAGGGACTCTAAGATCTATACATCTGCCCCCAATTTCTCTTGAACTCTAAGCTTATATCATCAAACACTTACTGGACTGTGCTAGGTAGTAGGGATACTCAATATTCAAATCCACCTGAGCATTAATTCTGGTGTATCCTCCAAAGAAGCAGATTGCTACTCATCTATGCCTGCTTATTTTGTGTAACTCTTACTCACACATTCCAATATGGTTATAATGGGGGTTCAATATATTGGGTCTTCCTTAATTTTTCTTCATGTTGCATGGATTCTAGTTGAGCGCTTGGGATGCCTTCCTTATTCCTTGCACTTGCTACATGACTAGTTCATCTTTGTCACTCATGCATTTCCCTAATGATGATTTTTACTCCAATTCTTTGAAATTCTTTATTTGTTACAAGTTCCACTCTACTTACACTCACCACAAACCTTTCCATCTTGTTCTCTCTGTAATATCCATTTGCAATTTCTGACCATAGTGTTGCATAATTTGCAGCTATATATCAGTGAATACAAAGATAAAAAAGTTCCTATCCTTAAGAAGCTTATCTATTTGGGGATACAAACTGTAAATAGGTAAATACAAGATATTTTGAGAGTGGAGAGAGTATTAACAAAGAACTAGGAGAATCTGGAGAAGTATTCTATGGAAGGTGGCACCTGAGCTGAAACCTGAAGCTAAGGATTTTAAAAGATGATGGAGGGAGTGTGTGTTTCAGGCATAGGGGTCACAGGCAGAACATGGAAAACCCAGCTCGAGAACAGCCAACAGGGAAGTTTGGCTGGAACAAAGAGTTCGTGAAGATTGGTTATATTAAATGTTAGGAAGGAGAGGCTGGAGTCACATTCTGAAATATGCCAAGCTGAGAAGTTTATATTTTGTACTAGAAGCAATAGGAAACCACTGAAGATTCTTAACAGTGACACGGTCAGACTTGTGCTTCAGAGCATTGTTTTGGCAGCTGAGTTGATGTGTTGGAGAGGGGAACATATTGAAATAAGAAGTCTAGTGAGTGGACTACTGAAATAGTCCAAGTGAGAGGTAGAGGTTGAATTACAATGGTAATTGTGTGAATGGAAAGAAGGTGTAAGAGATAGTAAGAAGAACTGACGAGACATGGCAGCTGACTGGATGTGGGAGTAGAAGGTGAGGTTAGAATCAAGGATGAAACAAAGGCAGTGAACTTAGGTGCCTGGAAAGATGAGGTGGCTTCCACAGAAATAGGGAAGCATGGAGCTGGTGTGGGTTTGGGGGGAAGATGAGTTATTCTGAAATGCCTAAGGAACCTGAGGTGAGGTCTAGCAGCTGGGTGGTGATTTGGAAGTGGAGTTCAGGATAAGGATTAGGGTTAGATACACAGCTATGAGAATGGTCTTCATGAGTCAAATTTGTTAGTCTGGCACTTAAGCCCCCTGCCCAAACCCACCTACTTTTCTAGTCTCATCATTCTCCTTAACACACTCTTCTTTCCAATTATATGGGTTTGCTAGCTGCTTCATGTGAATGACATTCCATTTGTCATCTCAGAATTTCTGCCCAAATGGTTTCCTGGTCCTGGAATGCATCTGATGGGGTGCTTGTGCTTGGATCCCAATTCCAAGATCACATTTCTCTCTAGCTTCAAAACACTATCCCTGACAGTTTTCTCCCCAGCCCAAGGACACTATGCCTAGCAATAGCTCATGAGTGGGCTCCAGTAAAACAAACTGTCTTTCCTCATCACAAAAAGAAGCTGACCTCTGAAGAAATTTTCTTGTAAAAACAGGACTATCTTGTAACCACAGAATTATGCATTGATTCCTAAAGTTATCATATTCAATTCAGAGGTCAAGCTATAGACATCAACTCTCAAAGCTAACATGCTACTGTCAACAGACCAAAAATACACCCCTGAGAAACCCCTTCCCCTGGTTTCCAGCAGTGAATGCCACCTGTGACTAAGGTTATAAATGATCACCTAATTAGCATATCTGTCAGATAATCCACTACTTCTCCTATATAAGTTATATAACCTATATAACTCCAGTTAGGTTGCAAGTTCCTTCAGCAGCTCTGCCCGCTATATTTACATTACAATAAACCTTTTCCAACTTGATTGAATGCTTGACTCCCAGAATTCATTCCAGATGACCCTATCCAGTACTCCAGTCTTTGGGGGAATCCCTGAACCCCTTAAGCCTCATCATATCCCCTCCTCTCTCTTACTCCCAGAATCCATACCTTGTAGGCATGGGAGTCAATCAGCTCCTGCAGAAGCACTGAGATGAGTGATAGAATTATGTACAGAGAGCAGCTAGTAAACCCGTGTCCTTGGAGAGTGTATCAAAGGGAACATGACTAGAAAAAGTGTCAACTCCAGTGCCACCTCTTAGGAATGACAGTAACTATCATTTATATTTATAATTCATGTATCACTTTATATATGGTATCTCATTTTATCCTCACAACCACGCTGGGAGTGGCAGGTACTATTAGTATCCCTGTTTGTCGGATGAGGAAACTGAGGCAAGAAGAAATTTAACGACCTGCCCAAGGTTACACAACTAGTGGGTAGATTTGGGACTCGGGCTCTAGTGTTCTATTACGGTGTCACCCAGCCTCCTCCATTTACTCCCTTTCGTGGTCTATTTCTTGGCACGCTGTCCTTGAAATGTCGCGTTCCACTTTGTATCCAGTTGCTGGATTGTTGCCTTTGGTACTTTCCCCCCACTCAGCAGACTCAGTGATCCTGGAGCGCAGGCACTGTTACACTGTATCTCTGTATCTCCAGCGTCTGGCCCGGGATGGGTGTTTAATAAACGTTTGTTTGTGTTCAGTCGGTGCCCAGCGGACCCGAACCTCCGGGAGGGAGGAGGTGTGTCCCGGGGAGTGCTTCTAAAGGACGGCTAAAGGGCGCAGCTCTCGGTAATCCAGGATCCTACAGAATCCGAGGGGCTGAGCCGTGCTAGAGGAGGGGGCTCCTCTCCCTCCAAAAGCCCGCGGTACACAAAGGAACGCGTGGTCGGGAAACAAAACAAAGCCGCGCACGGAGGACGCCCCCTTAAAGGATCCCGCACACCAAGGAGCGCCGGGCCTCGGCGAGAGCTCTCCCGTCGGCTCTCTCTGCTCGCCGCCTCTCCCCGAAGTCTCGCGATGGCCAGCAGGAGGGAGGGGGAGCGGGCGAGCGAGAGTTGCTGACTTCCGGCTCGCTCCAGTCAGCCGTCGCCCCGGCGATCCGGTCCAGTCATCCCTGTGCCCGGCTGCCGCGGAGCCCCCTCCCCCGGCCCCAGAGCCCCCCGGGCTTTCTCCCCAGCGTAGAGCCTCCGCGCTGCGGCTCCCGCGGCCCGCACCCTGGGGCCCGGGGCCCGCGAGACCTGCGGGGCTAGCACCGCGGGGTCGGGGGCGGCCCCGTCCCCGCCTCGGCCCCCGGGGGCTCGATGAGGCACAGCCTGACGAAGCTGCTGGCGGCCTCGGGCAGCTCGGCGGCCCGGAGCGGGAGCCCGGCCCCGGCGCCCTCCCCGGCCTCGGGCTGTCTGCGCGCCCCGGGCCTGGCCCGGGCGGTGGCCGGGGAGGAGGGCAGCGGCGGCGGCGGCGGCGAGGAGGAGGAGGAGGAGGAAGGGGACGGGCCTCGGCGGCGGCAGGAGGGCGCCCCTGCTGAGGAGAAGATGGAGGAGGAGGAGGAGCCGCCCGCGGCCGCCGCCCGCCCCGAGGAGCCCGAGGACATGGACTTTCTGTCGGGCCTCGAGCTGGCCGACCTGCTGGACCCCCGGCAGCCCGACTGGGACTTGGAGCCGGGCCTCAGCTCTCCGGGGCCGCTGTCGTCGGGGGGCGGCTCGGACAGCGGCTGCCTGTGGAGAGGGGACGACGACGACGAGATGGCGGCCGCCGAGATGCAGCGCTTCTCGGACCTGCTGCAGAGGCTGGTGGGCGGCGGCGGCTCGGGCTCCGGCGGCGGCTCGGGCTCCAGCGGGGGCTCCGGCGGCGGCGGCGGCGGCGTAGGCGGCAGCGGCGCCGGGGCCTGCGGCGGCGGCGGCTCCGGCGGCGGCGAGCGGAGGCGGAGGAGGAACCCCGGGGCGGGGGGCGGCGACGGCGGCGGAGGAGCGGGGGGCCACGGCCCCGCGGCGGCCAAGAGCCCCCGCAAAGCGGCCGCCGCCGCGGCCCGGCTCAACCGGCTGAAGAAGAAGGAGTACGTGATGGGGCTGGAGAGCCGCGTCCGGGGCCTGGCCGCCGAGAACCAGGAGCTGCGGGCCGAGAACCGGGAGCTGGGCAAGCGCGTGCAGGCGCTGCAGGAGGAGAGCCGCTACCTGCGGGCCGTGCTGGCCAACGAGACCGGGCTGGCGCGGCTGCTGAGCCGGCTGAGCGGCGGGGGACTGCGACTCACCACCTCCCTCTTCCGGGACTCGCCCGCTGGGGACCACGACTACGCCCTGCCCCTGGGCGAGCGGCAGCAGGAGGCCGCGGAGGACGAGGACCCCGCGGGAGGAGTGTGTCTCCACGTGGACAAGGATAAGGTGTCGGTGGAGTTCTGCTCGGCGTGTGCCAGGAAGGCCTCGTCTTCTCTAAAAATGTAGGGTCAAGTAACCTGCTCTTTATCCGTGTTTACCCCTTTCAGCTCCCTTACACCATGTAAAAACACGTTAGTGGGACATCTTCACTGGACACATTTCAGAGAAGAAAAGTAATAGTGAATCATTAAGTGTTTAGCTAAAAGCATGAATGTGACACAGTAACCGACTCTTAATGATAACATGTGACTATTAAATTTCTCTGACAGTTTCTTTTTTAGGTGATTTCCTCCCTGCCAGGCTCCGTTGTAGGGGTTACAGAACAGTCGTACCCGCCTCACAACCTGGTAAGGATCCATCTCTTCCCCTAAAAGCTCATGCACTGCTGGTTAGTCTACTTTAATGGGCAAACATACACAATTGTTTGTATTGGGGGATTTAAAACAAAACGAAAAAACATACAAAAAAAAAAACAACCTAATTTGGGCCCTGTCCACCCTGGAAACAGACTTGTGCTGGCCACTAGTGTGTTTAAGATGCTTCCTCTGATTGAAACAGCTGTTGATGTGTATGCCCTTGTTCAAACTTACTTGTACCTAGCTGTTCTGTCCCCAGTGTGGACATGGCCTTCGATGACATCGTTCCAACTGTGCAGTGAAACCTGCTTATAGCCATACAGTTTGGACACAGTGAAAAAGGTGAAGTTGAATGGAAGTTCCAGTTGTACAAGGTGCAAATTGGAATTCCAGTTGGAGTGCAATTTTGCAGGGGTTGGCTATATGATTAAATTCTGTTGTACTTTTCAAACAGCTTTGAGTATTTGGGGCATGAACAAATATTCTGTAGTTCTAATTAGAGATGGTAAAATCTCTGGAATATTCAGGAATGCCTCTTAGTTTCCTCTATAAGACACATAAACTTATACAGGATCATTAGATTACAGAACTAAATATCATCGTTAGAGAATTGGAAATATTATGCATACCAGACTCCTTTATTTAGTTACCAGCCATTGAGAAGAGTAATAATGTTTAAATAAAACTGTTTCCTTGAGGACCAGCACAGTGATTCAGTCACTGAATACGAATAAGTTGTTGAATATCTTTATTTTGTTGTATTAAAATTTATAGGTTAAATTTGTGTCTGTACTGTTAGAGATTTTAAAGATGGTTATATGAATGAAAAAATGTAAAGTGAGGTTTCACAAAGGATGAATTTTAGAACTCCCAATATAAAGATTAAGATATTGGTCTCCTTTTTAGTAGATGAAAATTTTGGTGTTAACTAACCAACGAGTTTAAAAACACTTGACAGTAGAGAAGCTTTTTCCATAGCTGGGCTGCTTCTCTTGTGTCTTTGAGTACACTAATTGTACCTATTAGAATAAGTACTTCAGTCGGAGACTGATAGAAATTCTTTGTGAAACATCACTGTTTGATAAAGTATACGTGTATTTAGCATCCTTGTTTTTCTTTATGCTAAAGTGGATACAGCTGTTGGGGCAGAAGAGACGGGACCAGCTGCTGGCCACATTTCCTGCTTTATTTTAAAAGGTAGTATAAGAAATGAGGAAAAAGAGGTAATATCAGGGCTTCTGCTGTCTTTTTATTTTAAAATTGTGCATAATTAAAAAGTTAATTCCAGCAGTCCAAAGATGTAGTTAACTTTCATTTAACATGTTTTTGTTTTGTAAATGGAATCCTTTTTTGCACAACTGTAAATGTTTTGTTGCTGGAGATAAGGTATTTGAGACTTAATATTGGTCTCTGGTTTGCAATTATGCATCACAATATATTTTGTAAAATCATCTACTGCACTTGAGCATGAATGGGCAATAGCTACACTTACAACACGAAATGATGAATCTGCTTATACTTAAGAGCAGGATTAAGTCCCCAAAATGCAACTGCATGGATTTTTAGTGCCTACTGAATCATACATATATGAACCAAAATTAGTTGGAAAATTATTTGAAACAATGACTAACTTGTGATATCTTTATGGAATATGTAAAATGTAGCTTTGAAACAGAAGCCTTGAATTGGAATTTTAACTAACAATACTTGAATATTTTGTATATATTTCTTTGTACATAATTTTGTGCAGTACCAATGACAATAAGAATACGGTGTCATAATAAAACCAGGTTTGTTGATCTTTCAGTTATGGGCTCAAAGAATTTGTTCATCTCTCTCCTTATCTTAATATTGGAAAGAAACAGGAATGGAAATCAGGAAAACGTTTGTTAGAGTTGGCTGTGGGTCTTGAGCAGTTAAGGGTTCTGGAAACAGTAAGTGTGGTGTTTTTTCTAACAACACTATGTCCTCTTGGTGACATCAATATAATTCTTGAATTAATTGAAGTTTGGGGCTGGACGAATGCAGGAGAAACATTGATTAAAGCTTTCGCAATTGGGATGCTGTTTGTTTAGAATCACCACACCATTGGAATTTTTGCTTTGCAAAAATGTCATTTTACAAATGACAGTATTTGGAAATAGTTTTACAAAAAACTTTAGATGTGGAAAAAGTTGAAGATACCTTTAAAGACTGCTTATTTTAGGTTTTATTGTGTCTATTAACTGTCCCTTACTAGTTTCCATTTCATTCCTTTTTCCTGATTTTGATGACTAAGTGTTTTTGTGTCATTTATTACATCAACTTCATGTTCTTGTTTTCACATGGTAATCACTTGTTTTTTAGGACCAGCAAAGGTGTTAGTAAATATGGTCATATTTATATGTAAACACATTTTACTATAAATGTTTGGGCTTCTTAAACTAAGAACAAACTGATTACTTTCAATGTGTAGTGAGTAGAATATCCTAATAACACATGTCCCCTCTTCTTGTTGTTAATTAAAACAGTTATGATTATTAATATAAATTTGTTGTCTTACTTTTTCTATAAGGCTGTGCTCTAAAGGAGTAGTGTTTGGATTCTAAAAGGCATTTTGGAGTACAATCATACTGATTTGGGAAATAGTTACATTCTGATTTTGTTGTGAAATAATTTAACATTTTGGGATAAAGGAACTCTTTCTTGATGGTTAAGATTAGCAGTTCCCTACATTTTACATAGTAAAGTGATGCAGTACCTTAGCATAAATGGATGTTTTATCTATTGAAAGGAAGTAAAAACTCTTAACCAGTGCTCAGCTTTTAAAATTTATCTTATTGAGACAAGCATGCCAAATATTAAGTGAATTATAAGAAGACATTGCTTTACATCTATAACTCCATCAAATTAAAAAAAAAAATCTCTTAAAACTTAGTCAGATGAAATCTCATGTGTAATCAGACCAACTTGTTAAGATATTTTGAATTAAATGTGCATTCTGTAATCATTGAATTAATCTCTCTTTCTTCTCTTTAAACAGCTTAGCAGTGTCTGCAAAAACGAATCTTTTCCTACAACCTGTAACTGACTGGACTGATGGTAACAAAGTAGTTGTGGGAGCCATATCGGTCACAAATTTTGGCATCTGCTGAAAAATGAATGCCATTTCAAGCCCCTAAATTACTTCTATACTGATTTCACTTTGCTGAAGTGGAGATTTGAAAAGATTCTCTGGAATCCTTGAAAGACTTGATAGAAACACATGAGACTAATGGGTTAACTTTTGGATAAACTATTCTTGTCTTTCAGAGGAGTCATAATCCAGTTCTTTGCAGTACCCTTTAAAATTGGAACTGCCCCTTGGACAAGAGAATTACGTACTTTATCTAGTACTTTTCAGTTTCTTTAGCAAGGAACATAGACTAGTGAATTGCATTTCATAAAATAGAATTAAATTAGCAAGGCCATCAATGGTTGTAAGGTGTATATAATTTGTGCACACTTAACTGTATGTAACACGGCAGTCTTTGCGAAGCTGATGCATTAACTTTGCTGAACTTACTAAAATAATCAATGCAAAGTTCAGTATTTAAAGGGCAGTCCTTTTGTAGATGTTAAATTGTTTTCATATTTGTGGAGGAATTTTAATTGGTAAAAATGTGTGGAACTATCTTACATAATTGAGAAGTTACATAGGCAAGAAATAATGGATTTTTTCCTATTATGACTAACAATGTTGGGAATAATTTGAAGCTTCTAATAACTCTTGTATTAGTTTTTATTCATATTTTCATGTCAAATGGTCTGTTGTTATGTGATGGCTTGAGCATCTGGATTTTAGAAGTGACTTCTTTGTAGCAAATGGTTTTATGCCACATACGTTTTCCCAGCTTATGACGTGATAGAACCTCCTAGGACTTGGATTTCAAGAAGTTGTACTTACTAGTCATCTCCCTCCCCACCACCATCTTTGGGACTAATGTTAATAAGTATATGTTCTAATTTCAAACCAATCAATTCTATCTTACTGGATAATCTCTGGAGTTACAGCATAAATATGGTTGGATTCAGGGGATAGGTTCCTGTTCTCCAGGAAGATTAAATTCAGTAAATATATATTTATTGACGGAAGCATTTGAAACTTAATTTAAATCTGCTCAGCTCATTATTTTGTTAGCAGCAGTGAGGAGTCTTACCAAGAATTAGTCAGAGGCTAGGGAATTCTGAGGAGCATTTCTGGCTGTATCCAGGTATGGTGTTCAGAGCCATCTCTTGGCCCTTTTTCATGAAATTATGGACTTCTTTTATGCAAAACTCTGGCATAGTCCATTTAGAGTTCTTTTTGACAGGATACCAGATAAAACATTGATAATTAAGAGTTGTGCAGTTCACTATTTTAGAGGTCACTGCTAACTAACACCTTCATGATATGTATTATAGAATTTTATAGTTACAGGACCTTAGAGATCTTGGGAACTGAATTAACTGAGTTAGTAATAAGAATTTTTAAAAAGCATTTCTTACCATACCCACTGTGGATCCAACGTTTGGGGAATCTTTGAAAATTTGTAACAATATCAGGTCCTTTTTCTCAAGTACACTGATACATACTTTAAAATAAGCAGAATGTATTGAGAGGTATTTAAGGGTCTTTCAGTATGCTAAGGAAAGCTGTCATTATGAGCATTAATTATTGATGAACAATACTGTGAAAAGGGGATCTGGTTATTTATATTTTGGATAAATTGGGTTTTGCTAATTATACATCTTTTATCCCCCTTGTTACTCTTAAATTGGTGCCACCTGTTGGATTTCTCTGAGCTGGAATATTTGTTTAACACTAGCTTTTTCCACACTAGGAAGTATTTTTAAATCATTAAGTTTGAGCAGACAGAACGAAGTGTAATATCATGGACAAAACATTTCGTGCTTTATTTTTAACTCAGATTTTTTGTTGACTCTTTTGATAATTGGATTGAAACCAGTGAAAATGTTCTAGCCACTGTGTGTGTTTTGGAGAGTATAAGTTGTAAATTTTAGTTAAATCATCTTTTGCACTCTTATTAATGTTTTATCTAATCGCAGTGTGCAAATTACTGGCAGCCTCAAAACAAAAAGACAGTTTCAACCAGACTAAGACACTTGTAGATGTTGTATCTTTTCCTGGCTTTTAGAATTGAGTAATACTTGGGTTATGAAGTGAGTGTATTATGGTAATTAGAGTATAATACAGTTTGATCTTTTTTGTTAGAGGCAGCAAGGATAACTTTCATACTACTAATTGTAAAGTAATATGCTGTAAGAAATGTCTGAGAATAGTAGAAAATAGATGACTACTTAAGAAAACATGGAAAATTGTAAATGGTTAATGTGTAAATTTAAAAAACTTGAATTCAAAATATTAAAGTTTTGAACCAATATTTCCTTCATGTGAAACAGAAGGGAACAAACATTTATGTAATTTAAATTCACTGCAACATTTATTGAGCACTGATTATGGGCAAGATGCTGTTGGGACCATGAAGGGGAGATGTAGTAAAGGTTTTTAAATAATTTGAATAGTTTTCAGGATCGTTTTAAATGATTTAACAGGTAGTTCTATTTTGTCAGTCATCTTTTTAGACGTTAGTATTGTGCCTATAGGTTTTGAGAAAACGTGCTGGCAAAAAAAGAAAAGGCGGCAAGGTTTAAAGATAGGATTCATTGATTCTTACTTAATGTCATGAGGGTGTTTGGGGAAAAAAAAAAGACAATAAAATTAAAAACAAATTGACTTTCAGTAATCTTTTTTAAAAAAAATCTCTAAATTTTCCCTTTAAAAAAAAGCAAATTATTTTGCATTCTCCTGACTCAGAAATTTTTCCCTTTGTAAGAGCTCCAATTTTTTTCTCTTTTTATTTTAATGGTTTTTGAAAATCCTGCCTCTTGCACTGACTTAAGCAGGCATGGCAGCATCCCCTTGCTGCTAACTCCTTAATAATTTACATTAATGTTCTGTATTACTAGCATTAGTACCGAAGAAAATTTGTGTTTTGAGACAATTTGAGCTTTATAATAACCTATGAATAATTACTACAGCTTTCCCTGTTTTGCAATAGTAATATGTGCTGAGAGGCTAGAAAATTTAGTAACTCTGACCTTCAGTGGCAGGGTGGGGAATAGATGAGTTGCCCCTAGTAATGTGAATGTAATACTTAGATATCATGCATCTTTGTTAAGTAAATTGAATAGGATGTAGTGCTATGAAAACTGGAGATTTGGGGAAATATCATTTGAAAGGTAGAGAATATATTTGTTCTCTTGTATTCTGGAGAGGACAGAGAAATTTGTTGGAAGTATATTTTGGCTTTGATTTTACCAAAGCTCTCAAAAAAAAACCTCTTCCAATTCTAGGGGAAAATCTTTTAAAAGCCATAGAAACCATTTGAGTAGGTGAATTTACTTTTTGTAAATGTTAATAGTGGCTACAGTATAGTATTTCCTTGCACTCTACTTTTCCAGTTTGAGAAATTAATGAAAAAACTACCAAACTTTCTGCTTTTTTTAAAGGACAGTTCTCCACTTCTAATAATTTGGTAGCTTTCCTCCCTAAATTTAATGTTATCTGTATCAGTTATTTTTGAAAAAGACCATAGGTTTTTGTAATGAGCCAACTTGTAGATAATTTGTTCAGTAATAGTGTTACCTGATTTGAGGCATTGTTTTTGATGTGCTAGCTTCAGGTAATAGATATAAAATCACAGTAAAGTTGCAATAAGTACAGTTTTATTTGTATATTTGTTGGGTAATAGTATCTTATTTTTACATAATTTTATTCTTCTAACTGTGTGCTTGATTTATTTTGATTATCCTGGAATTGAAAGCCAGGTTCAGGTAATTCAAATGCTTTTATGAGTACTTCATACTGTTTAGAACCAAGGTATGCTGCAAACATAGTCTGCAGCATTATGGGAAAGACCATTTTTCTGAAGACAGGTCGAGAGACTCTGATCCAGTAGGTCCAAATATTTCCTCTTTGTGGTAGTGGAGCCGAGTTGTACCTAAAAAGAAAACAATGGTGTGTGAATACATTTACAAAATTCTGGCAAATACATTAATTTTGGGGGGGGGATATATATTCTTATGTCTCAGTTGGCTCCTGGGTGGTGGTGAAAGCTATGCCCCCAGTGCAAAAACTCCCCAAGTCCTGTCAAAACCCTTTAAATAGAGTGTAACTTTAGTGACAGTTTAGAGAGGTGGGTGGCCATAGTACTTAAAGGACTATAGTCCACTATGAAAGGGTGAAAGTATTTTAAATTATTGATGCACAAGAATAGGACTTAGGTTTAATAGGCATTAACATAAGGTATATTTAATTTTATGAACAGTTAACCCTTTGTAAAGCAAGTTTAGTTTAATATAACCTTTAGAATGGAGTCTGGTCAACTAAACGATTCTCAAATCAATCCAATAGCTGCTCAACCAGGACTACTAAATGAACAGTATTTTTACAAGGTGACATAATTGAAGCCTTCTAAGAAAAGAGTAGGAAAGCCAGGTCCTCCTGAGTCTGAATTCAATGTTCTTTTGCCCCAAATGAATGTTAATTTTGAATTGGGACTGAGTATATTATCTGGTCTGATAGTGGAACTACATTGATAAATAGTGGAAAAAATACAGCAAACATACCTGGCTGCCAGAGCACCATTTATAGGTATAGCCAAAACAACAGGGTAGAGACCTCCGATTAGGAGACCAACCATTCCACTTCTTATAACAGTACAGGCTTCACAGCTTAGATCACCTACAAAATAAAACTTTGCTTTCTGGAATGAGGAGTTAAAGACGCACAACAGACATGGCAAGACAGCAGTCAGCTTCATTGTGCAAGGTAGTGTGGTTGATTATCAATTGCATTTCACAATTGCAATTTCAGTAGTTGTCTTAAGCCATATTGGCTATAATAAACTATGCAACTGGGAATTTTGGAAGTTTTCAAAAGTGGTACTAGTTAATGTCTATAACTAAGTTTTCAGTCAGAAGTAGAAAGGACAACAAATAATCCAGATAGTAGTTTCTCTCAATCTTAACGACTTTTAGGTTTAATTTTATTGTCATAAAACGAAGTAGAGGCTGAAGAGGAAATAGCCAATCTGCAAATTTAAAATCCCATGCCTGTGATGCAAAATCAGGGGCTTTCTTCACTTATACTTGTTGCCCACTTTTATTAGCTTTAATTCTACTAGTAAATTAGAATATATTATTCTTTTGGGAGTGCAGTATTTTACATAGCAAAAGGCACCTGCATTCAAGAACATTCAACTTTATGAGAGCAAATTGGTCATATTTCATTGTAATTGTCTTCTTTATGCTCAACATACTAAATGTCCCTGAAACGTTCCTTCACCCCCCCCTTTTTTAAGCACTTAAACTTTAAAACATAAGAAGAGACCTGAGCAAGCATGTACCTTAAATCAACTAATAAACCGTATCTGACACCCCAAATACCAATGTGAATGTTAAATTATGACTAGCCTTTTACTACAAAGCCTAAATTTTTTAACTTGCAATCAAGTTGTCTTCTTGGTTCAAAGAATCAGGGAACAATTTCAATGAACTCTGCAGTCTATATTATATAAAATTAAGGCTAATTTAAAAAAATTACAACAAAATTCTTGGAAATGTTAAATTGTAATTTACCTGAACTCAAAGGGAAACTTACAGCACTATTGTAAGTTACGTAGGTTGATAAAAATGGGAGAACAGCCATTGGTAAAGCTGATGCTATGCGAGCCTGTGTCACATTTAAGATGCGTCGAAAAAAACTGTTTGCTATTAGGCCACAAAAAGCTGCATTTAGTCCAACATATGCTGATCCAGTCATAAGTAAATTCCTATGAAATAAGAGAAATAATTGTTGGAACTTTTTTCATGCACTGTTACATTGTAATCAACAGCTTGTATGTTTTGTAGCACTCAAACCTTTTGGAGGACATCTACAAAATCAGTGCAATTGCTCTTTGTACTTTCCGTCCGTTTCTTTTCAGGTTTGTAATTCTGGAATGAATCTTGATTTGAGGATATATTAAGGCTAGGAACTAGACAGTGTAGACAGGCAGGCAAATATGTGACTTCTGTATTAAAGAAAACAGGGCTACTAGATGGTGCAGTGTTGATCAGGAAGATGAGTCTCCCTGAGTTCAAATCTGGGCTCAGACACTTAACTAGTTGTGTGACTGACTTTGGGCAAGTCACTCTGTTTGCCTCAGATTTCTAATCTGGAAAAGGAAATGGCAAACCATTCCATTACCTCTGCCAAGAATATATCAAATGGGGTTACAGAGTCAGGTATGACTGAAACGACTGAACCACAATTAAAGAAGACAATTAGATGTGGGGGCCCAAAAGTCATACATTTAAGGGTACTTAAATGGAAAACAGACTTTACTTGGAGAAGTCATTTCACAAATAAAAATTGTCTAACAGGTTTTAATAGTTAGAAACTAGGGTTGGCTTCTGGGGATTATTTTAAAACTTAAAAAAATGAAATGTTTATATAAAGCATATTTTTCCTGTCAAACTTAAAATTATCTCAGAATATCAGCGCTAGGAAATTTAAAAATATTTTAGTCAAACATTTCCCTCCCTTTCACTTTCCTAGCTCCTTCCCTCTCTTCCTGTCCCACCTTGCTGAAGAAATGATGAGGGCAACTTGTCTAAGATTACAGAACTAATTAACAGCAAAACCTTCCTTGCCTAGTACCTATCATTTAACTTAGGGAACTGACTCTTCTAGTTTTGATTTCAGCTATAGCTCTGGAATGCAGAAGACAAGTTCTGATTATAAATTATTAATTCATAGAATATCGATACTAACCTTTGCCATTCAGCCAAATGAGGGTTAAGAATTTATGCCTCCTTGCTCTAAGAGCTAGCAGTAAATATTTGGGATTTTACTATACTGTGTGGCTGCAAATGTTACAACAGCATCTAGAGTGGACCCTCCCACCCACTGTTTGTCTCTGCCAGTTTTATCAAGTGGTTAATATTTTCATGGATGATGGTTCAAGTTACCCTCCATGAAGTCTTTGTTCAAAGGTCTGCTACGTTATTTTAACCATTAATGTTTTTGTATCTTTCATATGTTGCCTTTACCTGCCTCTGTCTATCTCAGTAGGTTAGGCATAAAGGAATAGAAAAGAATTGGGTTTAGACAACATTAAAAGTTACTGATAAATCTTTCTGTGATACTTAAATTTACTTAAGGATTAAAAGATGGGGTATTATTGGGTTTCTGTATTCCTGTTACTGAGTGCAACCCATATAACTTCAGGTAATTCCTGTTCATGTCCTTTTAGAGATTATCCATTTAATCTATCTGCCCACATACTGAATTCACCATAATGTTTTGTGAAAAAACCCAAGTTGTCTTCATTCTTCCTATATGACCAGCCTACTCCCTTTTCCAAGTCCCTGATGCCCATCTATGTTGCTTGGAATAAGAGGAAGATTCAGCCAGCTAAGATTATTTCTGGACAGCTATATAAATATACACATTTGTTGCTAAAGAAACTTAACCAAGAGTATGATTTAGATATAGATCTGTCTTGATCCTACAATTAACATGAAACTACCAGTAACCACAAACACTAAGTTTCTTGGATGATAATAGCTCATCACTGAACAATTATGCAAAGTTATGACAGATTTCAACTCTGTTGCCAACTATGATTCTTTTAAGCACCAGTTATATTTGGGATGTGACAATGCAGAATTTTAAACAGTATATGACTTGAGCCCTTATTCAACATGATGCTAGTCTTATGGAATCGGTTGAAATTTAATTTTATGTGCCTGTGCCCAAAATAATACTGCTTATCATGTCATATGCATATTACTACCGCTAAGATTTTTACATAAATTGGAATCTTAAGATTATTCAGAAAATACAAAACTGTTTATATAGCACTACTTCACTGTATTAAAATTAAATTCATTTAAATGGTGTTCCACTACTGTGTAAGGGATTGAGTATGAAGAAAAAAGGAGCTCACCTCTCAAGTATTTACCATGTTAGAACAAAAATCCTTGCATAATATGTAAGGATATTGGTCAGCTTAACCTGGCCAACAATTTTGAATAGTCTGTCTAAAAATTGTTTCAGGTTAAATCAAACCACTATATTCTTAACTTTTTATTGTACCTGATGGATATGCTACTAAGGTAAGTAGGAAGTTGACAGTAAGTTGTCTATATTCAAAACTAAAAATGAAAATTCATCTGGTTGTAATATGTACATACAAAACTGACGTGCACATCAAATAAGGTTATCTTACTGATCTGATTTTGGAAGTTGTTCCACTTTTCTGGCTATGATTTCGTTGACTCTTAATCTTCTTTCTGTATTTTCTTGATTATGTTCCATCTTGAGGCCTTAAAATGTAGAAATCATAAGGTTATTTCTCAGTAATTTCCAACACAGGATCCATGTAAAACAGATGTACTTGTGACAACTTAAATATCTGATTGAAAAATTTGCCCAGAAACGTATAGAATGAATGTCTTAAGACCTAGTCCTAAATCTAGATACTCTGTAACTTATAGGAGAGAACAGAACATCTTCAAATATAATTCAAGAAGTACTTGGTTGTTTTAAAATACCCCAAGTATTTCCAAGGGGAAAAAAGTAACTGATCATGAAATGTCAGAAACTTAGCTGGAAAGCCTCTCAGCCAGCCATATTGCCTAACCAATCCCTGAAGAGAGTTACTACAATGCACCAAAGTATTCGTTTCCAGTGATGGAGAACTCAATATCTTCTAAAGCAGCATTTTCTACCTCCTCATACCTCTAACATTCAGGAAATGTTTTGTTGTGACAAGCTGAAAAGGGGCTATGACTTCTACCTGTTGCTTCTTGTTTTGTCAATTAAAACTATAACTTGAATTCTTCTTACATGACTACCTTTCAGATTCCTGAAAACTGCTGTCATGTGCACCATAAGTTCTTCCCCCTTTAGGCTAAACATTTTCAGTTTAACCAGTCATCATATTCTAGTCCTCTGGAACTTTGTCCTATAATAGAGCTTCTAGAACTGAATACTCAACATAAAGGCTGATCACAGTGGCCTGGCAGGGCCATGTTCCTTTTTCTGGATGCTATGATTCCATTAATCAAATCTGGGGAGGTGCTAGCTTTGGGGGCATTATGGGAAGAGCGCTGGGCTTGGAGTTTGGAAGATTTGGTTTCAATTTGACCTCAGATCCTTCAACTCATTTTCAGCCTCAGTTTCCTTATGAATAATAGCTATGTGTCTTCCTAGATTTGCTGTGAGCATCAAAAGAGATTTTATGTAAAGTTGTGTAAATGTTATTTCATCTTTTGAGACTTTGCCAAATGTGCCTGGTTGAAATCCATGTATTTGGAATAACATGTAAACTCTTAAAAATGGAAATGAAGCATTAGTCTGTATTTGATGAAACCATGCTTTAGTAACCATTCAAAAATGTTTTGCTTGAAATTGAACACAACCTCACCCAGCTTTTGAAGAAAACTTGCAGCTTCCCCTTTCAGTTACGGATGTGAAAAGTGAGTTTTTAGGAATTATTTCTTTAAACATGCTTAGAATCACTTGATTCTTAACAAAAACTGTCAGAGTACTAACTCCTTTTATAGATGAGGAAACCATAAAGGAATATAAATGAATCCCTAAAAATTTATGATAATAGCTGGCATATATATAGTGCATTAAGGCCTGTAAAAATCCCATCAAAACTCATTTTATCCTCAAGTTCTTGGGAAGTAGGTGCTCTTATAATCCTTATTTTGCAGCTGAGGAAATAGACTTATTTTGGGTCAGGCATTCCTCATTTCCAGTCCAAAGCTATCCACTGTGCCAGCTGTTTCTTTTATACCATAAGGTGACAGCTGGGTAGATAAATGTCCTAAATCCACAGCTCTTTCCGCAACTCGTATAAATTGACAGAAAATTGTATACTATCTGGTGTCTGAACAAGAGCTATAGATTGAATGAAAGAAAAAAGGATTTAAGTGATTCCTATGTACAAAAAGCACTGTGCTCACAAACAAAAGTAAAACAGCTTCTGCTGTATGTAAAGCACTGCACATTTTAATGAGGCATCCTCAACAAGCATGTCTGTGATGTCCTGTTTCAGATCACAATTCAACCTTTAGATCCAGAGGTAGCTAAGTGGTAGAGGATTGGCATTGAACATAAAAATGGGAAGACCCGAGCCCAGGCACTACCTGTATGTATGTATATACCATGGCAAGTCACTTTAAGTTCTTCTTGCCTCAGTTTCCCCCTCTGTAAAGTTGGCATCTACCTCAGAGTGAGGATAAAATTAGACTTTTTAAAACACTGCAAATCTTAAAGCCCCATATACATGTTAGCTGCTATTATTACTCTTTATGATCAAGGGATTTGCAAATTGCTATTAAGTTTTCTTTTCCCAAGAATGAGGTAGGAAAGTGACTTTTCCACTTTATACCATTCCTTCTGTTTCACACATTATAGCTCCACTCCTCATCTTTAAGAATTAAAAAGCAGAGTGATTGTCTTAGTACAATGCCCTCATTCTAAATGAATGATGAAGCTGCAATCCATGACATTATTACCAAGTCTCATTAATGACTCCTACCTGTTGGCAATCTCCCTGTTCTTTCTGTTGTACCTAGTACTAATGACTGCCTTTTCCTGTATACTCTCTGCACCCAATATCAATTCCACATATCTATTCAGTGGTCAATTCAACCTCTACAATATCTCTTGCAACTGCTCCCCTTTCCACTCAAATGACAACTTAGTTCAGACCTTCATTGTTTCTCACCTGGTTTAATGCAACTCCCTTTTAATTGGTCTCTTAATCCATCCTCCACAGAGTTGCCCAAGTAAAATTCCTTAAGCAATGGTTGTGCCACATTGCAATTTCTATTCAACAGAAGTTTATTGCCCCTGGAATCAAACAGCCGTTTGACATTTAAATCCTTCACAATTTGGCTTTAGCTTTTAAGCTAATTTAATTTTAAGCTAATTATGCATTACTTCCCTTCACCAGACTTTCTCTGTCCAAAGTGATTCCCCAAGGTCAACTACCACTAACTCTTACCCCAGTATACTAAGCTTGCTGTCCACGAATATAAACCACCGGCCTCCCTAATCTACTTCCGTTCTCTCATCCCCACCCACCTCAACCCTGTCCTGCCACCAATGTTGCTATCGTATTCCATAACATATCCCTTTAAACTTCTTCCTCCCATAGTCCTTCCATCTTCTGGTATTCAAAAAGCCCTGGCTTCCCAGAGTTGACATTCTTTCTCCAACCAGTTATACCTTCTCTCATCATCCTGACATGGGGAGAGTCATATATACTCTCCTACCTCCTCCCTGTAAACAGACGCTTAATGCCATCATTCTGCAAGCTCTCAGACATTCACTCTTTTTCACCCATTATAGGTAACTGGCAGCTGCTATTAGTAAACTTCACTACATTCTCCCTCTTTTCCTCAATGAGTTCAGTCCCTGGTGCACAGTCTTCCTTTCCACTTCCAACTCTGCCTTATGCTAAGACCAATGTGCCAAGCACTGTGCTAAATGTGGAGGATACAAAAAAGGTAAAAGGCGGTCCCTGCCCTCAAGGTTTACAGTTTAATAGAGGAGAAAACATGTCAATAAATATGTACAAAGCAAGTTCTACACAGGATAAATAGGAAAATATTAACAGAGGGAAGGCAATAAGGGGTACAATGACATTTCCTCAATACCCTTACCTCCTAACTGAGCACACAGATGTTCACACTATCCCTCACATCTGGGGCACAGAAGGGTCAAAAAAAGAGGGAAAGTAGAGACAAAAGTAAATTCAAAAAACGTGCATTAGGGCAGGTAAACAAGAATGTGAGGGAAGCCTGTGGAAATACAGTAGGATTAAATCAGTGTAAACACAGGAACACAGTGCTGTATTTAAAGGGAATTGTTCATTCATTTCAATTGTGTCTAACTCTGTGACCCCATTTGGGGTTTTCTTGGCAAAAATACTGGAATGGTTTGCATTTCCTTCTCCAGCTCATTTTATAGATGAAGAAACTGAGGCAAGCTGGGATAAGCGACTTGCCCTAAGCTAGTGAGTGAGGCCAAATTTGAACTTAGATCTTCCTGACTCCAGGTCCAGCACATTATCCACTGTGCCACCTAGCTGCCCCATTTAATCAAGGGTGAGAGGGAATAAAAATAAAAAAGGAAAAGAAAATCATTTTCTCTATCCTTATATGCGAATAAATTAAACAGAATTCTATACTCTCCTTTTCTCTTAAATTTCTTTGCTGCCTTGTCTTATTGGGATTCTTCTGTGAAACCTCAGCCTTGGCTTACTCCCATCATCCCCCTCAATTTATAATCACAAGCTGATGAATGAAAAGTGGAGGAAATCTCACAACTGTGCTGACTAAGTTCATTACAGATTCTTGTTATCTGAGCTCAAATAGGACATCGCTGCAGTAAGAGTTCTTTTTCATTCTTCTGATTCCCTATTTTACTCCAAACTGAAACTAATCCAACTTTCTTCACTTCTGAACCCTTGCTTGAAAGATCTGTCGAACTGACGGAAATGAACTGTGATTAAGAGATGATGTCAAGGGATTTTAAAATAAAGAGAATCTGAGAAAAGGAAGTCACATTCAGTGGCCTCAATTTTAAAGAGATGCAAGAGGCAAGACTTAGCTTGGTGCCAGGCTCACAACATCAGTTATCCTGAACTCATCATTCTCCCTAACCCCACGGGTACCTTACTGGTTGCCAATCTTACTGTTTATACCTTCACAAGATATCTCCTATGGACTCCATTCTTTCTATTCACACAGCTACCATCTTTGTTTAGGCCCTCATCACCCTCTCATCTAGATAACTGCCAATAACCTTCTGAGTCTCCAACTTTTCCAGTCCATCCTATAAACAGATGCACAATGTGATTTTCCTTAAGTAAGAATTTGACCATGTGATTCCTCTACTCAGTCAATTCCAGTGGCTTCCTATTGTCTCTGAACTATTAAAAAAACCCTCTAACTTTTAAATCCCTATACAGACTGGCCCCTATTTCTTTATCTAGCCTCACTGGGCACTACTCCCCTTCTCACTCTGGCATCCTGTCAAACTGGCTGACATCCCCAAGCTTTAAACTCTCCCTCCTTACCTCCAACTCACAGACCCCACACTTCCTTTAAGATACACGGCAGAAACCATCTTCGGCAGGAAGCCTGCACGATCACCCCAACTGCTAGGGCCTTCCCTTCCAAGCTACCTCTCATGTAACTGCATTTAACTTCATGGTTATACTGTATACATTTTTATATGCACTTGTTCTGCCCCATCTCCCCTGAGAATGTAAGAACTTCACATGTTGTTTCACTTGGTGCAAACTCACAGAAGTTTGAGATTGTTTCACTCCTTGTACTTGCCTCCCCTTCACCCAGTCCAGGGCCTGGCAGACGAACCGGCTGCCTGGGTGTTTATCATGGCCATGTCCTCTTGCGGGGCCTGTGACCCGCGTAAATCAACCACTTACTCCACCAAGACGCCTGTACCCCACTCTCATCATTCATGAGGAAGCACATGTGCATACGTGGGTCAAAGACTGGGGAGAAAGAAGGACAGAACAGGGCAAGGCGTCGAGGAGTTTAAAGTCTAGCAGGGCATAAAAAGGTCTGCACATGGAGCTACAACAGGAGCGCCCATGAAGTGCCTCCCCACGAAAGACTGGGGGGAGATGACGCCAGGGAAGGAGAGGGAGGGAGGAGAGAAGGCGGATGGCAGGTGGTATATAATCCTCTGAGGAAGCATGGCTTCCGTCTAGGGCAGAAGGAAAGGGACAACCAGCCCCGAGAAGAGCCGGGGCCGCCTGAGGCCAGACTCCCAGGCAGCAGCGCTTTTCCTCGGCCTCGGACCCGGCTTGGGCTCCCAGACAGCTCAGCGCTGTAGGGCAGGCCGGGCCTGCAGGGACAAGGCGGCCAAGTCTGAGGACAGACGGCGGCCGGGGCCGGGCCACGGCGCTACCTCCCTCGCCCGGGACGCGCGATACCTGGTGCTCCGATCCGGCAGGGGAGAAATCACCGAGCAGCCTCCGCTGCCGCTCACGCTCACCGCAACGTGGGTGATCTCGCTCTGGGCGCCGCCATGTTTGCCCTTCACGTGACCTCCGCAAGCCTCAGGGCGCCTGCGCGCCGGCCTGGCGCTGATTGGGCAGCCTTCGCCGCCCCGGGTTCAGGGCACGTGGAAGAGCGCGTGTGCTGTTTGTGCGCAGATGCTGAGCTGTGACGTAAGGGTGAGGACGCCGGCAAACCCGAAAAGCAGTTTAAGAAGGAAGCGCTCTGGGCGCGGAGCGAGCACGGCCTTGGATAAGTCATCCGAGATCCCGGAACAGTTACGTAACCCTGCCTCATGTGTGAAATGGGAAAGTGGCAGCACCCGCCTCGGGGTGGTTGGGGGACGGGAGGGAGACGGTGTTTGTAAACGGGGCGGGGGGGGGTGGGGTGGAATGGAGCGTGTGGTCGCTCCTGGGACTGGAGGCAAATGGGACGTTGTCCGAAGCCCGGCAGCCCGCGTAGGGGCGGGTCCGTTACCTCCGGGGGCTGCCATTTCCCAGCCCTGGTTCTTTCTCCCGAATAAAACCGGAAGGCTGCGGATTTGTCTCACCGTGATGACGTTTCTGCTGTGCGGCTGCCCGAGGGAAGGGAACTCCTGGCGTTGGAAGGGCTGGATTACCGAGGCGTCTCTAGACCTACCCCCAGCCCTTGGCGCCCTGGGCCTCCTGGGTGACGCCGCAGCAGGTCCCTGCCCAAGCACCCCTTAGCGGCTGTTTGGGGGCCCTCCGGCTCAGAGCCATGTCAGTAGTGACCCTGAGGGTCTTTCCCTCCCCCCTTGATTGTTTTTTTTTAATTAAATTAAGAGTCTATTCCTTGACCCGATTCCTAAAGAGTCCTGTTCCCTGAATGGGTGTTACGCCCCTCAGAGTGAGAATCTGCAAAGGCCTTAGCTTAAAACGACCAAGGTCCTTTTAAAATTAGGAAACTGGTTCAGGAAGCTTAAATGATCTTGCCTGGGGTCATTCAGATATAATATGAATCTCAGAACTGGAATCTGCACCCAACTGACTTGCCTCTAAGTCCTGGGTTCTTTCTAGCCTGTAATCAGTTCACCATCCTACCTCAAAAAGAGGGGAAAACGTAAGAGAAAAGATCTTTAATGCGTATGGAATATTAGGGATCTGAGAAGTCATCAAATAATCCAGTGAGGGTTATCATTCCCATTTTTTCCAGATGAGATGTGACAAATGAAAACCTTGAGAAACAAAGTATCAAGGTAATTAGCAATAATAATCAATTTATTAATTAGGTTAGCTGGCCATCAATAAATTGATGGTCAGTGGTTTCTCTCAGTAACCAAAAACACCAAGGGAGAACCTGAATTACCTTAAATCTCTTCTGAAAGGGAATCACCTGACAAGTGAAAAATCAACTTTGATTTGTGGATATTTAATGAGGAAGAGTGCTAAAACTCTTCAGATCCTCTTCCTGCGGCTAGCTTGGTTTTGAGACTCGGCAGCCTCAAGGCATCTGGGCAGGAGAAGCCAACCATTTGGACTTGGGTGGCTAGTTTTCTCCTTTATGATCTGGCTTGCCCTAAACTCTAATGGAAGTAAACAACGATAGGGGGTTCTCCCCTTAAGTACAGGCTCACCCTGACCAGAATCTGTTTATACACTAAATAGACTTGTTAAGTCTCCTAGTTGGGTAGAATCCTGTTTGCCTCAGTTTCTTCACCTGTAAAATGAGCTGGAGAAGGAAACGAGAAACCGGTCCAGTGACTCTGCCAAGAAAACCCCAAATGGGGTCATGGAGAATTGGACATGACTGAAAACTACTGACCAACAACAACAAAAACAGACTGTGGGCTGCAGGAGGCCATGCCTGTCTTTATATTTTCATCAATTAGCACAGTGTGTGGCACTTAGTAGGAGAAACTTCTATTGACTGACTCTGCCTCAAGGTTGTTGTGAAGAAAGCTAGTGTGGGCTGGGACGCGCACAATCTGTCTTCATTGCCTCCTATTCCATGCTGTTTTCACAGACCTTCATGCTCCAATGATCACAGACACCCATTGATTGATTTTCTTTGTGTCCTGCTGCCTTATTCACTGTCTGCCAGAAGATCCCTCTGTTTGTCTATATTGTGTATTTTTAAAAATTTTTAATAATTTTAGTTTCATATTCATATTTTATTATATATTACATTGTAGAATATTTAATATTATAAATTTATATTTTTAATATTTTTAAAACTCATAAACTGAAAATGAGAATATGTTATGAGTTCCAAAGACAGGCAGTATGATTTGGTGGAAAGATGTGTTTCTGGGTCTGAAATTAGAGGACCATGCCTCACATTACAGCTCTGTTTCTTACTTAGTACCCATGTGACACTGGGTGAGTTATTTCTTCATCTTTCTATGCTTCGATCTCATTTAGAAGATTAGAAGGTTGGATTAGTTAATCTCTACAATCTCATCCACTTCTAAATCTATGACTCTAAGATCTCTAATGGAAGGAATGGCAAATGACAGAAAGATCAAGGACAGAATCTTGGAGATGATGTTTTAATTTAGTTAGGGATTCTTAACCTGGGATTCCTGAATATTTATTTGTTTGTTTGAATATATTTTATTCATGTCTTGTTTTTTTATTTCACTGATGATTATTTTTTACATCTCTCCCCTTCCCTCTCCCAAAGAACTATTACCATATAATAAATAATATTTTTTAAAAACAGAAAAGGAAAAGAGTAAAAAAAATCAGCATATCTGATCAATATGTTAAGTCTGAAAACATGTGCAATGTACAATCCTTGTGGATCTTCTGCCACTGCAAAGGGGTGAAGTGGGAGAGTTTTCTCATCTCCTCTCTCAAGCCATGATTATTCTTTATGATTTTATAATATTCGCTTTAGATTTTGTTTTCATGTTGTCTTTTCTCTTTACATTGTTGTAGTTATTGGGTATATCATTTACTTGGCTCTGTGTACTTCACTCTGCATTGCTTCATGTAGACCTTTCTTTGTACACATTTATAAGTTACAGCACTGATATTCCATCACATTCATGTACCACAATGTTTGCTTTTAAATATTTTGATAAATGTATTTCAATATAATTTATTTCCTTTGTAATACTATAGGTTTTATTTTTTGCTTTTAGAAACAGTATTTTAAGAAATGGTCCATAGGTTTCACAGGACTGTCAGAGGGGTCTATAATGATACATTAAAAAGCTTAAGAACCCCTGTTTTATAGGATGGGGAGAGGAAAAGGAGTCAGTGAAGTTGATACAGTCTGAGAAGTATGATTTGCAAGTCAAGTCAACATGTATTAAATACTTTTCATATGTCAGAAAGTGCTAAGTGCTCTGGGTTTGAAAAGAAAGGCGCAAACAGTTCTTGCCCTCAAGAAGGTTGAAATCTAATGGAGGAAGGGGAACAACTTGCAAATCTATGTGCAGAGATGATATATATACTTGATTACTTGGAGGTGATCTTAAAGGTGTGGAAGTACCCTTGAGATTAATATGATTAATATAATGTTTTCTGTGAGTTAACTTGCCAGGCTGATGCACTGGACAAAGCCCATTTACCAGAAGGAGCCAGTCAGGAGCCTGTAGTGAACCAAAGCCTTGCTCACGCCCAGATGCTTTTGCTGGTACCTGCTGGCTGACTTGGCTGAGTTGTGCCCCTCGAAAATGGCCTAAACTAGCCTTGTGGTTCCTGCAAAACATTCTGCTTCTGTGGCCCCACCTTCACCCTTGGGCTTTTCAAGCATAAATCTCCTCTGCCTCTCAGGGGCTGTGGGTTCCCTGGTACTTTGTTCTGGGGTGCTTCAGCACTAATGTCTGATTTCCCTCCTAGTAAAATTTTACTGCTTTCAACTCAATTTGGACTCCTTTGCATTATGAGGGGTGGGCTTTGCCCAATTGTCAAAGGGAAGGCATTAAGGGAAGAAAAGCTTGCTGGAAGTGAGGTTTTAGCTGAGACTTGGAAGAAGCTGGAGAACCCAGAAGGGAGAAACGAGGGAGGAGAGCTTTCCTGGCAGGAGATGGAGTATCTTGTGCAAGAAATGGCAAGGTGGCCATCGTTACTAGATCGGAGAGTATGTGGGCAGTGAGTAAAGTGCAAGAAGACTACAAGAGTAGGAAGGGCTTTGGAAACCAAAGGGAAGATTCCATGTTTAATCCTGGAGGCAATGGGGAGCCTTTGTAGTTCACTGAATAAGGGGTGCGACACTGTCAGATTTGTACTTTAGCCACAGAAGAGAAAAGAGATATAAGGGTATAGCTAGCTTGGACAGCTGGAACAAGTCAGGGTTTGTTTGGGGTTTTTTGTTTGTTTTTATAAAAGGGAACATATGGGCATGTGTGTTGTTTGTTCTTGATTCTTGAAGGGGACTGGTAACATCAGGAAGGTGATTAGTCTGCTAGATAGGGAGACATGGAAGATTGAGAGTGAGGCTAAAATGGGGGGTGGGGAGGTAATCTCCTGGAGGTGGGATGAAATAGGATCATTGTTTAAGTAGAGGCATTCACCTTGGCAAGGAAAAGAGCCACCTATTTATGTGAGACAGAGTGAAGGAGGAGATAGCCTGGGAAGGTCTATGAGTGATAAAAGAAGAAGGAACTCTCAGCAAACGTTTGTTGAGTTGAGCTAGGAGACCTGTGATCCTGTATTGTTGAAGTCTAGAAATAGAATTTCCAGAAGAATATACACTGTCTTCCTCCCTGCAAGAGAAAGCAAGTCTTGTCATCCAGTTCAGTTTCCAACCTCTTCCACAAAGGATGTTCTCTGTTATTAAGCCTGTGTCATTGGCATCTTGTTGAGTGCAAGCTGCACATGAAGCTATCTGACATCCAAAGCTTATTTGAAGGGATTTGGGGTTCCAAAGCTGAGAGAAACAAATATTTGGAAGGGAAAGATGGAGAAACCCTGGAGACAACAATGGCTGGCTGATGGCTTCTGATCTAAATATAATTATACAATTGAAACATCACCCTGATGGGAAAAAAAGTTGGCAGTGTAGACAGGACTTAGAACACTGCTGGCATGGATGTGGACATCATCACTCAGAGAGCTGAATAAAATCAGATGACGCTTTTACCATTAGTTACATGCTGCCAAAATAATTATGTGCTGTTTTCTTCATGGTAACCATCACTTTTTTCAGTTTTCTTAATTTGGGGAACATTTTCATGAAAACTGATAATTTCCCTTACATGTCTTTAAATATTTTGATACTCTTGTCTTCCATTCAAATAAAGAATAATTCTTGTCAACCTCCACCAAGCATATGTTTTATTAAAACCTACTTAACAAAATATGAGAATAAAAAGATGGGAGAAGTTTTTTTTCACCACACAAACACACTTATTTTGGCCTAATTCCTGGTGTTGTACCAAATAACCTTCTAGCTTCATACATCAATCACATTATATCTTTACAATTAATTACATCTCAAAATTTTGGGGGAGGGAGCAAGGATCATGTAGTAGTAGTGGCACAGTTGAATTCTAGGAAGTTGGTCTAGAATTTTTCAGATAGGATTAACCAGGTAGATCATGAGAATGTCATATACATAGGAGGAAGTATCCGAGTTAAATTATCTCTTGATATTTGTATGGATATGATGAAGAAATGGAGTCTGGGTTATCATATAGTTTTATGGTTTTGGACTTAGTTGAACAACTGTATTATTTTGATTCATGAATCAGTACCAAAGTGGAGGGAAGTCTCTGGTATTAACAGGGTCCTTGCCTACCCATATTTTTATTAGTGACTTGGATAAAGATACAAAAAGCATGTTAATCATATTGACAGTGGACAGAAAGCTTAGAAGTATCAGTAATATGCAAGATGCCAGAACCCAGGATCAAAAAGATCTTGATAGAAAGTAAAGATAGCCCCCAAATTACTTTGCCACCGTAATGAATTTGTGATCTTATAGACAGCAGCACATCTATCCTTTCTCATCCTGTGCAGTCCTTGCCATAAATTCCTCAGAATGTGCTGGGGGTCTTCCCCGCCAGATAACTGTGCAGCTCATGGGCTGTCCACATATAACCCTTGATTCTGGCTACCTGATAAATCCTCCTTTTTGGTTCAGAGATGTCCTGGATGATCTCTTATTCCCCAGTCACATTCAAGTCATTGTTGCTACCATGCTGCAGCCAGTTTTTACTTACCATCCAAACTTATACTGTCCATCTGCAGTTTTCTTTCTGATTCTTTTAATTAAGGCATTTAATTATTTGTAGCCATGTGGCATCACTGGGATTAAGGGCAGTGTTAAAAATTAGGGTTCTTGTAGCAGTGAGTTGCTTGGAACCATTGATAGCAGTGCACAATACTCTTAATATAATCTAGCCCAATCTCTTTAATTTTAGGTCCAGCTCATTGTCTGTTTTCACCTGCCAATATGTACCCATGTGCCTGCTTAATAAATGCTTGTTGATTGAATGACCTATTGCTATTATAATTCATCACTTTAATTTCAGCCTAGAGAATATTTCAGTTTACAGATGGCATTATATTGACTGAGAATCACAGGATGTTACAGGGTCTTTAATATCCTGTATCAAACAGGATATTAAAAAAATATTTAAAGTATATTTAAAGCAATCAAAAATTGCTTTAAAGATAAAGCATATATTCTGGGTCCACAAAGTTCTCTATTGGAAGGAAATGACACACCCATAGGTCATTCAATGGTGAACCGTCTAATCAACAAAGATTTAAAGTGCCTACTATGGACCTGGCCCTGTGCCTGCCCTGCAAGAGTGGGGACCACAAAAATGAAATAGTCCTTGCTCTCAATCAGATGATATTCCATCAGGAACTGAAATCTATTCTATAAATCCAAAGTCATACAGTGAAGTAAGAGACAAGCAGCGTCACACGTAGAGTGGCTTGAAAGAAGTTCAGCACTTTATATGACAAGCCTGAGGGTTTTAGTTCATTTTATACCCAACACTGGCCACTGTAAATCAACAATGTTAAATGTTATGAACGAAAAGTCTGAGAGGTATACTTTCTGAACAATTAATAAAATTTATTAACTATGATTGGCAATAATAAAATGAGGTCAGTGGCACTCTTGAAAGCCAAAGTTGAACCTTGGGGGTGGGGTGGGAGGGTGGGTTTATTCTAATGAGGGGTTTGATTACATCACTCAGATAAAGAGACTCTTCTTTACCCAGTCCACCCCCACCTTGGGGATCTAGTCTTCATCCAGTCCTACCTGAGTAGAACAATGTGGGTTACAGTAAGAATTCCACCTAGATAAGATGGTCTTTACCCTTAGAACTAAGCTTTCCAAGCTAGATAGAATCCTGCCCAAGATTGAATCCAATCTCAACGTCAACTCTGTCATTCAGAGACTGCCTTGACTTAGTAACTAAATAAGGAAATAGGAAAAAAAACCAACCTGGATTCCCCACATTAGTAATTGTTTATTGATAATCATTTCTCATATCATGATGATAAAGATGACACTGATTTAGGCTGCATTAATAAAACTCTCCATGGAGATAAGAAGCTTCCTGTGCTCTGAATTAGACCACATATAGCTAGCTATGGAGAGGTCACCTCTGGCATTCCAGTCAGTTCTGAGAACCCCATTTTAAGAAGTATGTTGAAAGCTTTGAGTAGGTTCAATGAAGAGGTGAAAGGCACCAGGAATGTTCCTCCTGGAAAAGTCTGCGGAGATAATGGATGATACAGCTGTTTCCAAGCATTTAGAGGGGTGTCACATGCAAAAGGAACTCTATTTATTTTGTTTAGGCCCTGATAAACAATGCTAGGACCTATGAAGTGAGGTTAAAAGGAAGATTTTGACTCACTGTAAAGGAGAATTTCTTGTCAATTGGAGTTGTCAAGTTTTGTCAGGAAGTCTTTATTAAGAGATGCATGATAGATAAACACAGCACAGTTTCACTCTGGATCTGATCAGACAGGAAAGACACTAAAAAGATACTTTATTCTAGTCTAGTTTTCTCAGAAGAGGATTGCTGGTAACAGGAGCACAGCTCCTACAGCATTCCCTAATCAAGTTTTGGGGGAAGGAGGGGCAACTACCCCTATGTCTTGATGGAGTCAATGGAGACAGGCACAACCTGTGCTTCCCCTAAATGCCCTCAAGCCTCAACGGGGGCCAGTTGAGGCAAACACAGATTTCTCCTGAGTCTTGATGGGGGCCAATCAAGGCTCGTACAGCATTCCACCACGTGCACTCAACTCTAAGGTTCTCCCCCAGCCCAAGCCTCAGTGAGGCCAGTTGAGCATTACATAGCATTTGTGCATTCAACCCTAAGGTTCCCTTAAGGTCCCCCATTCACTGACCCACTTTATAGGGCAAAAGACAAAGAAGGAATATTGCCAGCAATAGCCTTACAAGTTTACATTACCTCATCCCTGTATCTCACTGTGCAGCCACAGTGGATGTTTATATTATTTATCATTATATAATGCTACACAAGTGTGGTGATGTTTTGAACATAACTGTGGAAACAAGAGATTGTTATGGCTGTGGATCCTAGGAAACTGAACTCTAAGAAATAAAAACAAAACTCCATTTTACACACACTAAAATCTACCTTACTTACATTAAATTCACTTTACATACAAGAGCTTAAATGTAATGGGCTTCCTTAAAGTGTAGAGAGTTCTTCAAGGACCAGAGGACTACTTATATTAGGAATACTGAAGAAGAGATACATACTTTGAAGAGGGCTTGAGCTAGCTGACCTTTGAGGTCCCTTTTAACTTGAGAATTCTGAGTAATTCTGCAATACGTTGCTGCTCTGAGGTCCCTTTCAACTCTTAAGATCTGATGACCTGTGAAAGACTGTTTTCTTTATCAGCTTTTGAATTTTGAACTAGATTTGTGATTTTACCAGTAGAGGGAGTTCTGATGAGGAAGCTTCCTCTGTGGATAAAGATGAGCAAATAGGGTTTAATTGACATAGTCTGAGTTTTATGGGGGCACTCCAAGGTTAAATGACTTGCCCAACGTTACACACAGCCAGCCTGTGTTGGAGGTGGGATTTTGAAGCAAAGTTTGCCAGTTTTCTACCTCCTTATTCTATGCTGCCTCATCAGACCAATTTGGTCTAAATTGGTGAAATTTGGCTGAATTTATTCATTCCAAAAACTGAACACTGAATGTAACAAAGTTGGAAAGAGGAAATCAAAGGAGAGGAGATGGATGGAAAGAGAAAACTGTTAGAGAAAAGAGTAAAAAAAATATAAATACAACGATGGCTCTGTCAATGCTCAATCAATGTTTTTCAATGGACAAATAAATTTAAGGGAAAGAGCAACTAGTTCATAAAAGATATCATGGTCAACATCACATCTGAAATTAAGTCTCTTTTGCAGACCTTTAGACCTGAGGGTACCCAGGTGGCACAACACATAGATCACTAGGGTCAGTAAAATCATTTTCTGAGTTCAGATTTGGCCTCAGACACCTACTAGTTGTGTGACCCTGGGCAAGTCACTTAATCTGGTTTGTCTCACTTTCCTCATTGTAAAATGAACTGAAGGAGACGCCTACCTATGTCAGGAAAATCCCAAATGGGATCACGGAGAGTCGTACACAACTGAAAAACAACAACTGTAATGTTAAATATAAGTTAAGAGAATGACAATTAGACCAAGCCCTGGGTGCTGCCTCCCTCACTTTGGCTCTCCCAGTTTTCACTGTAAGGATGTAGCGATTGGCTAGTCTGACAGATATGGTGTCGGACTTTTTCAAGAGTCAAAAACAGTGAAACAGTCATGCATTCATTTGCAAAGAAAGATCATGCAAAATCAAGTGAATGAGTTCTTATAAAGTTTCTCAGTTTTCTATGTACTTCTGGATGAATATTTTTTAAAATATCAAACCAAATTTTTAATTCATGAACATAAAATTATATTCACAAGTGCATCATTAGCCCCATTTACATGCAGAAATGAAATTGGGTCAAAATATGAAAATTATCTATTTCAATTTACTTTTTCTATTTGGATTAGCCCTAAATTTTCTTCTTTGGGAATATATATGGACTATGAATCACTGGGGAAACATGGACAAAGTGGAAGGTCAAATGTTAAGCAGAACGAAACATTTAAAGAGTAATATATTTTTTGGGGGGGGGCAGCTTGATATCAGTGACTCAGATATTAAAATCCCACTCATCTAACGTAGCCAAAGGAACCATATTAAGGCCTCCTCCCCACCCTCCTACACCTATATCCACATCCACACCCCCATACCTTCCTTAAATTAATAAGTGTTTCAAATGGTTAGGTTTCCCACCTTACACTGAAATGATCATATATTTGGAGTTGAAAGAAACAATAGACACCCAGGCCCCCTAAGTCCTTTGATTTTATAGGTAAGGAAATAGACCCAGAAAGGGGAAGTGCTTCACTCAGTTTCACAGAGAAAGATTTGTGGTTTGAACTTAGGCCCTCTGACCCTAAAACCAGGGCTCTTCTCCATAATGCCATGCTTCTTAATTCCAGGATTCTTACCTTATACATAATTCCTCATAAGTTTATGATCCTAGTGATATTTACATTGTAATAGAAACCACATCTTAGGGACATGTCACAATATATTTGACACATACAGTGCTGAAAAGAGCCTCTGGCTCTGCTCTTGAATTTTTCTATCTCTACAGGGTGAATTTTCAGGGAACAACAGCCAGAGTGGAGGGCTTCCCTGACCTACTTTCTGGTGGACCATCTCCAGTCAATCCTCATAGCCCTTCTGTGCGAGTTTTCCTTCTCCTCTGTGGAATGCCATGGCCTCCTTCAATCAGTGTTTCTCAACTATTTTTCCTTCTCAAAACTGAAGTAGCTAAAGATATCAGCAAGAGGAGAAGTGGTTCAAATCAGGGCCCCAATACTTAAGTTTGGTGACTGTGGACATGTCAATTAACTTTCGAGACTCAGTTTCTTCATATGTAATACTTTCATTATCTGACAGAATTGTTGTGGGAAAAGTGCTTTGTATAACTTAAAAGTGCTATGTGTTATTATATCCTAAATATTAAGAGTATTTAGGTTTTACAAAATTTTTTTTTAAATGGCATGAGTTCTAAAGCTGATTTAAATAGCTTTAAAACTGTATTATTTTCATTTTTAAAAACCAATTGGTTAAATTTTTAGCACTTTGCAATAGCTATCCATTTCAGAAATAATGGAAAAGTTATAGTTGTTGAATATTTATTAACATTCTCCTCCAAACTATTGGTGGAGCTGTGAACTCACTGGTATAGCCATCCTGGCAAGCAATTTGGAACTAAGTCCCAAAAGTCCCCTGTGCACACCCTCAGACTTGGAATAGTAGCTATATCACTACTAGGTCTGTCCCTCAAAAAGATCCAAGAAAGAGAAAAGGATCCACATATATAAAAGTATTTATAAGAGTTCTTCTTGTAGTAGCAAAGAATTGGAAACTACAGGGGTCCCCCTCAATTGGGGAATGGTAAACAAATTATAGTATAGGAATGCCATGGAATACTATTGTGCAATAAGAAAAAATGAAGAAATGGTTTAAACAGTAAGTAATATGATACCCACTATACATGTGAAGTCAGGTAAAACATATTTCTATAGTAGTCATATTGCAAAAAACCCCCAAGAAAAATAAAGAAAATGGAAAAATTGCACTCGTTCTCTGGAGGTGGACAGTATTTTTCCTCCTGAGTCCTAGATTGCCTCGGATCACGTACTGATCAGAGCAGTTAAGTCTTTCTCAGCTGATCATTCTTACAACGTTGTTACTGTGTACACTGTTCTGGTTCTTCTCACTTCATTTTTGCGTAAGTTCACATTGAATCTTTTCAGATTTTTCTGAAAATCATCCTGTTTGCCTTTTCTCTTCGCACTATAGTATTCCATTATAATCACATACTACACTCACTTAGCCATTCCCCAACTGATGGGCAAGTTTAATGCTAATTAGAAAGTTAAAGATCTTCCCCACCTTTAGATGGGCCTGCTCATGGAGGAAAGCTTGATCAGGGGAGGCCCACACCTTTTATTAATTTCTAATGAGGCAGTGGTTCTCCAGGGTTGTGATGCCCTTAGGCTCTGAATGAGGTTTTACTTTGGGGGCTTACTCATTGGAAATGTTTGACTCTGGGCAGCAGCTAAGGAGCCCTCTGGCTTTGAAAACCCAGATGTTGGTGCTTCTCTCTCTGGTAACTACGTATGTATGTAATGGTCAGACAGTTGGATATGCCTGTTGATCTGTGATGCATGTATTGCTTATGGTCAGGTAGCTGGAAGCCCCGTTAGTTTTTATTTCCTCTGTATTTTTTCTGAAGTTCAGGGTGCTGACTTTCCCCCCTGAACTAAGTGAAATAATATATATGTGCTTGATTAAAGTGATTGTTGACCCCTCAAAAGTTATCTTTCCTTTTAGAAAAGCAGATCAAAGAAGCTATACAGCAGGTCCTCCTGTGTATGTCAGGGTGTTTGCTTATACAACATGAAAGCATGGTTTCAATGAAACCTGCTAAGGCTTGTGTGAGTTCATGAAGAATGAACAGAAAAAGGACAATGCATCCAATAACAACAATACTTAAAAAAAAACAAAACTCTCAAAGACTTAAGAACTCGGATCAACGCAAGGATCGACTGTGATTCTAGAAGACTGAGGATGAAGCTTTCTATTTACCTGTTGACAAAGAAGTGATAATTCAGTCCAGAAAGAGAAAGTGCGTGCGTGTGTGTATATGTGTGTGCATGTGTGCGTGTGAGTATGTATGTGCGCACGTGAATATGTGAGTGTGTGCGTGTGTATATGTGTGTGTATGTGTGTGCATGTGTGTATGTTTGCACATGTGTGTGTTGTGAATATGGGCAATGTAGGAATTAGTTTTGCTTAGCTATGCATATTTGTTACAAAAGTTTCATCTTTTTACTTTTTAGGGAGGGGCAGTTGTGAGAGAGAATATTAATTTTTTAATTAAAACCCAAACACTAAACAACACCCTCCCGCAGTGAGATGCATGGAAAAGTCAGCTAAGTAGTGCAGTGGATGGGGTGATGACCAACTGAGATCAGTTCAAATCCAGGCTCAGACACTTAATAGATGCGTGACCCTGGAGATGTCACTTAACTTCTCTCAGCCTCAAGTTCCACATCTGTAGAACGGGGATAAAAACAGCACCTACCTCAGGGTTGTAAGGGTCATAGCTCTTTGTAAAACTCAAAATGCCACATGAATGTTGCCATTAGTGTCATCATTCTTAATCCTTTCTCTCCCAGAGTCTGCATTTTAGTTAGGGAATCACACAATTTTTATTTGCACATGTATTATACATTATGTTGCTTGCTTATGACTTACACTGAGCTCTTTCATGAAATGCTCCAAACTGCATCACATACATTAAAAGATTAATTTTTAAGTCAGTCATGTTCAAGCAATTCAAATATTCTGTCACATATTTTATACTGCAGGAAAGCAAGTTGTCCTCCATACATAATCTGCAGGATCATAGGCACAACCATTAGCTTTGCAGCTGACTGACAAAGTACAGTCCAGTGGTATAAACTCCTTCCTCTTGGAGGTAACGGAACAGTTTCATACCTAAAGGAAAAAAAGCTGATCAGTTTTTCTGCAAACATACACAACAAATAGCTTGTCAAAATAGCTACCTCTTACCATGCAGCTTATTTTCAATGTAAGTATGTCATACAATTTATAATACAAAAATATTTTCCTTTCATTAAAAGTGATATAATTGGCTATTAAAGAATGAGGGAAGATAAGAAATCCAACAGACAAACAAAAAGCAAGAGGGACTTACTTGACTGCCAGACGCCCATTTTTTAAAAAGGCCAAAGCCGAGGGATGAAAGACCCCACACAATGTAGAAACAAAGGCACCTCTCAAAATACACATGTCCATGGTTAAGTCACCTGGAATACAACAATGTCTGAGTCAGCAAAGACATGTGCAGTGAATTTTAGGTATCTGTATAGAGATGTCTCCATCTTTCATTCCCCTATGAATTGTATAGCTGAGGTTAAGTAAACGCCCTAAGGGCATGACCACCCTTCTGGGAAGCTTCACTAGACTGGTACAGGCTGGCATCATGACAGGAATAGCCTAGGGCTAAATGTCCAAGGCAAGGTAGAACTGATAATAAAAGCTGAGTTCACATAAAGATAGAATAGGCACAATGAGGTCCAGCCTGAGGGTAGGGGGAGGAGCGAGTGAAGAGAAGCAGGGAAAAAGGGAAAGGAAGTCATGGAACAGGGCACACCTCCATCACAGAGCAGCTGCAGAACTGTACTCCCATTAACAAATAAAAGGCTCAGTAGACCATAAGGGGTTCTTTTCTCCTTCCCTAGACCTCCTAAGTCTCAACTCTTATTTCACATTGTCCTCTAGTCATACTCCAATTTCCTTATCATAAAAATGTCCATAATCACATGGAATTCAGGATTTTTGGAAAAGTCTTACGTATTAGCTGGCCAAAAGACTCTGAGAGTGATAAAAATTCAAAGGTTCAGGTATAGGGATAAGGGCAACCATCCATCCATCCATCCATCCATCCATTCATCTTATGGTATTTTAAGCTTTAATAGCTACTTGAAGATATTTTGGTATATCCCTGTATGTATATTACATTAAATGACTTGAGTATATAAAATTTTGGCATTTCACTTACTTATCTTTGAGTTAAGCATTCCTAAATGTATACTCACCAGAACTTAAGGGGTCTGTTACAAAGAACTTATAAGTTACTGCAGTGGTAAAAAATGGAATTGCAGACAATGACACAAACGTTTGGAAAGGATGTTGTTTAACCTTCATGCAATTCCTGAAAAGGTAGTTTGCCAAGAATCCACAAAAAGATGAAGTTGTTCCAATATGCAGTGGTCCATAAGTATACGTGATCCTACCAAGAAAAGTAAAGAGAAATAACAAAAGTAAGTCAAGAATAGTACCTTTTTTCTCCAACAGTCATTTTAGATCACACAAAAAGGGGAGATCTTATTTAATTGCTAATAACAATAATTCTCAATTTGTCTTTTTCAAAAGTGGCAGGAAAGATTCATGAGGCCCCTAAGCACATCAAAAAATGTTATCATGATAGGATGGGGTAGGGGAACAGCTAGGCAGCACAGTGGATAGAGCACTGGCCCTGGAGTCAGGAGGACCCAGGTACAAATCTGGCCTCAGATACCCACCAGCTGTATGACCTTGGGCAAGTCACCCAACTCCCCACTACCTCCTACCATGCCCAGGAAAAAAAAAACACAACCCCCTCCATGTTATCACCATTATAATTAGTTTCCTAACATCTAAAAAAAGTGTTTAGACTTATACAGCCTTGAGCAAAGTGATAACTGCTTCCTTTGAAAGTTTTATGCCTGCCTTTCTGCTCCCTTTGTGCATTTTCACTAGGAGTTCCCTAATCCTGGAATGATATCATTTCTCATGTTTTCTGTGTTCAAGTCTCAGCTAAAATCCTATCTTCTATAAAAAGTCTTTTCTAGTCCCCCTAATTTATCCTGCATATATCTTATTTGTACAAAGATATTCACATGTTGCCTACACCATTCGGCTGTGATCTCCTTGGGAGTAGAGACTGTTTTTATCTTTCTTTATATCTCAGGGCTTAGCAGAGTGCCTGGTACATAGCTAGAGCTTAATAAATGCTTGTTGATTTGTTGCTGATTTGTTTTAATACTAGTCATTTTCCTAAAGTTGCCAGCTTTTATTATGTCAAAATTTTGATAGGCATTGTCAGTTTTGCTGACTGAAAGGGACCAAACCAAACTTAATATATATGGGAAAACATTAAGAGCTGACCGCAGAGCCAGTTTGCTTATTCAGGGCAAAGTAGACTTTGGTACAGTTTTCCAGCTGCTCATCTACATATGACCAACAGAAGAACTTTGGAGTAAATAAATGGGGAATCCTAAATTCCAGAACTATTTTGTGATTATTGAGCAAATAATGCGTAGTTAAGACTTAGCTGGAAGAAATGGGGATTTAGTAAAAATGATGGTAAATCAGCCTAAGCTAAAGTGAGGATTTTCCTTGGGAAGGCCCAGTTGCTTATGAGGAAGGGCTCCATCTGTGAGCTTCCTCTGCTGCCCACAGTGGTGTCAGGGAGGCTGTACGCTTGGCTCTGTCCCTGCTGCCTGGGATGGGAAAACTCTTCCGAACTCAGACAAGAGAGCAATAAATGAAGAAGTTTCTGAATATTTCAATATCCATAGTTCCCTCTTCTCTGGGAGGAAGATGGGTGTTGTCCTTCATTCTCAAAGACAGAGATTGTTCAATATAATCATCACACTTCACCATGGATCAACTGCTTTTCAGCAGGATGTTTTAGCATCTTAGTGTTGCTTTCTTCTTTTTGCTTAAATCTTTTTTCAAAAAAGCTTTTACAAATGGATATTTACTGAGAAAGTTTAGCAAGGACAAAATTACAAAAATAACCCCTGAACCCTAATCACTGCTTCTTGATTAGTTCAGACACACTTAAGAAAAGGTGGACCATTGCTGCCTGACCAGATAAATCAGACGAACATTTAGGTCTATTTACTCTAAAAACTACTGGAGAGAATAAAGCACAAAATACTGCCTATTTCAAAATTCTCCCACATTATCATTTCAGTCTTAGCAAAGACACAGGACCAGCCATTATACTGATTTTTGAATCTATCCTAGTTTCATTAGCCTAGGAAATGAAATTATCATTGGGGAATTAGTGACTGAAGGCATTTACTGAGGAGTTCAAGGTCACTCAAGAAAAGATTTTTAAGTACCTACCAAATCCAAAGCCTGATGCTACAAAGGATGACTAAGAGGAAGATTTAGTGGCCTCAGGACTCTGGGTGTGAATGACCATTTCCATCTTAGAACCTAGGGCTGTTCCTCTCTCTCCTCCCCATCTTAGACTTTGCACTCCCCCCAGGAAGTATGGTCTTCTTCCCATTAGAATTTAAGCTCCTTGAGGGCAGGGACAATTTGGTTTGCTTTTATACTAAACTAAGCATATTCAAAACATTTAGCGTGCAGGTCAGGAAAACAGTAAGTTCTTGATTGCTGTTTGGGACAAAAGATTCTTCTAGTTAGTGCAGTGGATAGAGCCCTGGCCCTTAATTCAGAAAGACCTGAGTTCAAATCAGATCTCAGAAATTTTCTAGCTGTGTGATACTGGGCAAGTCACTTAACTTCTGCTTGCCTCAGTTTCCTGATCTATACCTACCTCTTATGGTTATTGTGAGGATGAAATGAGTTCATATTGTAGAAAGCTTTCAAATCTTGAAACACTACAAAGTGCTAGCTATCATTATTTCATAACACACAAAATATGTACTATTAGTCGTATATGCCTTTTTGGTGGTACACTCAGTTGAGTAGGTAAACAGCACTGGGCTAGAAGTTTAATTCCAATTAAGTGGCAGCAAGATTGAGTTGGGAGATCCCTGGGTTTGGAGTTAACAGGACTCAGGCTGGCATCTCAGTTCTTCTCTGGTCTTACCTGAAACGTGTTGCTTTCCCTCGGAAAATATCTAAGGTCCTTTACGACTCTAAAACTTACCAACTAGTGTAAGTAAAACAGAGATTACCGATTAGAATGTGTTTCTCTTTCACCACTGACTAACCTCCTATTTTTCCTGGGCCATATCAAATAGTTAAGACAGTTCTTCCTCAGTTTTTAGAAGCAAAAAAGTGGAAAGGGCTACAAATCAAATCAATGCCTACTGAGTATATGGGGAAGGGGAATGATCTCTTACTGTTCTTTTTTGGAGAGGCGCCACAGATTTTTTTCCACAAGGTCAGCAGTTCTTAATCTTCTAAGTTTTATTTCTTCTGGGGAAGGATCTGACTGAATATATGCATGAGTTGCCATCCTGTAGCCCTGAAAGACACAGAATCATAGGAGTAGAATATATTAGGGGATTAAAGGCAGAATGAGTTTCCCTCATGTTGTCTAGTCCAGTTTTACAGTTTAGGGTAAAAAAAGGTAGGTGAAATTAAGGCCATGCTAAGCCCATTTAAAACTTATACAGATGACATACAGGTCATAATGGAAGCATACTGGTATGGGATAAAAGCATATGACCAGTAAACATCCTTGGTGTGCACCAAAAAACTGGATATAAAAATAAAGGCAAGAGAAAAGTTATCATTAGAAAACTGTATCAAGTAATTTCTGATGCTCCCTTTCTCATAAACAAGTTTTTGATGACTTCTATTAATAAGTTCTATAGTTTATGGCAAAACAGAGACAATTCAGAAAGCAGCTCATATAGTGGGCGTGAGAGGAAAGAGGAACCAGACACGATAAAGACAGCATTACTTTATAGTTTGGTGGCAAGTAAACTATATGCCAACTTTTAAAAGGTAAAAGACAAGAAAAATTGGGGGCACCTTTCTTTTTAAAAATAAATTTTTACTGATATCTTTGGTTTTAATAGTACCAAAATTTAACCCAATACCTCTCTTCCCCTCCCAGAGAGTTATCCCATGTAACAAATAATATTTTAAGGATTAAAACATTAAGGAAACATTAAGGAATATTAAAACATCAAGGAAACATTAAGAAAAAGAGGAAAAGAAAAAAAATCAGCAAAACCAATCAATACAATGAAAAAGCCTGAAAATATAAGCCAAGTTCCCCAAAGTGTGAACCTCATACTTCTTCAAAGAAGTGAGGTGGAGTAATGTATTATCTCTTCTTTGGGGGCCATGTATATTCTAAGTAATTTTGCAACATTCACTTTTGATTGTTTCCTGGTTGTCCCTTCATACTGTCGTCTTCATTGTGTATATTGTTTGTTTGTTTTCTTGGATCTGCTTGAACTTCATTTAAGTCTTCTCTGTAGTCATCATGTTCATCAATTCTTATGACAGAGTAATATTTCATGATATTCTTGTACCCACATTTATTTAGCCATTCCCCAATAGATGGGTGCTTATATTGTTTCCATTTCTTTGCTAACACAAAAACTAATATTTTGGTATTATATCAATAAGCACCCCAACATACACAGGAGGGCCTACTATCACAGGTTCTTAGATCTGCATTCATAAAAGGAAAGGCAACTTTTGAGGGATTAACAATTACTTTAATCAAACACACACACACACACATTTGTATATCATTCCTTTAATCAAGCACGTATATCATTCACCTAGTTCAGAGGAGTCAGCACCCTGAACTTCAGAGAAAATACAGAGAAATCAGAGATCAAAAGACATGCTTCCTTTGTCTGAACATAATCAATGCATCACATTTCAACAGATAGGTCCAACTGTCTGACCATGGTTACCAGAGAGCAAAGCACCAACATCTGGGTTTTCAAAGCTGGGGGGATCCTTAGTGGCTTCCCAGAGTCAGTCTCCTCTGGCACACAAAACTTCTTCCAAAAACTAAGCCCCAAAGTAAAACCTTACCCTCACAGTATTTATACACTTTTCAGAGCCAGAGGGTATGACCCTCAGATCCAGTGCCTCAATATAAAAAATATTAAAAAAAAGAGGTACTTGGGACCATCATACAAAACAACTCCTCTAATCAAGCTTTCCTCAATGGCCAGGCCCAACAATGGATGGAAAAGATCCTCCTTAATCACATTATTCAGAGGCATTATACTTCTTTGTATAAACAAAAACAGAAAAAAGATCCTACTTTGCTTGGCCTCACAGGTGCATATAGGGACTTTCTTCTTATAAATGACCTCCTTTGACATGTGCTTGATAGCAATCTCTGTGTAAAAGGATGTAGACCCAGGGAACAAGCCACTCTCTATGTATAAGCACCCCCAGACTGTTTCCAGCCCAGACCTCACAGCTATCACCAGGGAAACAACTCAGGTGTAATAGGAGCCAGCTAGCTCTCTAATTGCCACACTGGGAAGACAACAAGCCTACCTGAATCAGCAATGAACTCCTTCAATGGATCCTGAAGATGAGACAGGAGGCAACAAGTCAAGTCCCCACCCCCACCTCCTTTATCATCATCCCCCTGATACAGACATGTCGCTCAGGACCCAGAACCTAAGAACTTTGGCATCTGCAGCATTTCCAGCCCAGTACCCTCAGCCATCATCCTGGGAAGTACAGCCTATGAAATGCAGCCTGGCCACTGCTCCTGCAGGAGCTACAGACCCTACTACTGAAGACCCAGAAAAGCAAGATGTTGTCACCAAAGTCCTTAGCACTGTCAAATAATTTAACATCAGAAACTGATTAATATTTGAACACCAGAAATGACATTAATTCCAAACTGCTTTCCAAACTCTAGTACTCATTCACAACTCCACCAATTGTACACTAGAGTGCCTATTTTCCCATATCCCCCACACACCCCCAATACCATTTCCATCTTTTATCATCTTCATCAGGTTGCTGCATGTAAGGCGAAACCTCAAGGGTGTTTTGATTTGCATTTCACTTATTAAGAATAGGGCATTCTTTCACTTGGTTGTCTAACTCTTTTTTTTGAAAACTTTTCGCATCTTTTGACCCTTATCTATTGGGAATGGCTTTCTGGTACATATATGTGCATACAGATGGATGGAATAAACATTTAAGTGTCTACTATGTGCTTGGCACTTCTTTAGAAGTATTTCATCCTCACAACAACTCTTATGAGGTGAGGCTAATACTATCATCCTTATTTGAGATTTGAGGAAACCTAGGTAGACAGAAGTTAAGTGACATAGCTAGTAAGTGACTGAGGTAACATCTGAACTCAGGTCTTCCTAACTTTAGGTCCAGTACTCTATCCACTGGGCTACTCAGCTGAATATGTGTGTATTTACATCTATCAGTTGTCTATGTATCTTAGACACCAAACCCTTACCAGAGAAATTTGGTCCAAAATTTGGACTGCCTCCCTTCTTATCCAAAATGCATTAAATTTGTGCATTAAGTTTTTCAGTTTCATGTAATTGAGGTTATCTGTCTTATCTTTTGTAATTGCCTTTATCCCTTTGTTTAAGAAAATATATTCTCCCCATCTCTGTGAAAGATATATAATCTATTTCTCTTCTAATTTTTATGGTATTTTTAATATTCATTCCATGTATTTATTTTGAATATACTGTAGAATATGTTTAAGATTTTAGTTTAAGTATTCTATCTTCCAAACTGCGTCCTGGTTTTCATCAAGCAGGGAGCTCGTTCTTAATTTATGTGTTCAGGTTTTTTGAACAACAATAATAACTTTGAAATTATCCCAGTCTGTTCCACTGATAATTCTCTTAAACTAGGACTTAATGGTCTTGATGGCTGCAGCTTTATAATACAGTTCAGTGTCCAGAAGTACTATTTCTCTTTTAGTCCTACCTTTACAAAAATGGTTTTCTCTTATTCTAGGCCTTTCATTTTTCCAAATGGATTATGTTATCAAAATTTTGTTGAGTTCCAGAAAATATGCTCTGGATGGTTTGATGTGCATGGCATTAAGACTGTAAATTAACTGTGGTCATGTTGCCATTTTTATTATATTAGCATGACCTAGCCATGAGCACTGAATGTTCCTCCAGCTCTTTATTTCTTTTGTATTGAATTATATACAGAGTGATCCCTTAATATTTTTGCAGTTTGTAGTTATTTTGAATAGTATTTCTGTTTTTATGAGGGCCTCTTGGATTTTATTATTATGTAAAATTCTGTTAATTTCTTTTTTTTTTCTCTGGGGTGGGGGTGAAGGAGGAAGAGAGATTGATTACTTCAAATTCCACCTGATTGCCTTGAGTGTCAGATAGGGAATATTCTGCTGCTGAAAAAGAGTTTGGAAAAAGAAATAGAGAACTTACCAAAAAAAAAAAATAGATGAGGTGAAGATAATGGTGGAGCAGTTTTGATAAAGGCCATGGATCTAAAATGGGAAACCAGAAAGGTATCACATATATTTATATAAATATATTTTAAATCAAAGGATGTCTATATGTAGAAAAAGAAATTGGACTTGAGAGTAAGGACATAAAAAGATTCTGAAGAGGCTGCAGGAAATGGAAGTAGGACAATGCTGGTGTGTCATGATGTGCAATGTCTTATATAAGAAAGTGCTGGTTAAAGGCAATACAATGTTCATTCGCAAGAGAGCACTTAACCAACTGAAGGCTCTGAGGAGGTCACATAGTAACACTTGATTTTAGAAGGTTTGCCAGCAAAAGCTATGGAGCCAGTTAGCTTCAGTGCAGGTGCCTAACAAGTCTTCTGTAAGTCTCCCATAATTGCTTTAATCTCTATTAAATTACCTTGGATTTATCTGTGAATAGGTTATAGCCTTTTAGAAGGACGTAACCTCAAGGGTAAGAGCTGTTATTTTTTTTAAACTTTGTATCTTCAGGATCTCGAACATGCAAATAAATTTTGTTGAAATGAAATATTAAAGATTAGGGGTGAAGACACAAAGGAGTTTATGGTGTCTTTTTTTTTTTTTAACCAGAATCTTCAGGGAGCTGTAGGTTAAGTTAGTTCCTCAACCAAAGCAAATCCAAGTCATCTCTGCAACTAACAGTACTAAAACAGATGCCTAGGGCACAGAGAGGTTAAGTGATCTTTGTCCTGAGTCCCACAGTCAGTCTGTGTCTGAGGCAGTACTATGATACACGTCTTCCTAACTCCCTATCCACTACACCAAACTGCCTCTCACCATGTCTTTGTGAGGCCTTAGTGAAAAAGGGAAAGGGAATTGTTACTTTGAAAATTAATTCCCTGAGACAAAAAAAAAAAATGCTAAAGTCCATAACTAGCCTTTAATAGTTCTGGAGAGAATTTGGTGAAAGAACAAAATGTATTTACAGAAAAAAAGAGTGAGGGAAATGAAACAGGTAAAGGGGAATAAATGAAAATTTGGGTACTGAGTTTATAAGGAGTTGGTGTGTGATGTTAAGTACAAAGTGTTTTGGTTTTGTTTGGTAATGGCAGACATTGTAAAATGCATATAATATGTAGTTATAATTAAACTGAGATTTGAGAGACTGAATTTGAGAGGTCACCCTAGTGTTGTGGAAACAAAAAATAATAGCATTTATATAAACTTATTATGTCACTATCATCTCCCCAGCTTTAAAAAACCCTCATTTGATCCAATCCTTCTCAGTAGCTACCGCCTTATTCTTTTCTTGCTTTTGTGGCTAAAATATTTTTCTTTTTTTAAAAAAATATCTATTTTTGATTTTCAACATTCACTTTTATAAGATTTTGAGTTTCAAATTTTCTCCCCCTCCCTCTGATGAAGAATACATATGTGGGCCTTAGTGTCCTGAAAGAATTCACTGGGACAGTCTCCAAGTTAAAGTGAGGCATTTATTGGAATGATGCACCCAAGTGGATCCTGTTCCTTTGTGAGAGAAACAGAGCAATTAGTTGGGTTAGGGGTTTTGATTTAAATATGGTTTTGGGGGGGTGGAGAATGCCTGGGAAAATCAGGTAATCTGGAGGTGCCTTTATCATACAGATAATCAACAGAAAGGGAAGGACTACTCCAGGATGTCCGGTAGAACAAACATGTAGATAAGCCAAGAGAATAGGAAAGAGGAGAGGGAGAGTTGTCAGGCTGATTGGCCATGTTTTATGAAATCACCCTGATAAGTACACACGGTGAGTGGCTTCAACGTATACTCTTTTTGGATTGCTTTTTGGACTGGTCACATCCTGCATTATAGCTTGCATCCAGCTTGCTCCATTTGCCTCAAATACTCCTGTCTGCTTCACCTTATCACTTACCCTCCTCCTCCCCAAGACGGCATGCCATCTGATATAGGTCATACATGTACAATCACATCAAACATATTTCTACATTAGTCATGTTGTAAAGAAGAATTACAGCCAAAGGGAAAAACCACAAGAAAGAAAAAACAAAAAAGGGGAAAAATTGTATACTTCGATCTGCATTCAGACTCCATTTTTTTCTGAATGTGGATAGCATTTTCTACCATGAGTCTTTTGGAACTCTCATATCACTGCATTGCTGAGAAGTTGTCGGCTATTTGTTCTTCTTTCTTGAAGAGGACTATGACATCAGGAAAGTGATGCCATGACATGCAAGTGAATTGCATTTAAGTGAGTATGACAGTAACAAAGTAAGGCATTAAAACAATCACAACCATCAGAGCTGGTCATCACATAATATTGCTGTGACTTATTATGTACAATGTTCTCCTGGTTCTGCTCACTTTACTCAGCATCAGTTCATGCATATCTTTCCAGATTTTTCTGAAATCTGCCTGCTCCCCATTTCTTATGATTGTATTCCATTACAATCATATACCATCACTTATTCAGTCATTTCCCAGTTGATGAATATCCTCTCCATTTCCAATTCTTGGTTGTGACTAAATTCTTTGAGAAGACTATATACAATCAATGACTCCAATTTCTTTACTCTCACCCTCTTAGTTCTGCAGCCTGACTTCCAACCTTAATATTCAACTGAAATTACTGGCTTTAAAGTTACTAGTCACCTCTTACTTACCCAATCTAATGGCCTTTTATTTATATTTTTTTGGTTGTACAGATCAGGTGAGATCATATTTGAAAAATGCTTTATAAACTGTAAAGCACCATTATTATTAGTTTAACCTGAGATCAAAGCAACATTCCTGGCTGTCATGTGAATGCCATTTTTTTATTTATTTAAAAAAATTTTTTCCCTCCAAATTTGTTTTCAATTTTCAACAATCACTTCCCTAAGCGATAATAACCCTAATTTTCTCCCCATTCCCTCTCTGATGACCTCTTCTTAATCCTCATCTTTCTTAACCTCTTTGCAGCCTCTCATCACCTTCTTCTCCATGACGATCTTTTCTCTCGGGGTTTTCGTGACACTTGTCTCCTGGTTTTCCTCCTTCCTGTCCCAACTGCTCCTTCTCCAGCTCCTTTGCTGGATCTTCATTCAGATCATGCCCACTAACCATGAGAATACTTCAAGGCTCTATCCTGGGCCCTTTTCTCTTCTTCCTCTATACTATTTTGCTTGGGATAGCTCATCAGATCCCATGGATTTAACGATCATTTCTATGCAGATGATTTTCAGATTTATTTATCCAGCGTTAAATTATCTCCTGACCTTCAGTCTTACATCTTCTGGATATCTTAAAGTCCTAAAACCCAACATGTGTCCTGAACACTCCCAAAACCCTCCCCTCTTCAGAACTTTCCTTTTATTGTCAAGGGCACCACCATGCTCCCAGTCACCCAGGCTCTAAACCTATATGTCACCTTTGATTTCTCACTTTCTCTTATAGTTCCATATCTAATTTATTGCCAAATCCTGTCGATTCTACCTTTAACATCTAACATCTCTTCTCTGATAATCACCCTGCTGGTACAGGCCTTTATCTCCTCATACCTTGAACTATTGAAAGCCAGTCAATAAACATTTACTAAGTATCAGGCACTGTTCTAAGCACTAGAGATACAGAAAAATACATCAGACAGTTCTTGCCTTTGAGGATCTCACAGTCTAACAGAGAGACAACTCACAATCTAATGGGAGGATACAACAACTATGTACAAACTTTGTACAGGATAAACCGGGAATAATAAACACAGGGAAGGCACTACCATTAAAAATGTGTGGGAACTTACTTTTTTTGGTGGGGGACTTGGTTGTCACAGGGGCACCACTGACTATAATGTATAATATGCAGATCAAAGTGCTTTGTGGCTTAATAAGATGATTTATTGTCCTCATTTTACAGAGGATCTTTTCTTCCTTTTCTCTCTCTCTAGTCCACACAGAGTATCACACCCCTACTTGCATGTGCTCTACCCAAAGGGAATGTAAATTTTTATCTCTGAATTTTTTCTTCTTCTAGAAGACCAGTCTTAATCTCAAATCACTCAGCCTCTCATAAATTGGCCAACAATAGGTCCCAGGCCAAGGCCTACTTGGTCACAGCCCTGACTGGCTCAGAATGAATGTAAATAGCAATTACTTTTATTTTGGATGGAAACCCTAAGGGTCTTCTTCTCCCAGATCTGTTTTTTTTTTAAGTGGTTATTCTTTGCCAAATTTTTTATTAAGCCTTAATCACTGAATGGACATTGCCTCAGTCAAACTGGGACCTTGGCTGGAAGAGGCTAAGGTCCCCACCGCATCCAGGGCCACCTCCAGTTGTCCTGACCTATACGTGGCCACTGGACTGAGATGGTTCTAGAGGAGAAAGTGAGGCTGGTGACTTTGCACAGCTCTCCCTCACTTAAATCCAATTCACTTGCATATGAGGACATCACCTCTTGATGTCATGGTCCTCTTCCACAACTAAGCAGCAACAGTGGATGAAACTGAAGCTCAGAAAAGGGACTTGCCAGCTGAATACAAAATCAGGATTTCAACCTGGGTCTTCTGACTATAAAACCAGGAGACTTTCTATTATACCAGACTTGCCCGAATTTAACAGTTAGACAAGAGAATCACAGCCTCACCGTTAGAAAGAACTTCTGCAGTCACCTAGTCAAATTTGCCTTTTAAAAAAAAAAATTCAATTTTATTTTCCCAACTTCTATCACCACAACTACAAACATTTATATCAGGCATTCTGTGTGCTGGGCTCGTGCTAAGCATTTTACAATTGTTACCTCATCTCGTCCTCATAACAACTCTGGGGGGTAGGTGCCATCATTATCCCCCCAACACCCCCCCCTTTTTTTTTACAGATGAGGAAACTGAGGTAACGGGTTAAATGATTCGCCCAGAGTCCCAGTTAGGAAATGTCTGTCGCTGACTCCTGCTTTCTAAAATACAATCTCCTCTATCGCTTCCCTGACAAAAGGTCACCCAGTTGTCTGGATGTGGACAGAGGGCCTGGGGCTCGCAGGCAGGGAGCTAAGTTCGAACCCTGCCCGAAGGCACTCCCGGGAGGTCTGTCCCTGGATACGTCACTATTTCTCTGAGCCTGAGTTTCTCCGTCTGTAAAATAATGAAAGTGGGCTCCATGACCTCTAGGACCCTTCCACTCCACACTGAGGACGCTCTGATTAGGGATGCAGAATTTACCACCTAGGAGAGCAGCTCATCCAACACGGTTGTAAGCCCGAGGGGCCTGTCACCTGCCCTGCATCGGTCCCCGTCACCTGCCCTGCATCGGTCCCCGGGGTGACCTGAGAGAAAACAAGCCCCCGGGAGCCTCGACTTCCCCCACTACAGATAAGGGCGCGTTCGCACGGCCTACCCCGCAGCCTAGCTCGGAGGGCTGGGTCAGGCTCACGGTCGGACCACGGTCGGACCACGACTACGCGGAAGGCCTACGCCGACTCCTCTCCTACGTCTCCACGCGCAGCCCGCTCACTCAGAGTCCCGCCGCTCACACCTGGGCGCCGCCATCTTGGGCGCTCACATGACCCACGGTAGCCCAGGTCCCTCCCGAGCTCTGGTCCCAGGCCCCGCCTCTTAGCCTCAGCCCCAGCACGAGGGGGAGGGAGGCCCGCCCACTACGGTCAAATGCCGCGCCCTCTCTTCGGATTCCGATTGGTCTCCGCTGCCCCGGAACCGGGGCCGTTCATTGGTTCGTGGGAGAAGCCGGGCGGGTCGCTCCCGCCCCCTTGGCGTTGGCCGGGCAACCACTCCGCACACTTCTCCCCCTCCCTGTTTCGGCACGAACCCGCCCCTCCTCCCTCCGCCCGACCTGCCTTCAGGCCCGGGTGCCCCCTTGGCCGCTGTGGACCCGAGCGGACCGGGGTCTCGCGTCTCCCCAACCCAGATGCAACCACATGTCGAACCCTCCTATGTCAGCCGAGCCCCCACCTGCTCCCCCCCGCCCCACAAAGGAAGTGGCTTGGTGGGGGGCGATGACAGACGGACCCCTGCCCGTCCGAGAGGCTCTCCCATCCCCCACCCCGCGCTGGGTTTGCTCCTCGCCCGTGGGGGACCCCCGGGGCGTAGTAGTCGTGCACCCCCCCCGCCCCAGGCATCCTAGCCCACGTAGCCCCAGCGGAACCCGCACCTCCCTCCATCTTCCAGAAGCCCCTAACGCGAGTTATATAACTGCCGCTCCTACCGCGCGAAGGCTCTGCCGCCTCCCCTTGCTCCTCTCAGACAAGGCAGGGGTGTGGGCACCCGGGGCTGGGGCACAGTGTGTGTATGTGGCGGCCAAGCAGCCCCCCAAAAGATCTCTCCCCCTTGTGCCAGAGGCGACAGCGCGGGTAGGGCCGGGGTGGGGGCCCGCGAAGGGGCTGGGGGCACCGAGCGGGCTGATTGCCGAGGTCTGCGAGGCAGCCCCGGGGAAGGGCTGGCTTGTGGTGGTGGTGGTTCTTGGCTCTGGAGGAAGGGGGTCTTTCAGGCAGCTGCTCGGATGAGACGAGATGGCATGATGGGCACGGCTCCGGTGTGAAGACGGCTGCTCCGCCAGCTCATACTGCGCCCGGTGCCCATTGAGCAGCGCTGTCACTTTAATGTCTCCATGCCAAAGCGGTGCTTTCCTTCGCCCTCCGTTAATACATGGGAGGATCAGAGTGGTATTAGAGAACAAGCCTGGGTAGCCTGGACAGCAGAGGAGGGGAAAAATGAAAGGGACTGCAACCTGGATGCTGTCTGTTCTGAGGGAGAGAGATTGGAAACTTCTTATTCACTGAATAGAAACCGGCCTTTCGGTCCCGGGGGAACATCTCAAACTCACCTAACCTTTCAGAAATCAGAGGCAAAGAACTTTGCTTTTTAAAAAAAGTTTTTGTTTGTTTGTTTTTCCCCTGAAAATTTCTCCTCTCTGGAACTGGGTATCTTTTATCATTAAATTTGGATGGCTTTGAAGTTGATTTTGTAGAGTAGTGAAAGTTGTTTAAATTTGGGTTGTGCCTTGAGTCATTAAACTTACACCAAATTTGCTGCCTGAAGAGGAATTCTAATAATGTTTTCTATACCAACAATAATGTTCTCAGTTTTTTTTATAGATTAAGAAATATTTTATAAGAATTGAAAGACAATTTTATGAAACTCCAGTCTTTTTTCCCCTCTAAATTCCGTGGGAGGTGTTAAAAGTTTAATTGTGGAAAAAATATTCAACATTACTTCATATCTTGGTGAAAATGAAGACTGAGCTTGGATTTCAAGACTGAGCAGCCAAAGTACTTTGCAACAGCCACCTAGCTCCTGGCTTCAGTCCAGTTGGATAAAGTTGATACCTAAACAAGTCCTTGAATCCAGTGACTGCAGAGAGATCCAAGAATGCCAATCAAGAAGAAAGGTGGGCTATGAAGCTTCCTATCTAATATTTGTATCTTCTTTTTGGTTTGGTTCTGGTACTTGTCCTTTAAATTGTTTTGCATTTGAGAAGGAAACTTGCTTCAGTTGGGGCAGCTATCTATTTATTATGGTAACACATGGTTAGTGTCGCACTCTACAATGCTGTTGTTACCAAAATGAAGTTGTGCTAAAATAAGTAGTTAGTTGTGATTTCATCCCTTAGACAATCTGCAGTTATTATTTGTAATAAATAGATTCAATGCCAAAATTTCACTTTTTCCAGCAATGTCTTTGGTATTACTCATGGATGTAATATAATTCAACTAAATAGCTTGTAAACTACAACAGTAAAGTTGTATATTTGTGTTGGTACAGAATAAAATGGTAGATTTGCAGTATATCTTTTATTGTCTAAGCAAAAACAGGCAACTTTTACATTTAGGTTCACTCCATTATAAATTTTCAATTAGAAAATATGACTGAGCATATCACTGGTAAGTGATGAAGTTTTAAGTTGGTCTCATCAGTTCCATGCGTTAGGAAGTTCCTAAGTAGGAATTTTCTCATCTTTCATCCCCTAAATTCTAATCCAATCTTGAATATGCGTTGGATTGGGGTGAGATTTGGTGTTCTACTTCGCTGTGGAGCACAATGCCTGGCGCACAGTAAACTGCACCTAGTAAATGCTTGTTGACTGACTGCCTGGAAGGAGATTTGGGGTTGATGCAGTGGATCTGGAGTTGGGAAGACCTGAGTTCAAATACAGCCTCAGACATTTACTAGTTGGATGACCTTGGGAAAGCCACTTAACCTCTGGTCTGTCTTAGTTTCCTTTTCTGTAAATTGTGGATAACAATAGCACCTACCTCCCAGGGTTGTTGTGAGGATCGAATGGTTCTACATATAAAGTGCTTTGTTATGTAAATGCTGGCTATTAGTACTCTGCTACGATCTGGTCTGTTGTAAGTATGTTTTCAGAAATTCTGAACCAAACAATAAATGAACATCCAAGGGCTAAAAGCATCATTCATGCTGGTCAACGTGGATACAAATACAACAATATGGGCAAGTCATTTGACTTGCTGTATTTTGACACCTGTAAAATTATGGTTTAATTCTGGGCCCAAATTGAGTATGTGTCCAAGAGAATTGCTCCAAAGGTTCAACCTGTCTCTGTATTCTGCCTTAGTTGAAGGACTATGGGAGAGCTAGATCAGTTCTAGAACCTTTTAAAAATAGTCACCTGAAAGGCAATATGTGCTCCCAAGAGAGCCCCAGGTTTGACCCTTTCTTATCAAGGTTTTGGATTGGGAGATGCCCTGAAAGTGGTTCAGATTTCTTAGGATAACCAGTAGATTTTAGGTGACCCATGGGAACCCCATACCCTACCCACCATAAATCTAACCCAAAGAACAAATTTGCCTGGTAACCAGATGGGCTTTGGTATTATAATTAATTATCCTTTCGGATTTTTGAGTCCTACTTTCAATTTTACTCTTCTTACTCCTTTGTCTTTCCCCCATCTATTATATTTATGTCTTTATTTCCCTGTCCTTAAAAAGTTAGCGACTGTACAAAGAATAATAGATATTACTTGCATGTTAATGAGGAGCCAAGAAGAGAAGAGTGGCAAGTTGAAGTAGGTACAATGATCTAGGAAAAATAGGTTAGCTAAAAAAAAAAAATGAGTTTAATGTTTAAAAATTACCCAGGTTTTGAGTTTGTGTAAAGTTATTTTCTTCTTAAGAACAGGTTTAGGAGATAGCTAATAAACATATATGAAAGTTGTTTATAAATCCTAAGAAAGTTCAGTGTTTTAGTTTTTATTTTTCTTTAAACAAATGAGTTGATTCTAAAATGAATCAATGTTTTTTAGAGGATCAAAGTTTGTATTAACATGTTGCATCAAATATGTATTTGATTATTGCTTAAGGCATAATGGACCATGTAATTCACATTCTGAAATGGCTTATTTGGAGACATTTATTATGTTTATATGTTTTTAAGTGTTCATGGTATTGACATACTTTTCAATATTAAAGACTGCTATCCAAATACTTCATTGCATCATTGGATCATTGACTCTTGTATTTCAAAGGGATCTTAGAGGTTATCTAAGCTAATCTCACACTCAGGCCAGAACTTTCTTTACAGTATCCTGGAAATGTATTCCTGTAGTTTGTGTTTAAACACTTCCAACCTATATTCCTTCTTGGAAAAATCTAATTGTTAGATAGTTCTTCCTTGTTATTGAACCTAAATCTCCTTTCCTGTAAGTTCCACCCAGTGATTCCAGTTTAGCCTTCTGGATTTACATATACTATATAGAATCTCTCTCACATATAATAGCATCTTCAAATACCTGAAGACTCATCATTCCTCCCTTAAATCTTCTATTTCAGATGAAACATACCCAGTCCTTGGTTCATTGTGTATGTGTATATGATTTTTAAAAAAATTGTGTTAAATGACTTCACATAGTGAACTATATTCCTATTATATACATATATATGAGCCAATATATATTTATATGCCTTAAAATGTAACCTGAATTAATTAATTTTGAAGGGAGCACTCTTCTCGCTTCTTGAATCTTTACTTCCTTTTTCTATTTTGAGTATAAGGATAAGCAAAATGAACAGCTGGATTTACTGTAGTTCTAAAGAAGAAAACATCATTAACATCCCTTGAGTTGAATAGCTGTTTATTTCATTTGTTTCCATTCTTATTACAGTGTGAATTAATCATATGAAATATATTTTGGTGTTCCATAGTTTGTAAATTACACTCAAAGTGAAGGGGAGCTCTTTGACACCATTAGAGGTTTTTTTTTTAAAACAACCCTAGAGTCACTTTTTGGATAATATACTATTCTTGGTGTTACTAGATTTACCAAACTTCATCTCCCTCACCCCTTGTCTGGTAAATTACTCTTTCTTCAGAGCCTTAATGCAGTTTTACACTCTGTGTTTTTGTCTGATACCTGCTTAAGCAGCAAAGGAAACAATTGTTTCTAATATGGGTTATTTCCTTTTCAGTAGAATAGATTTTTTAAAATTCATGTTTTTGCAATAACCTGATTTATTGCTAGTTGGGCCCAAGGGAAAACACTAAACTATTAGGGTTTGTGGATTCTCGTTGGTAACTGGAGCCAACACATGCTATATTTTTCTGGCCTAACAACAGGTTACCATGTTAAAATGAACATAAATTTATTTCAGCATAACTTTTGTGGGACTTTGAGAATGAAGGAGCATTAAAGATCATCTAGATACCTACAACACACTTACTTGCTTTTAGGTGAAGCTTAAGGTCTAGAGAGGTTGAGTAAATTCCTTAGTATCATATGGATATTAAGTGGAAAAATCAGAATTTGAATTCAGGACTTGGGACCTTAACTTTCTTACTAAAAATACAGAAATTTTCATTTGTTCATTTTAATCAATCAATTCATTTTTCATTCATCTATCTATATCCATCCATCTATCTATCTATCTATCTATTTTTACCATTCTACTCTATACATCTCAGGTTTATTGAAAGAAGTGAAAGTTAATAATAGTTCTGTATCTTCTCCTGTGTTCTCAATTAATCAAATAAGTCTCTAGCGTGAGATGTATCTTCCCTATAAATTGTTCTGGGCAATACAGTTTCATTTTTGACTGTTCTTATTCTCTTCATTTTCACTCAGTATGTGACGAGACATAATAGTTTCAATAATCTGAGATGAATACACATTTCACTTCTGTGTACTTTCCCCACAGTTTTATTCTTTGTCCTCTGAGGTTCTTTCAAACTTGTTTTTGCTTCTATATGAAATTATCTTGTTCTTCATTTATACAGACTCTGCCATTTATTTCCTTTGAATTCTCCTTTGAGCACTCAAAGTTATTCTCATTGATGAAATGTAACATTGTGTAAGCTTGCTTTGACCATGGATGCTAAAAGCTATTGCATATACAATTGCTGTTTTTTGGAGTTATGTGCTCTTAAAAAAAAGCACAGTTCTCTGTAGACCATCATGATTTCCAAAGACATAATGTGGATATGTATTTGACTTCATGAATTTATAAGCTCTTGGTTACAGCTGCATTTCATGTCCTCAAACTTTACAAACATGGTCCTACCTGCTCTGTTCTTGCCCTAAGCATTACCGCTCTTACCCAGTTACTCTTTATCATGTTGTGAGCTCCTTGAAAAGGATAGGATACATTTTCATCTTTGTATCCCTTATGTTGGACCTTTATACCTTTTTGTTAGATATAGTGAATTGACGAGTATAGGTAATTCTGATATAGGGTTAGTATAGAAAGGATAATTGGTTGAACTTCATTTCTCATCTCAAACTGCTGAATGTAGGTAGTGATAGCTTTCACTAGCCTCATTCATTCACTTAGCTAAAATTTATTAAACCTCCACTATGTGTTGTATAGACCTGATCTCTAGGAAGACTTGGGTTTAAACAATGACTGACATATTCTAGTTCTGTGTCTCTGGGTAACTCATTTAACCTCTCTGCCCCAGAAAACTCTTTAAGAGTATGCATTGCAGGGCAATTGCTGATCTCTGTTGAAAGAGGGCATTTCCTCACCAACAAAAATCACAGATTCGGTAAAAAAAAAAAAAGTTACAATATAGTGATTAATATTGAGGGAGAATCAAAGTTGAATAAAACCTGATCCCTGCTCTTAGCAAACTTCAATTTTGTTGTAGTAGGGAAAAAAACAACTTGCATATATATACCCAACTATGTATTGGCAAGTTAGAATGAGCTACATGCTTTAGACAATTGACAATCCAATCCAACAAGTCTTTATTAAGCAGCTACCATATTCAAGGTACCATGTTAAGTGCTAGGGATACAAAGATAAAATATAAAAATGTATATAAATATACTTGCAAAGAGTATAAAATAGCCAAAAAGTACTATGAGAGTTCAGAAGATGAGCTTATTTTTACCAGAGAATCTAGAAGCTTCTTAGGAGAGTTTTATTTGAGGCAGACTTTGAAGAACGGGTACAATTTCCAAAAAAAAAGATATGGGGGTTGAAAAAAGTATATAATTTCAACTGTACAGGAAGATGTGAGCAAACATGAGAAAGTGCAAGTTTGTTTTTTGGACCTTTAAACAGATCAGTTTCATTTCACATGGTACAAAATAAGGAGCAATTGGACATTAATGTTGAATGGTAGGTTGGAGGTAAATTGCAGTCTTAAATGACAGGTTAAAAAGCTTGGATTTTCTTTGGTAGATTGGAGGTTGAAGCAAGAAGGAAAACAAATTCCAACCTCAGCATAGATTCACAATTATTCGTGTTGAAATAACTTGAAATATGGTATATGATTACTGCTTGGAGTGGATAGGACAATAAAAAATTAAAGATATGGAGTATATATCTTATGTTTGCCTTTGATTTTGTTTAAATTTTGTTGTTGTTTCATGGAGTTAATTGCTTTCTCTTTGCCCCATTCTAATTTTCAGGGATACAGTCACTGGATAGTTTGCCACATTCTGTTTTAAGAACGTCTCATTTTTCTCCCTTGCTTTCATTTAATTTAACAGTACATTTTGTATCTCTTTTGTTTTTTTCTAGATACTTTTGTAGTCCTTGCTTTCCTTTTCTCTGAGGTACTACTTATACTGGTGGAAAAATTTTCTTTTGGGTTAAACACTTAGGTTTCTCTCATTCCATAGTATGTCTTCATTATTTTCAGTACTTTATTCTATTTAATTACATCCCAGCCTCAGTTTCTGGATTGGGGCTTTGCTTTTGGGTCAGACTGTTCTCCTATTCTTAGATAGTATAGGCTATGTTTGATCCTGGACATGGAAGCTAAGATGCTACCCTACATTATGCAGGAATTCTTAGGTTTAGTCTTATTCTCTTAAGGACTAGACTTAGACTTTGGTCTTGAGCCCCTTTCTCTCCTCATTCTTGCACAATCCTGAACCCAGAATTGATTCCAATCTCTATTATGACCCTGATAGGGCCCAAATGCTTTCACTGGAGATGGTAGCCAGCCTGCTACAAGACAAGTGTTGCCTTTTCTCCTTCTGTGGGTTCATGTATGGTTTGTGTATGGGTTGCCTGGACTGGCCTTGTCTCTGGCTATAAGACTAGGCTGTTGGCATGCTATGCTTTCTGCCTACCCTGGCTTGTCTCTGCTCCAGTTCTTTATGAGTTTCTATCAGTCTTCTTGTGCAGTCCTCGATTGGACAAATGAGTTCATAGCTATTTGTCCCTTTTTATTGTTCTTTTTGGTGCAATTTTAGAGCTTTATTGGAATGTTTATGGAGCATCTGTGGTTCTCCAAGGATTAACATTGCCACCTTCTTAGCTGGAAAATTCAAATGATAACACAGAAGCCTGAATTACTCAACTCTTATTTTCTTTTATTTCTCCTATCAAGGAGGATTAGCCTGAGAAACATAGGACAGAATGGTGTGTAGGGAACTCCTTCATGGTATAAGAACAGATATCTCTGACTACTTGGTGGAGGTTAACTGGAAATGCCATTCTTGCCACACAACTCCTTGAGAGCATACCTGTTTCACTTTTGTTTTTGTATCCCCGGTACCTGGCATAGAGGTACATAATTAATGTGTTTGATTTCGGTTGATTGAAAACTTGGTGATCAAAGATCAGGACACTTACCTTAGGGATAAATGTAAAGTTCTTCACTTGGATTCAAAGAATTGAATCCAAAGTACAAGTTGGAGGGGACCCAGATATACAATAATTACTCTAAAAAGAGCTTCCTCAGATATTTACTGGCTACCTGACTGGTCAAGGGACAATCTCAGTGTCAATTTCCTCATTTATGTAATGAGGGTGTTGTACTCAATGGCCTCACAGATCCCTTTCAGCTCTAAATCTATGATCCTATTATTAGATTTTCTTAATTTGGTGCATGATGGCAGAACTGAAAGTAGTGGGTGGAAGTTACAGACAGAAATATTTTGGCTCAATATAAGGATACATTTTCTAACAACTAAAGTTATTCAAAAAATGAAAGAACCTTCAGGGAATAGTGAGCTCCCCATCATTGGGTGGTGTAAGAGTTGGATGAGTACTTGTTGGTCATTTTGTAAAGGGAATTACTGCTTAGGTACTGGTTGAACTTGATGACTTTATGAGGTTCATTGAAACTATTTAAATGGGGAGATGAGAAGATGCTACTTCTCAAGGAGTTCAAATTGTCAGGTGGAGATGAACCATGACTCAGAGCCTATAGAAAATATGCAGATATAATTATTGAACTGCCTACTGGCTATGATCCTATGGAAAAAGTAGTTGCAAAACATCAGGGTTATCATAAGATTGGAATGTAATGGACTGCTGGAGATGATTTTCACCAAGAGGTGAAAATCCTGGTGTACCTCACTTGATCTCCTGGGAATTTGCCCAAATTGAAGGACTAGAGGGAGGAGGTTGAGGTTCCCAACCCCTACCAGAGCCTCGGGTGAACAGCTGAAGCCACTTGAGAGTTGCCAACATGAGAGAAAGCATGCACATCTCTGACAAGTGTAAGAAACTATGAAGAACAATAGTTGTGGTGTTACAGCAGAGTCCCTTGGCAGTGATGAGATTTCCTCTGATGGACTCTGGCTACCACAAAATGTGTCAGGACAGATCTTGTTTTTGATGAGTTACCCCTGAGGGACATAGTCAAGGCTAGTTATTCCTCAGTTCCATCCTCACTTTCCTTTTTCTTTCTCTTTTCAGGAAAACAAGTGCCAGTTTCTTAACTCTCCATTTCTTAAGTGTTTAACTTTTATATTTACTTTGAGTTTGATAAATGTAGTTAAAGTATTACATTCATAGCCTATGTGTATCACTGTACATGTATGGAAGAGAGAGACAATAATGGTGACTGCCAAGGTGAGAAGAGGAGACAGATCTAAATTTAAAATTGTGGTATTTTGCCAATGTTATTTTTCTGTTTGTGGCTCAGAGTGAATAAAAGAGAATTATTGATTCAATCTTTTCTTTTTAAAATAAATTTTTGGCATCTTTCCTTTGATATCAAACAAAATAATTGATAATTATTGATATCTCTTGTTTTTATATTGCCTAAATTTCCTCTTGTATCTTTCCTTCTCTCTCTCCCAGAGAGCCATGCCATATAACAAATACTTTTTTAAAAGGAAAAAAAGGAAGAGAAAAAAATCAGCAAAACCAATCACTACAAAAAAAAAATCTGAAAATATATGCAATGTTTTATATCTGTGTACCTTATACTTCTGCAAAAGAATAGGGGGAAATGTCTTCTTTGAGGCTATTTGTTTTTTATTATTTTAGACCATTATTTTTTTTTTTTATCATTTTGTGGTAGTGATTCTTCCATTTACATTGTTTTAGTTATGCATATTGTTTCACTGGCTCTGCTTACTTCACTTTGCATCACTTCATATAAATCTTTTGATGCTTCTCTGTCCTGATCATATTCATTATTTCTTATAGCACAATTAATATTCCATTACCTTTATATGCCATAATGTATTTAGTCATTGCTTAGTTGATGGATATCTACTTTGCTTCAAGGTATTTGTCATTAAAAAAAGTGCTGTTATAAATATTTTGATAGACATGGGGAATTTTTAAAATGTAAAATATACACAGATACATCTCTCTCTCCCTATATGCATATATATGTATACACACATATATGTACACACATACATGCGCACATATATACAACATACCAGCACAGAGAAAGAAATTATCTTTCTAGACAAATGATTCAGCAGTTTTTGTTTGGAAGAGGTTATGGTGAGCTGGCTGGTAGGTCCTTGGTGACTTTCCTTTTCATTTTTTTGGGAAGCCAATTTGAAAAGAAAACAATTCTGCTAGAGAGCAAGAAGCTTTGGGCATTGTTGGGTAGGAGTCATTCTACCCACACAAGGGTAGACATAGGTGAAGAATGACAACCCTTTGGCCGTCCAGCATAGCAAAACAGTATCAGACTACTGCTAGAAAAGAAAGGTAAAATTTTTTCTGATTTTTCAAGAAAGAGAAGATAGAACCTTTCAACTCTAGGTCATGAGCTTTATTTTGTTTTCTGGCAAAGTTCTAAAAACTATTATTAAGGGGATCATTTGTGAACATTTATAGAGATGAAGATCATTCAATCCATTAAGGATTTATAAAGAATAAATTATGGTGGACTTATTTTTTATTCTTCTTGATAGGGCAGCTAGACTGGTAGATCAGGGAAATTTTGTGTACCTAGGATTCAGCAAGGCATTTAAACAGTCTCTGTCTCTCTTCCCATATCCTTGTTGATAAGATGGAAAGATATGATGGATTAATGATGGTGCATTCAAATTTGTTTGAAAGGTAGTAACCAAAGGTCTGTGTCAGTCTGGATGGAGACTTTTTGTAGAAGGTTGCTAGGTTTTGCCCATGCCAAGTTCTACTCAATATTTTCTCTGTGATTGGATGAAGGTATAGAAATTGCACTTAACAGATATTCAGGGAACACAAAATTGAGAGAGATAGCTAACATACTGGATGAGTGAATCGGGACTTAAAAAAAATTTCAGCATTTGAAAAATGCATAAAAGAGAGCAGAAGGAAGGGCAGAAGGGGAAACAGACAAGAAAGGCAATGTTAATGCTATGACATTTATAATATTAAATATATTATCTAATTTAATTTATAAATTTGCCAATTTAATATGTTAAATTAAAAGGCTCTATGTAATAGATTTACAGTTTCATATACAGCGCCAATTTCCTGGACTTCTTTGTGTATAGAAATATTTATGCTTGTTGATGAATTTCTAGTTCATAATAAAACATTGAATACCTCTTCACAAGCTGGAAAGAGGCTGAATTTAATTAGGATATATGTAAAGTCATATTTTGGTTGAAAAAATCAGTTACAGTACTGTAGAATTGAAATAGCATGGCCACCATGTAAAAGATCTAGGGTTTTTAGTAAATTTCAAATTTAATATGACTCAAAAATATGTCATAGCAGCCAAAAATGTTAATGAAATCTTAGACTACACCAAGTGGCATAGTGTTCTGGACTAGGGATTGTGGTGGGGATGGTGAGAATCCAGCTGTATCTTGCCCTGGTCAGACTACCTTGGAAATATGGTGTTTAGTTCTTTAATTCAAAATTTTAGGAAGGACATTTACAAATTAGATCATGTCCAATGAAGGATAGCAGCTCAAAATTATGTCATGCAAGGACTGATTGATAGAGATAGTAATATTCAACTTGGAGAAGAGAAGACTTGGTAAGAACTGCTGCGGGGAGGATGGAGGGTTTAGAGGAAGTAATGAGAAATTAGAATTATTTTGCTTGACCCAGAGGGAAGGAATGAGACCAATGATTGGAAATATAGCTTGATATGATGAGAAATCTCCAAACAATTAGATCTAAGTGGTATGTACTAACCAATGAGGAACCAATTTCCTTATCCCTGGAGGTCTTTTAAGGGAGTCTAGATTACTGTTTGTACTGGTTATTCTAGAAGGGGTTCCTGTTTTATGTATAGTTTGAAACAGATAGGCTTTTCCACTCTGATAAGCTATAATTCAGTGATTCTTTTTCCTGATAGGACAATCATTTCTGTTTTTTGCACACTTACATTTTGATTTCCTTATCCTTGCTCATTCATGGTATATAGTTGGTAGTTTAGTCTTAGAATATATAATTGTATGAAAACTCTTGATTTTCAGATTAAATTAGCCATAACATCTTGAGCTATCTGTGTCCCTAAACTTCCTACTCTTCTAAATATATCTTGGGAAACTTTCATCTGATCATCTGTGGTTTTGTTGAGTAATGTACTCAAATATACAAATATATTTGTGATCTCTTTGATTTGAAAGTTCCCTCCAATCATACACATCTCAGACATTCCTGCCTGCCTTGTGTAACTGTCATTCAAGTCTTTCTGAAAATTTGTCACTTCTTTGCTTTTTCCTAATATCAGTGGGTGATCAGTGAGGCACGCTGGTCTCTCTCACTTTTGGCATATGACCAGCTTATATTGTTTTTCATACAATTCCTTGGTGACACCTTTTCCAATTTTTTGGAGTTCTTGTTGGTTATATGTTGCAACCTACTCACTTCTGTCATCACTTTTCATTGCTCTTTAATGTTCATCTTTAGTCCTTTGGAAGTAGTGCTGTTCCAGGTCTTGCTGTCATACAACAACACAGGTAAAATATTTGTATTTAAAGTGTGGACCTTTGCTATTTGGGGGAAACTTAGGTTCAGTAAAAGAGCTTTTCAGTTTCCCAAAACAATCCAGCCTGCTCTCTTTCACTTTTTCAGCTCTGGGCTTAACTCATTGTTCTTTTGTACTTCCTGTTCCAGATGTATATACTTGTGGACGTCCTTCACAGGGTGTCTGTTATGCATGTTAAAATCTGAGCAATAGACATTATTTATGAACAGGCCAAATTCCTTTGAGTGTTTACATATCTCTTCCAGAAGGCTGTGAAGTCTCTTGAGGTTTGATTCTGTGAACGCAATGTTGTCTGAAAGTAGAAGCATCTAAGAGGATCTTACCATCCATAGGGAAGCCATAACCTGAAATCTGTGATGGATCTACTATATTAATAGTGAATACTTTGGGTGAATATTCATTGTCAAATCTAATGCCTCAATTGATGCTTATTATCTGGATTATTGATCAGGATAGAATAGTTGTTATTCCTTTCAATGGAATCCTGATCTTCATATGAGGATGCTCCTTGTTGTAAAAGAGCTGGTAGGGCAGAATTTTGTTCTGAAGCCTATTCTGTAGTCTAGTGGCTACAGTTTCTTGTAATCAACAAAAAAGTAAAATGGGAGATTATTATTTTACGCATTTTAGTCAACTTTGAGATGGTAAAAATATGGATCATTGTTGAATATTTGTATGCATAATATAAATTTTCCTTTTTTCCTGCTAATACCCTCATTGAATGTGGCTTCAGCTTGTGTCCTCATAAAGATTTTGTGTAGATGGGAGAGGAGACACATAGTTGGTAGTTAATTATTTTCTTCAGTTCAAATTTATGGGACATTAATAACAAGGTTTTAAATTTTTTTCTATGCCTTTAGTATCTTCCTCCCTTTTAGATACATTGCATATAATTCCCTTAATGTCTTTATAATTATATCACTCCCAGCACATATCTTCTCTGATTCTTTATTTTATTTTTCTTTTAAAAATATATTATTTATTTATTTTTTGGTTCTCAGCATTCACTACCACAAGAATTTGAATTCAAAATTTTCTCCCCATCTCTCCCCACCCTCCACCCCAGGACATGCATGCACCCCATCCATCCTTTCCTCCAGTCTGTCCTCCCTTCTATTACCTACCCTTCTTCATCCCTCTTCCCCTCTATTTTCCCATAGGGCAAAATAGATTTCTATACTCCATTGCCTGTATATCTTAATTTCCAGTTGCATGCTAAAACAATTTTTAACATTCATTATCAAAATTTTGAGTTCCATATTCTCTCCCTCCCTCCTCACCTACCCTCATTGAGAAAGCAAGCAATTCAACATAGGTCATACGTGTGCAACAATGCAAAGCATTTCCATTATAGTTACGTTGTAAAAAACTAACCACATTTCCCTCTGTCCTATACAGCCCTTCATTTATTCCATTCTCTCCCCTAACCTGTCCTCCCACAATAGTCTTTGCTTCTGATTATCCCTTTCTCCAATTTGCTGTCCCTTCTATTATCTTCACTCTCTTGTCCCTTTCCCCCTTTCCTTCCTGCAGGGTACAATAGATTTCCATATCCAATTGAGTGTGTATTATTCCCTCCTTAAACCAAATTCCATGAGACTAAGGCTCAATTATTTTCTTTCATCTCCCTCCTCTTCCCCTCCATTGTAAATTCATCCCTCTTGTATATGAAATGATTTGCTACATTCTACCTCTCCCTTTCCCTTATTCCTAGTACATTCAATGGTAAATATTATTTTTTTAGGTATTCTCTCTTCATATTCAGCTTACCCTGTACCCTCTATGTGTATGTATATATACATATATGCACACACATATACATATATACACATACACACACTCATGTACATATACATACCTATACATATATAATATACACATACATATGTACTCATACTCACCTACATATATATACTCCCTCTAACTACCCTAATACTGAAAAAGATCTCATGAGTTACAAATAACATCTTTCCATGTAGGAATGTAAACAGTTCAGCCTTAATGAGTTCCATAGGGCTTCTCTTTCCTGTTTACTCTTTCATGTTTCTCTTGATTCTTGTATTTGAAAGTCAAATTTTCTATTTAGCTCTGGTTTTTTCAATAAGAATGCTTGGAAGTCCTCTATTTTATTGAAATCCCATTTTTTTTCCTCTGAAGTATTGTACTCAGTTTTTCTGGGTAGGTGATTCTTGGTTGTAATTCTATCTCCTTTGACCTCTGGAATATCACATTCCAAGCACTTTGATCCTTTAGTGTAGAAGCAGCTAAAACCTGTGCTATCCTGATTGTATTTCCACAATACTTGAATTGTTTCTTTCTGACTGCTTGTAATATTTTCTTCCTGACCTGGGAACTCTGGAATTTGGCTACAGTATTCCTACAAGTTTTCCTTTTGGGATCTCTTTCAGGAGGACATCACTGAATTACTTCCATTTCTATTTTACGCTTTGGTTCTAGAATATCAGGGCAGTTTTCCTTTATAATTTCTTGGAAGATGATGTCTAGGCTCTTTTATTGACCATGATTTTCAGGTAGTCCCATAATTTTTAAATTGTCTCTCCTGGATCTATTTTCCAGGTCAGTTGTTTTTCTAATGAGATGTTTCACATTATCTTCCATTTTTTCATTCTTTTGGTTTTGTCTTATAATTTCTTGGTTTCTCATAAAGTCATTAGCTTCTATTTACTCCATTCTAATTTTTAAAGAATTATTTTCTTCCATGAACTTTTGAACCTCCTTTTCCATTTGACCCATTCTGCTTTTTAAAGTGTTCTTCTCCTCATTGACTTTTTGGACCTCTTTTGCCATTTGAGTTGGTCTATTTTTAAAGGTGTTATTTTCTTCAGCATTTTTTTGGGTCTCCTTTAGCAAGCTGTGGTCTTACTTTCTATGATTTTCTTACATTGCTCTCATTTGTCTTCCCAATTTTTCCTCTATCTCTCTTACTTGATTTTCAAAATCCTTTTTGAGCTCTTTCATGGCCTGAGACCATTGTATATTTACTTTGGAGGTTTTGGATTCATAAGCCTTGACTTTGATGTCTTCCTCTGATGATATACTTTGTTGTCCCTCATTTGAAAGGATGAAAGAGAATACCTTTTCACCAAGAAAGTAGTCTTCTATAGTCTTATTTTTTTCCAGCACATATCTTCTCTATAGATTCTTGTTCTAGTCCATCTGTTCTTCCATCTTTATTCTCATTAGTGTCATTTCTGTCTCCTCTGTAGCTGTAATTAGGATCCTAGTGAGGTGGTTCCACTGTACTTGATAGAAAATTCAGCTTGTTGAAATGATTTTCATAAATCTTTTCCATTTTCTTCTGTTTATAGGCCTCTTTCCATATTTATCTTGAATATTCCTGGTATGGCTTTGTTTAGTTGGATAACTTGCCAGCTTTCTTTAAACCATTCTTTTCTGCCTGATGAGAAAATCCCATTTAAAATAATCCATAGATTGTATAAATGAGCTTACATTCTAGTTTGGTGTTGATGCTGGTAGTCACCTTTGCCTATTTGGCAAGTAACTCAAATGTTTATTGATTGAAGCACTTTCTGTGCTCCTTTGGACTCCTTGTTATAGCGATGAATTTACATTGGTTTAAACTTTTGTTGAACTTATATTGACCATCAATGTCATTTCTTTTGTCTGTTCCCCATTTTTGCTTTTCAGTGGCTTTTAAAATTTAGCATAAAATCATAATTTCATGTCATTATTATTGTTGCTTTTATTTTTCTCAGTTCTAATCAGTTCTAACAAGTAGATAGCATCTCTCTTCTTTTTCATTAAAATATATACTCTCTCATTTTTATTTTATCTTTATATTTTGTCTTTCGGTCTTCAGTTTTATTCTTTGTTATGTTATCTAATGCTTACCATTCCTACAACCTACCAATTTAATTTATGAAGAAAGTGTTCATATATAGAGATGTTGGGTAAATATTACAAGTCTTTGGTCTCTCTCATTTCTTTCCTTTGAATCATAATTTCCCACATATTACCCTAACTCTTCCCCATTGTTACATTAAAGTCACCAAGTATCAGAGTGAATGTTGAATTGATTTGGAAAGTCCTGTCAGATTCTTCATAGAATGTCTCTACCATGTACCATCTATCCTCAGCAACTGATGTTGGCATAAGCAGCAATTATTTTCATGGTAGATTTAAAAAAATATATACTTATCCTTAGTATTAAAATAAATGACTAAATATCCCATGAAATGATGTTTCCTGAAGCTTTTGAGTATACTATAAAATCTACTTTCGTTGCTTCTCTAAGGGGCGCCTGTGAGCCTCCTTCTATTTAGCTACAACTTCTTTATTTTGGTTTTGTTAATTGCAAGAATGACAAGATTAATGTGATTTCACTCCTTCAGAAACATGTCCACTTTTTGTCTTTAGAAAAGGCTGTCACTTTTATAGTACCAACAGTAGATTTAAAGTTTGCTGATGTTCTAAAAACTATATAATTCTTAAAATCCTTTCTTAAAACTATAACACCTTCACTCTAGAAATGAAAGCATGCTATACAAGACCGAAGGTAATTTAAAATTTTTCTTTGTTTTATGGGTTGTCATGACCAGAAACATTTTCATCACTGTTAGTCTACTGATGCAGTGCTTCTCTGTGATGAGCTCAGCTGGTGCTTGTTCTCTTCCTGGAGCTGTATTTGAAATCTATCATGGTGGAACCTGCCACACTTACCCTTTGTTAGTCCAGTCTTTAAAAACCCAGGGTTAACTCCACACCACAATGAAAAATCTGGGTGGAAATAAGATGGAGGGCAAAGGAAATAGTGCTAGATTAACTGGTGTTTTATAATACACACATTTTTTGTTAGTAAAATCAAGAATAAAAATGATTGTTAACAGAATTAGATTGAAATGTAAAGAGTTTACAATGACATCTCTCTACTCACCATATAATCAATTGTCAGACTTATACTCCTTTCACATACATGTATACATTATCTTTTACTCTATGCTTTCTTGGCTTTTGATCATACCTTTTATATGTAGGTGGTTGAAAGGAAGAATCAGCTAATACATAGATGTAAGCAATAAAAATGACTTTTTTCCATTACTATTCATATATGACTTTTTTTGGGGCAGCAAATCATTTAATTAAAAAAATAAAAATGTCAACAAACAAAAAAATCTGTTTCCTTTCTCTCTCATCTTCCCCTATTAAGAAAAAAAAAAGAAAAACAAAACCCTTGTAACAAATATTCATAATCAAACAAACAAATTCCTACATTAGCCCTGTCTAAAGTACATATATTTCCCATCTTTTACCCTGAATCAAGCCTTCACCTCTTCGTCAGGAGATGGGTAGCATATTTCATCGTTGAATATCTAGAATTGCACTTGGTCCATATTGTAGTGATTAGACTTCAGTCATTAATTTCGGAAAGTCCATTTTGCCACAATTAATCTGTCTAAATAGGAACTATATTTTCTTTTTTTAAAATAAAAATATTGCTAATCGGAACTTGATAAACCCTAATCAACTTGAACACTTCTATATGCAAAGTAGGACAGAAAAAGAGAATCTCTCATGAAACCTTGAATTTTAGGGTATACAGCTTGGGATTTAAAAAAATTATAGATTCAGTTCAGTATGTTAGTTGCTAAACCATCATACTTATATCTTTGTAGTTTTCTGAACCTCCTTTTGATGTCTTCTTTGAATTGTCTTTACTTCATTGACATCCTTTTCTCACCCCCCCCCACCCTCCTTTGGCATTATCACTCATTTCACACTTCCTTCCCCCTTCCAGCCCTCCACCAAGAAAATGCAAACCTATTCCTTTTAAAAAGTATAGCCAAGCAAAACACATCCACACATTGACCACATTTAAAAATGCAGGTCTCATTTTGCATCTCTGGTTCATTATCTCTTTGTCAAGAGTGGGAAAAAGGTTTTATCCTCAGTTCTCTGGAGTTATAGTTGATAATTTCATTGGTCAAATTTCTTAACTCTTTCAAAGTTTTGTGTGTGTATGTATGTGTGTGTGTGTGTGTGTGTGTGTGTGTGTGTGTGTGTGTTTAAATAATGTTCTAGAATGTCAGGGCAGTTTTCCTTGGTAAGTTCATGAAAGATAATGTCTAGGCTCTTTTTTTGATCCTGGCTTTCATGTAGTCCCATAATTTTTAAATTGTCTCTCCTACATTTATTTTCCAGATCAGTTGTTTTTCCAATGAGATGTTTCACATTATCTTCTATTTTTTGGTTTTGTTTTTTAACTTCTTGGTTTATCTCATAGTCAGTAGCTTCTCTGAACTCCACTCTCTCCTTTACAGAATTATTTTGTTCAGTGAGCTTTTGAATCTTCTTTTCCATTTGGCTAATTCTGCTTTCTAAAGCCTCCTTCTCTTCATTGGCTTTTTGGACCTCTTTTTCCAATTGAATTAGCCTATTTTCAGGTGTTTTGTCCTCAGCGTTCTTTTTTTTTTTTTTGGTTCCTCTTTAGCAAGCTGCTGACTCACTTTTCACGCTCTTCTGTGGCTTGAACCCATTTCATATTCATTTTGGAAGTACTAGTGGCAGAAACCTTGTCTTCCTCTGACAGTATGCCTTGTTCTTCCTCATCTGAAAGGATGGAAGGAGACACCTGTTCACCAAGAAAGGAATCTTCTATGTCTTATTTTTTCCCCTTTTTTGGTATTTTCCCAGTCAGTTACTTGACTTCTGTATCCTTTGTCAGGAAGAGGGTCTTAGTGCGCCTCCTTCCCCCAGTACTGTATTCAAGGCTGAGATTCAGATCAACTGCTCAATTCCCTCAGGGGCTTTAGGTGGGGGCAGGGCTTCCACTGAGGGCTGAGGTTCAGATCAGCTGCTCAATTCCCTCAGAGGTTTTAAGTTCAGCTGACTGGACAATGGACCCAGGATGTTTCCATGGCCACTGTAGCTGCTCGCTACCTATTGCTGCAGCTGCCACTGCCTCTGCCATTGCCTGGGGCCAGTGCTCTGGGGACCCCACTCCCCTCTCACCCAGCTGGGAAAGCCCTCTCACATTGACCTTTGGAGCTTTCTTTGTTGCTTGTGGGTTGAAGGATCTGGGACCCTTCCTGCTGGAAATTCTGCCCCAGAGTTCTGTTCAGGTCCTGTTCTTACTAGTGCAGTTCAGCCAGGGCTGGACTCTGCTCTGCTCAGTGTTCCATGAGATAAACCTTTCCTGTTGGCCTTCTAGGTTATCTTTGGCTGGAAACCTATTTCACTCTGTTGTTCTGTGGCTTCTGCTGCTCTAGAATTTGTTGAGAGTCATTTTTTACAGGTATTTTGTGGGCTGTGGGTGAAGCACTAGAATATATGCATATTTCTACCGCCATCTTGGCTCCCCCCCACCCCCAGCTCTGAATTTTAAGTTTTTCCCTATGTTGAGGCCAATTCTGACTCTGCAACTTTTACCTGTTGCTCTTAGTTCTATCCTTTTGGGTAAAGAACTAATCTAACTTTTTCTCTATATGATAGTATTTTGACTATTTATAGGAGGTTAGCATCTCTTAAATTTCTCATCCCAAGTTCCTTTAATTGACATTCATATGGCACTATCTTCTGTCCTCTCATCACTCTTGTCTTAGGCCAATTCCAGTTTATTAGCATCTGCTTTCCCTTAAAATGTGGCAACTAGAACTGAACTTATTATTCCAGATATTAAACCTCTTTACAAAATCCCTGACCTCTGGCTTCTGCTTGATGACTTCTAAGGCTAGGGAACTTTCAATTACCTTTCAAGGCAGAATGTTCCATTTTTGGACAGCTCTCATTGTTGGGAAATTCTTTCTCTTTCTGTGCCAAATATCTGTCTCTTTATAAATAGCACTCATTAGTTCTACTTCTGCTGCCTAGAGTCACATAGAATGTCAAATTTCTGCTCCACATGGTGACTGTTTCAAATATTTGAAACCAATGACCATTTCCCTTTCACCCCTGCATTTCTTCTACAGGTGAAGTATTTTCTGGTTCCTTCAATTTGTGCTCATCTTATATGATTTCCATTACTCTCATCATCTTGTGGGCTTTCCTCATGCCTGATTTTAGCTGAACAAGGTGAATTATAATTAGCATTATCTCCTTCCTTCTGGACTTCCATTCCATGAAGGATTTGTGCCCTTACCAATGTAAATGTGTTCTCCAAGGATGCAGATCATTGCTCATCAACACCCTCTCATCCTGTCTGATTGTAATTCATATGCTATTAATCCTCCAAAAGGGATCCATCTAGAGTGCTAAGGGTCTTACACTAGATCAGTTGACATTTTAAGATTATATAGGACTCTCTCCTTCCCTTCTCTTCCCTCTCCACATTTGCCTTTGTCATGTTCCTCTCAGTTCAAATGACACCTTTTATCATCTCAATACAGATGACTCCAGAATCTATATATCCATCCCTCATCTCTCCTGAGTTCTGATGCTGATACTCCAACTGCATGTTGCACATTTCTGCCTGGATGTCCATAGACAGCAGTACTGAATTTATTATCTTTTTCTCCAAACCCATACCAGTTCCTAATTTGCATGTCTCTATTGAAGCTGATTTTTAGAACAGATGTGTAATATTTTCTCCAATACATTTCACCTTATTAAAGCTGTTCCAACATCTCAGCCTGACAGTATCACTTTTGATTCTGATATCCAACATTTTGATTATGTCTTTCAGTATTATGTCATCCACAAAATGGATAAGCATACCATCTATGCCTTTATTTAATTTATTGCTTAAAAAAAAGTATAGCGTCAAGGACAGATCCATGGGACTTGTAGTCCACTAAAGACTTCTTGCAAAATGACTTTGGGAAACGACATGATGGCTCCTTGAGTCCAGCAATTCAGGCAGTTCCAGATTAGTTCTATATCTAATTATAGCTCTATCATGTCCAAAGGCCATTTGACTGACTTACTAGATGTAGATTATATCTTTTTCTCTTTCTTGTATAGGAACTACTTACCTGTCTGTAGTCCAATAGCATCTTACTGTTACTCTCCTTAAATCTACTTTTCCTTCTGACTTCTCTGTTTTTGTCCACATCATTATCATTCACACATTCTTTTGCTTTTGAAACCTATTGTTTTTGGCTCTTCTTTCTCAAATATAGTTACCAAGTCTTATCGATTTCACTCCTGCAACATTTCACATATTTACTTCCTTCTTTATATTCCTGTTTCCATAACCATACACTTAAAAAATATTTATTGTAGCGTTATGACTTAATGAATGCATTTCAAGCATTTACTGGCATCTGAAGCTCTTCATAACCTGTCAACCTCTTATATTTTATAGCCTAATTTCTATTTTTCAGCCAAACTAGACTATTTTGCTGCCAAATACACCCTGTACTTTCCTACTTCTCTTCCATATAGGATCATAAGATTTAGAGTGAGAAGAGACTTGAGGGCTTATCTAGCCCAGTCCCATCATTCTGCAGATGCAATTCAACTGACATATATTAAGTATCTACTTTATGGCCAGGGTCTATGTTAACATTGGGTATACAAAGACAAAAGAATCCCCACCCTCAAGAAATTTATATTCCACAGAGAGGTTAAGGTACTTGGCCAAAAGTCATACATACCATTTTTAAAAATAGAGCTAGGATTCAAATCCAGTTCTTCTAATTGCATTATGAATTAAAATCCAATAATATTTCTACTTTCCCATGATGTTTCACTGTGTTTTCTTTCGCTTCCTTAATGCTGGGAAAGTCTTCCATTCTCTTGATCTGCTAAATCAATTCTCACTCATTCTCTAAGCTCAGTTCAAATGCTACCTTTTCCATGAAGCCCTCCCCAATGCTACTTTTGGTAATAGCCCTCGGACCTCACATAACTCTTTCTTTTGTTCTTCTTTAGTTCACTTATGTAATATTGTGTATTTTAGTTATCTATGTGTTTTTACACATAGATTATATTTCAGGAAGGCAGAGAGTAGCTTGTTTAAACGTATTTCCCTCAGTTTCAGCTACAGGTTAAGAACATAGGTACTTATCAAATGTTTGAGTAAATGGAAGAAGACAGTTTTGGTGTGTGTGTGTGTGTGTGTGTGTGTGTGTATGCATGCATGCACACAGCTGTCTTAAATAATTAATGCCTTCATTATATTTATGTATGTATATATATACATATACATAGAGATACATATACACATATATAATCTATTTCCCTGTAATATAATATATACACAAATACACACATATATGTGTGCATAAATATTTATGACCTGTTTTTTACACACACACATATACATAGTATCCCATATACATACAATAATAATCTCTACATGACTAGTATGGTTATTCTCTCAGTTTATCCATGTATACTATACTGTTTCTAAATCCAGAGCCCTTAACTATTTTTATGTCATGGAACACCTCCCTCCTCCTGTCCTGGGGCAATTTGGTGAAATTTATGGTTCCTTTCTCAGAATTATGTTTTTAAATGCATAAACTAAAATGCATTTTATTATAAAGGAAACCAATTACATTGAAATACAGTTATCAAAATATTTTCAAAAAATCCCAAGAAGTTCATGAACCCCAGGAGAGAAACTCAGTCTAAACAAACTTTTTCTGTTTTTCTGGTTTTTTTTTAAACTTATGACATCCAGAAGTTTCCTCACTGCAAGTTCCTTAATGAAATTATAATTATGGTTGAAAACACTATATAAACTAGTGGCATTAGAAACAACATGCATTTCCATGTGGGACTGGAATGTATTTCAATATCTTCATATTCCTAGGATCTCAGATACGAAAAGAACTTTAGAAGTCATAGGTCTTTTTAAACTTCCAGTCTGTCACCCTGTGACCCATTCCATTTTATCCCTAAAATATGAAACACTCCAATATGCCTGACCTCTGGCTTCTGACCAATACCCTGTAAGGCCAAGGAACTCGTTACCTTTCAAGACAGCATATTCCATTTTTGGATGGCTCTATTTGTTTAGAAGTTTTTTCTCATTCTGTGCCAAAAATCTGCCTCCCTATAATTAGCACTCATTATTCCTACTTCTGCCTCCTAGAATCATACAGAATGTCAAATCTCTGCTCTACATAGTGACCATTCAATTATTTGAACCCCATGACCATTTCTCTTTCACCCCTGCATCTCTTCTGTAGGTGAAACAGTTTTTGGTTTCTTCAATTTATCCTCATCTTATATGATTTCCACCCCCCTCTTCATCTTGGTGGCCTTCCTTAGGCCTGATTTTAGCTTGTCAATGCCCTTCCTGAAATTTGGTATCCTGTGATGAACAATTAATTGAAATAAATGTGAGATTACCCTTTTTTTAAGGTTATACAGTTTGTATGGGAGATGGCAAAATAAATTACATTGTTTTCTCTGATAGACCTATAGGAAAAAATTCTACCTGGATCAACAGGTATTTGTTGAAGTGCTTTACAGCTTGTTTGTTTCTAAAATTATATTTACTGGTGAAGATTTTTATTTGTAAAAAGAAGGTAAGTTGATCAAGTTCTAGTAAATACGGCTGCAAATCTTTACTTAGTAACAAATGTCTATAGTTGAATCATTTTGAACCATAAGCTTTGATTTCGGAGACATGATATATTTGGATATTTTTCTCTTATTGTTTGATTTCATAATTTTTGTTTAAATGCTCCTGACATGTGCAGTGATGATAGTTTGAAAAGCAGTTAATGTCACAGATAGAGAAGTAAGCTCCAAGTAAGAGGATCAAGTCAGTTTCAGCTTTGCTACTGATGTGTAACTTTTGACAAGACCCTTCACCTTTCTGGGACTCAGTTATTCCTGTGTGAAATGAAAGGTTGGTCCCGATGATCGCTAAGTTCTGATAACTAGTGCTTCTGTATTGCAAACTTAAAAATCCAAATCTGTGATTTCATCAGTGTACAGAACTCCTCAGGATAAAATTTCCCTCCACTGTTGCACATCGGTAGCCTGTATATAGCATAGAGGGGTCAAGTGAACTGCCCAGGGTCAAAGAGCTAGATTATATAAGAGGAGGCAGTGCTTGATTATAGGTCTTCTTGGGTACTAACTTGCCCTTTTCAACCTTTACGCCCTATTAACTTTTTAATGGTTTGTTCAGTCATTTGTCATTGTGTTTGAGTCTTCATGACCTCATTTGGGGTTTTCTTGACATAGATACTAGAGAGGTTTGCCATTTCCTTCTCCAGTTCATTTTATGGATGAGGAAACTGAGGCAATTAGTTGCTCAGAAACTGGACAAGTGACTTGTCCAGGGTCCCACAGCTAATAAGTATCTGAGACCAGATTTGAACTCATGAAGATAAGTTTTTCTGACTCCAGAAATCTATTAGCAATCTGCTACCACATTGCCCCTTCTTATGGCATACTACTAATAAAATAATGTTGTATCTGTGTGAGTAGTTCTTTTAAGTATAAATTCAGTTGGTACAATGGTTTCAGTAATCACTTTTGAAAATTTTCTTTGGGAGATTCTGATTTCAGGTGGCAGAGATAGCTTATGTGTGATAGTCAAAATCAAAGTAGTTTCCATTTAACGATAATGTATCACTGTTATTGGTCATTTTTAGTGGTGTCTGACTCTGTGACACCTTTTGAGATTTGGCAGAAATACTGGAGTGGTTTGTTATTTCCTTCTCCAGCTCATTTTATAGATGGGGACTCTGAGGTAAACAGGATTCAGTGACTTGTCCAGTGACTTGTATAGTGTTACAACCAGTAAGTGTCTGAGGCTGGATTTGAACTTAGGTTTTCCTGACTCCAGACTCTGTGCTGTATCTCACTGTACCTTCTTGTTGCTCCTGGTCCAAGCAGATTATGCTAAAAATTCTTTAATCGTACCTTAAGCAGTAAATAACTAAAGAATATTATGAGTAGTATACTAAATCACCCAGGAGGTTCACAGTACTTTTTGTTGTCATTGTTGAAAGGGGTCCAAAGAACAAAAAACACTGGGAACCGCTAGACTTGAACCACTACTTCCTGAGAGGTAATTAATTAGGTCTGTGAGTCATCGAGGTTTTGATGTTAATTAATGCAAAGCTCAGTGCTACTTCTAAATTCTCATAATATCTATTTCTAGTTGCTTTTGTGTGTATACAAAGACATGAATTAGGAATGCTTAAAATACTTTTTAACAAAATACATTTTATTCGCTCTAACCATTATGCCAATTCATTAGATTAATGATAAAATGTCAATCATTCTTATTTAGAAAAAAGATAGAAAAAAACAATGTTTTTGTTAGTTTTAATGGACAAATCTATAGCATCTAACCTCTAGAGCCAAATGTTAAAGCATTAAGAAAATTTTTTTTCTAATTTGCAGGAGCATTGTATTTTATGTCAATGGGTCTGAGTACAAATCTTGACTTTGTAACTTAGTATCTATTTAATCTTGGGCAAATTATTCAATCCTTCGACCCCTGATCCTGTTTTCTCAAATGGAAAATAAGAATCTTGACCTAGATGACCATTAAGATCCTTTCCAGCTTTAATGTTGACCCTACACGTGTGTAGAATCACAGCATTTTACAAATTAAGAATCAAAACAGCCTCAATTCTCTGACATCAGTTTCAGTAGTTTTTAAAGAAAATAGAGTCCCAGTCATCTCTGTGCTACTTGATAGATAACAATGGAATTTTCTCCTTTCACTCCTGACACCAAAAGAGCAGTAAGTAAGAATCTATTAATAGAAAAGCTGAGGTCCTAATGGGAGAACATTGATATAATTCATCTATCTGTAGAAGCGGGATTATTCTACCTTGGTTAGGTCTATTTCTAAGTGTCTCCCTGCCCTCAAACATAATTTAAAATATCTTTCTCCCCCGAAGATTTCTTCTGTTCCATGTTAAACATAATTTTCCCTGATCATAATTTTATTTCCTTTCTCCTGCTGACACAGCCATGTATCACACTACACTATTCTTTCTTTCTTTTTCTGCCATGGGAATTATCATAAATAATTACACCTCTTTTTTTGTGCAGCTATAGAATACAAAGCTTTCTCTCTCGGACCTGCAGACATTCAAGCACTATTTGTTCTCAAATATAACTTTTTCCTTGGTCTCAATTTATTTATAACTTTATGGCAGTGCTCTTCCCAAACTGAATACAATAGAATTGAACCTTAATTAACTGAAACACAATTACATAAAATTCCAATTATGTAACATTTCATTATATCCTCTGGATTGCCTATTGCACATGATACATTTTTTATTACTAAAATTTCAATTATATAAACTCTCCCCTTCTCCATATCTTCCTGTGCTTGTCTTCAGGTAATCTAAATTTAGTTTCAGTATTATTGTGTCTTTGGGAGTCTCATAAAGGTAGCTTTCCACTGGCAAAGTTAAATGGTGAATAGAGGAGATTACCTAGGTAAATAGGTGGGAGTGGTGAGGAGTGAGTGGATATTCCGTTTTTCCCTGCTTATTTGAATATAATGGTAAAATTTTCCTGAATTACATGGAAAATTTTCGAATTTTACACATTGCTCCGTCAGCCCAGACTCTCTAAATTGCATGGGAGTATACCCTTGTATCTAGCCTTCTTTTGCTTTTTCACATCCTCAGAAGAATTCAATTTAACACTTCATTTTTATCCTTCAGTTTAAGATGTCGTTAAAGTGAATTATGAAATCCAGGAAAGAAAGAGTTAAAAGTATGAAGGAATTAAGGCACAGCTGAGAGAATTGTTATCAAAGGCATAGTAGCCAGTTTTGGGGACCAGGAGAGAGTTCTCTCAGCTTTGGATGCTGGTCTGAGAGCCATAAATTTGTTTGGATTTTAATATTTCTTTAAAGGAAAAAAACTGTTTACAACAAAATATGTAGAGGATAATAAGGTTAGTCCTAATATTGTTTATCAAATATGACATCTATATTTAGGATCACAGAACCTAAAGTTAAAATGGATTTTACTCTTTAGTTACTGCTCATAGAATTCAGAGGATCCCAGAATTCTGTGCTGGAAGGGAGGTCATCCAATTCAATATTCTTAATTTATAGATTATGAAACTAAGGTTCAAAGCAGTGAAGCAGTTGGTGGTGTAGTGAGTAGAGTACTGTACTTAGAGTCAGGAAGACCTCAGTTCAAATTTTGCTTTAGGCACTTACTAATTGTGTAACTCTGGGCAAATCACCTAACCCTCTGTGTCTTAGTTTCCTCTTCTATAAAATGGGGATGATATAAATGCTAAATATTATGATTAAATGAGCTCTCCAAATTTATAGGAGATACCTATATCTCCTATGATTGGGGAAAAGAACACAGGATTTGAAATCAGTAGTGCTGGGTTCCAGTTCTCCCTCTGCTACTTGCTACCTGAGTATTTTGTTCAAGTCTCTTAAACTCCCTGGCTCTTAGCTTCCTTATCTGTGAAATGAGGGGATTAGACTTGATTTCTGAGCTCTAGATCCTACCTCATTCGAAATTACTTGAGAGCAGATGTCCTATCTTAGTGATTGTTGTCGGATAGCATCTTCCTTCATAGGTCCTTTGTAGTTGCTTTGAATATTCATATTACTTCAAATAGCTTAGTCATTGACGGTTTCTTTTCGAACAGTATTGCTATTACTGTATACAACATTTCTTATTTCTGCTTGTTTCATTCATCATTGTTTCATGCAGTCTTTCCATTTTTCCTAAAACCAACCTACTCATTTCTTACAGCGCAGTAATACTCCATCACAATCCTATATCACAACTTGTTTAGCCATTCCCCAATTGAAGGACATCCCTTCAATTTCCAATTCTTTCCTACCACAAATAGAATAACTATAAATATTTTAGAGTGAATAGATTCTTTTTCTTTATCTCTGATCACCTTGGAAAACAGACATAACAGTGATGTTGCTGAGTCAAAGGGTATATACACAGTTTTATAACTCTTTGGTGACAATTCCAGGTTGCTTTACAAAATGGTTGATGAGTTCACAGTTCTACCAACAGTGGATTAGTGTCCCAATATTTCTACATCTCCTCCAACATGTCATTTTCCCCTTCTATCATTTTAGCCAATATGAGAGGTGTAAGATGATATCTCAAAGTTGTTCTAATTTGCATTTCTCTGAGCGATAACGATTTAAAGCATTTTTTTCATATGACTAGATAGCTTTGATTTCTTTGTCCAAAAACTGCCTGTTCATGTCTTTTGACCATTTTTTTTCAGTTGGAGAATAACTCATATTCTTACAAATTTAACAAAGTTCAAATGGGATAGAAGGCCTTTATCTGAGAAATTGTCTACAAAATTTTTCCTTCAATATTTTATTTTTCTTTTAATCCTGGTTACATTGGTTTTGTTTGTACAAAATCTTTTTAATTTAATGTAGTCAAAATTATCCATTTTATACCTTATTATGCTCTTTATTTCTTGTTTGTTCATAAATTCTTCTCCCATCCATAAATATGATAGGGAATATGGTCTATGTTCTTCTAATTTACTTGTAGTATATCCCTTTATGTCTAGGTCATATAGCCATTTTAACTTTATCTTGGTAAATGGTGTGAGATTTTATTCTATAGGTAGTTTCTCCCAGATTGCCTTCCAGTTTTTCCAACAATTTTTTACCAAACAGTGAATTCTTCTCCTGAAAGCTTAAATCTTTACATTTATCAAACACAAGGTGACTATAATCATTTACTAATGTGTATGTGTACTCTGTTACACCGATCTATTTTTCTATTTCTTGTCTAGTACCGGATAGTTACAATAGTTACTACCTAATAATACAATTTAAGGCTCGACAGTTAGACCCTTTTCCTTTACATTTTTTTCCATTAATTCCATTGATATTCTTTTACCTTTTGTTCTTCCAAATGAATTTTGTTATTATTTTTTCTAGCTCAATAAAATAATTTTTTGACAATTTAATTGAGATGGCTTTGAGTAAGTAGATTAATTTAGGTAGAATTATCATTTTTATTATATTGTATCAGCCTACCCATGAACAATGAATGTTTTCCAATTATTTAAATTGAATTTATTGTATAAAAAGTGTTTTATAATTATGTTTCTATAGTTCCTGGGTTTGTATTGGCAGGTATTCTCCCTGATATTTTATATTATATGTGAAATAGATCTTCTCTTAATAGCTTTTCATGTAGGGCTTTGTTGGTGATATATAGAAATCCTGAAGACTTATGTGGGTTTATTTTATATCCTGCTACTTGCTAAAATTATTTGTTTTAACTAGATTTTCAGTTGAATCTCTAGGATTTTCCAAGTATACCATTTTATCATTTGCAAAAAGATAGTTTTATTACATCATCGTTCATTCTGCTTCCTTCCATTTCTTTTTCTTCTCTTATTGCCATTGCTGGCATTTCTAGCAATAGCAATATTGAATAATATTGGCAATAATGGCATCCTTGTTTCATTTCTGATCTTACTGGAAAGGCTTCTACCTTATCCTCATTACAGAAAATGCTTGCAATGGTTTTCGGTAGGTGCTTCTTATCATTTTAAGGAAAAATCCTTTTATACCTGTACTTTCAAGTGTTTAAATAGGAAGAGTGTTGTATTTTGTCAAAGCTTTTTCTGTGCCTGTCAATATCATTTTTGTTACTTTTGTTATTGATATAATTAATTATGTTAATAGTTTTCCTTATATTGAAACAGTCCTTCATTTCTGGTATAAATCCCACTTGGTCATAGTGTACAATTTTTGTGATTTATTGTTGTAGTCTCCTAGCTGCTATTTCATTCAGAATTTTTGCATCCACATTAATTAGTGAAATTGTTCTATAATTTTCTTTCTCTGTTTTTGTTCTTTTTGGTTTAAATATATATACCATATTGTTTCACTAAAGAAGTTTGATAGGACTCATTCTTTGCCTTTTATTCTAAATAATTTATTTAATATTGGAATCCATTGATATTTAAATGTTTGGTAGAATTCACTTGTAAATCAATTTGGTCTTGATGATTTTTTTCTTAGGAATCTAATTTATGATCTGTTTCTTTTATTTTTCTAAAATAGATTTATTTAAGCATTCTGTTTCCTTTTCTGTTAATCTGAGCACTTATGTTTTTGTAAGCATTTCTTCTATTTCACTTTGTAAATTTGTTGACATATAATTGAGCAAAATAATTAATAATTGGTTTAATTTCATCTTCATTAGTGGTATATTTACCTTTCTCATTTTGGATACTAGTGATTTGATTTTCTCTCTTTTAAAAAAATCATATTAACCAATGGTTTTTCTATCAGTTTTTTCATAAAACCAATTCCTAGTTTTATTTATTAATTCAATGGTTTTCTTACATTCAATTTTGTTAATCACATCTTTATTTAATATTTGATATTTAATTGGGGATTTTTAATTTGCTCTTTTTCTAGTTTTTTAAAGTTTCATACCCAATTCATCGATCTGCTTTTGCTCTATTTTATTGATATAAGCATTTAGAGATATACATTTTCTCTGATTTCTGCTTTTTCTGCATCCCATAAGTTTTGGCATGTTGTCTGATTGTTATTTTCTTTAATAAAGTTATTCATTGTTTCTGTGACTTGTTCTTTAACCCACTTTTTCAAATTAGGTTATTTACTCTCCAATTAATTTTTAATTTGAATTTCCATGGTCCTTTATTAAATGTAATTTTTATTGCATTATTATCTGAAAAATATGAAGTCACTATTTCTGATTTTCTACATTTAACTACATTAACTATTAACTACAGTTAATTACATTAACTATTTTTTATGGCCTAATATGTGATCTTTTTTGTATAGATGCCATGTGCCTCTGAGAATAGGTGTATTCCTTTCCATTCCCATTCAGTTCTCCCCAGATGTCTGTCATATCTAACTTATATAAGATTCTATTCATCTCCTCGACTTCTCTATCTTTATTTTTTGGCTAGATTTGTCTAATTCTGAGAAGGGAAGGTTGTAATTCCCCACTATTATAGTTTTGCTTTTTCCACCTGTAATTCATTTACCATTTCCTTTAAAAATTTGAATGCTATAGCACTGGGTACACATATGTGTAGTATTGATACTACTTCATTATCTATGGTATCTTTTACTACAGTGCAATTTTCTTGGTTATCTCTTTTAATAAATCCATTTTAGCTTTATCTTTGTCTGAGGTCATAATTGCTACCCCTTCTTTTTTTTTTTTTTTTACACCAGCTGAAGCATAATACGTTTTGCTATAGCCCTTTATTTTTACTCTATATGTGTCTCTCATTTTTAAATGTGTTTCTTTTAAACAACATGTTATCAGGTTCAGGATTCTCATCCATTTTGTCTCTGTTTCCATATAATAGATGAGTTCATCCCATTCACATTTAAAGTTATAATTACTAGTTGTGTATTTCCTTCTATCTTATTTTCCTCACTATTGATTCTTTTCTCTCTCTTCTTATCTTATGCTTCCTCAGAAGTCTAAGTTGCTTCTGACCTCTGCCTTCCTAATGTGTGCTCCTTTCTAAAAGTCCTTTTCTTTACCTGTGCTCTTGTCCTCTTATTTTTCCATAAGTTAAGTTTTTTTCATAAAACCAACTCTTGGTTTTATTTATTATTTTATTTGAAAAAGCACAAGTCCATAAGTTTTATACCCTACTAAATGTATATGTTATTCCTTCTTTAACTTAGTTCTGATGAGAATAAGTTTCCCACACTGCCTGTCCTCCACCCTATCCTTTCCTGTACTGTAACAGTTCTATTCACACCTGTTTTGTATGAGATAATTTGCTCCATTTTATCTCTCCGTACCAAATTTTATTTTTAAGGACCATCCCATCATAATTGACTCAACTCTAAGACTTCTAAGTATATTTTTCTTTTTTTTAAAAATAAATTTATTTATTTAACTTTTTACATTCATTTTCACAAGATTTTGGGTTCCAAAATTTTCTCCCCATTTGTCCCCTCGCCCCTCCCCAATACACTGAACATTCTAATTACCCATATCACCAATCTGCCCTCTCTTCTTTCATCCCTCCCTTTCTTTACCCCATCTTCTCTTTTGTCCTGTAGGGCCAGATAACTTTCTATTCCCCATTACCTGTATTTCTTATTTCCTAGTAGCAAGAACCTAAGTATATTTTTCTGAACTATGTTAGTAATGATGGCATTCTTAAGAGTAAAATATGTCACTTTTTACCTTATAAGAAGTAAAAGTTTAACCTTGTTAAAACCCTTATAATTAGTCTTTCATGTTTACCTTCTTATGTTTCTCGTAGTTCTTGTAAGTCAAATTTTCTGTTCAGTTCTGGTCTTTTCCTCAAGAATAAAAGTCCTGTAGTTCATTAAATATCCATTTTTTCCCTTGCAGGATTATACTTACCTTTGCTGGGTAGATTATTCCTGATTGTAAAGCCAGTTCCTTCATTCTTTGGAATATTGTTTCATGGCCTTTGATCTTTTAATATAGAAGCTGCTAAATCTTGTGCTATTTTGATTGTAGCTCCACTATATTTAAATTATTTCTTTCTAGTTGCTTGCAGTATTTTCTTCTTGACTTGGGAGCTTTGAAACCTAGCTCTAATTTTCCTTTGAGTTTTCATTTTGAGATCTCTTTCAGGTGGCAGTTAGTAAATTTTCAAAATTTCTATTTTACCCTTTAGTTCTAGAACTTAGGGCAATTTTCCTTAATTTCTTGAAATATATTGTCTAGACTATTTTTTTTATCACAACTTTCAGATTGTCTAGCAATTCTTACATCATCTTTCCTCTGTTTTCCAAGTCAGTAGTTTTCTAATAAGATGATTCACATTTTCTTCTAATTTTTTCATTCTTTTGATTTTGTTTTATTATTTCTTGATGTCTATAGTCATTAACTTCCTCTTGCAGTTGTTTTCTTCCATAAGTTTTTGGATCTTTTTCCAATTGGTTCTTTTCGTAATTTCTTGCTTTTCTTGCATAGTTCTTCTTTCTCCATTTTATCCTCAGCTTTTCCCATCTGATTTTTAAAGTCTTTTTAAAGCTCTTCCAAGAATTACTGTGGAACTTGGGAGCATTTTACATTTTTCTTTGAACCTTTACAAGAAGCTGTTTTGTTTTTTTCTGAGTGAACCCTGAACTTTTCTATCATCATAGTGTTATCTAGGATTGCGTTCTTTATCTTTTTTACTAATTATTATTTTTAAAGTTAGTGTTGGACTCTGCTCTTGGAGTGTAAGGGCTAATGTCTCAGACTTAAGGTTTTTTATGCTGCTGTTTTCTGAGTTCTGTCTAGGGAGCCTTTGATCTCTTGGTTCTTCTCATGAATACTTTATAATCCAAGGTCAGGTGTGGTCACTTCTCCTCCAGTTCATTCCTCGATCTATAAGTTCTCAGGTATTCCTTTCTGCCCCTGAGCCATAATCAGGGCCCTCAGCACCTCTGCCACTTCAAATCCTCTGACTCCTTTTGGTCCCTCAGGCAGCTGTAGGTGTCATCTCATTCCTCTGCCCTGGAACTGAGACCAGGGTCTCCATTCTACTTACAATAACCACACCAAGTAGGGCCCCTACTCCTCTGAGACACATGTATTCCCTCCTACCTGCAACCATAGCCTGGGACTCTGTCTAGTCAGCATCCATGGGTCTTGTGCACCAGCAGAATGCCCTCACAGTCTTCCTCTAATCAACTGCCCAATCCCTACATTGTCAGTGGGGCAAAAGCTCCTGAAGCTGAGACTTTCACAATACAGCTGCTCCCAGGGCTTGCTGTTTGTTGCCTGAATGGAATCTGCTCAGAGGTATCTTCACTTTAATCAGTCTGAGGCCAGATCTTTTCTAGTCCTCCCAAGTTCTCTTAGGCTGGATAACTGCTTTACCCTGACTGTCTTGTTCTGTCTTCTTTCCACCATTGTCCCTATTTTCAAAAAGGAGAAGATGGATTCTTTAAATTATAGGTCAGTAAGCTTGTTGATTCTTAGTAAAATACTAGAGTTGTTTATTTATATTATTGATATAAATATTACACATAATATTAACAAATTATTAAAAAGATGATGTGTAAATAGAGGAAGCAGTGTGGTACAGTGGTTAGAGTACTGGGCCTGGAGTCAGAACGACCCGGGCTCATATCTAGTCTTAGTATTTATTATGTGGCCCTGGGCAAGCAACTTTTGCTTCAGTTTCCTCAGTTACAAAATGGGTAGTTATAATAGTATCACTTCTGTCTCAGGGTTACTATAAGGATCAAATGAGATAATATGTGTAAAATGCTTAGCGCTGCACCTGACACGTAGAAGGTATTTAATACATGCTTATTTCCTTCATTCCTACTTAAGAAAGAAGTGATCATTCATTATTGAACAGGGAGTCATTAAGTTATGCCAGGTTATGCCAGACTGACCTCTTTAGGAGAGCCACGTATCCTACACTGAATAAATGAAATATAGAGTCTTAGAATTGGAAGGGAGTTCAGGGACCATCATGATCAAGTTCACTCTGAATCTTGGACTCTGTCTTTAATATCCCTTACAAATAGTCATTCAACCTTGGGAGAAGACCTTCAGTGAGAAGGAGCTCAGCATTTCTATCCCCATGCCCATCCCCCTTTGCAAACCAGTCCATTTTAGGACAATAATTTTCCTGGTATTGAAATAAAAAGTGCCTCCCAGTAGCTTCTACCCACTGGTGTTAATTTTACACTCTGGGGTCTAGCAGAATAACTCTAACTCCTGTTCTGTCTGATGATCTCTTAACACTTAGAACTTGTTACCATATCTCTCCTAAGACTTTTCTTTTTTAGCCTAAAAATTTCCAGTTCCTTAAATCTATTCTCATATGACATGGGTTCCAGATCCCTTGAAGTCTTGATGGGCTTCCTTTGAACATGTTTTAGGTTGCCAATATATTTTTTATAATGGTATCTAGAATTGTCCACAAAACTTCAACTTCAGATGTGATGTGAGGAGAATAGAGTATTACAGAACTATCCTCTCTCTCTCTCTCTCTCTCTCTCTCTGTCTCTCCCTCTTTCTTTCCCTCTCTTCTTTGCCACATTATTCTTCTATCAATATAGCCTAAGACCACATTAGCTCTTTTTTCTCCACATCTCATTGAATACTCAAATTGAGCATGCAATCTATGTACCTCACCAAGTATTTTTCACATTAACTTTTTTTAAGATACATTTTTTCCACCCTGTATATTTTTGATTAATTTTTTGAATCCAAGAATAGTGTTTTACATTTATCCCCAACAAATTTTATTAGTTTTGACCCACTCTTCCAGTCTCTGATATCTTTTTACATCCTAATTCTGTCATCTGAGATATTTATTACATTAAACACCAAAGTAATATATGAATAAAAGGAGGTGACATTTCCACTGACCTCTACACTAGTCAGGGTATGTTTATAATATTGTGACTCTGGGGCTCACCTTTTCTGGAAGGACATTGGTATCTGTAAAAATTTCAAGTGTGGGTGACCAGGATAGAGGGTAGAATGAAAACTATTATATTCATGAATTGGTTGAAGATTCTTGGGAAATGTATTTTGGAGAAGAGAAACCTCAGGAGATATAAGATAGTTATCTTTATTTGAAGGATTGTACTTTAGAGGAGTGAGTTGATTTTTTCTGCTTGGCCATAGAGGGCAGAACTGGGATGCATGGGTGGAAAATACAGAGTGGTAAATTGGGGTTCAACATAAGGAACATTAAGATCTTAAGAGCTGTCTAGAAATAGAATGGGTTGTTCTAAACTGGACTGACACGAGTCAGGGATAGTATTCAAGTGATGCACATTGATGGTATATATTGTACTAGATGACTGCTGAAATCCTTTATAATGCCAGCATAAATGCATGATTCTTCCATGAAGCCTTCCCTGACCATCTTCCCCTGAACTAGTTATTGATTTCTGACTTTATTGGCTTAGGGTAATGCCTATTGATGAAATTTTTCTGGAACAGAACCTGTTCTTCAATCTTCAGTCGTAAAAGAATATCTCAGAGCTCTAATACAATAAGTGACACAGGCAGAAAGTGTCAGAATCACAATGTGAACCCAAGTCTTGCTAGCTTCAAGGTCACCTCTCTATCCACCACTCAGCTCTTGAATTTCTTTAGTACTTGCTAATTCAATCACTGTTTTATAATATTATTTTGTATTACCACTATTTGTCCATGTTTCTCACTTCCTCTCTTGGATGGGCCTGAAGGGCAGAGGTTATTGTAATCATTCTATTATATATTTGTATATTATTATAATTCTTATATTATATATAGATCCTTATAAGTCTTTTTATATTCTATTGATTTTAGAATAATACCATACATAAGGTAGGCACTTCATATTTGGTTGAATGTATAAATGACAAATTTTCTTGTGAGTTTCAGAAGATTGGATACATATTAGTTATTTTCCTTTACAATATAATCTTTTTGTTGAGAAAACAATGATTAGCTGGTTTAAGGAGTATTCATTATGTTACTGCAACACTTAGGTTTAGAGGTGCTGCCAGAAATGAAGATGAATTCTTTCAAATTTTTTATTCGCATCCAACAGATAGGATGGTCTAATGGAAAGAGCATCAGATTTTTGAGTCTGAAAAAGACTGATTATAATTCTGCTTCTGACATTTCTAAGCTGTTTGTCCATGAATGAGCCACTTAACTTCTCTGAGACTGTTTCCTCATTTGCAAGATGATAATGTTAGTACAGAGGAAATGTGATCTAGTGGGTAAATTGTTGAACCTGAGATCATAGTACCTGAGTATGAATCCTTTCACAGAGATCTTCCAAGTCAATTTCTCTGAGAATCTCTTTTCTCATCAGTAGAATGGGAGTGATAATATTTATACCAGCTATCTCACAGAATTATCATAAGGATTAAATGAGATCTTGACAAAACATTTTGTAAAATCTTGAAGTGATATATAAATATCAGATGTTTCCAACTCATACTTATTCAAAATAGATTTATATTTAATATCTATAAAGTGTTAAGTCATATATATATATAGAATATATATAAACATATAGAACATGTAAATATGATATCTTAATACAGGGTATCTCAAAAGTGTTGTAGTTTTAAGCTTTAATAGGTTAAAATTGCACTAACACTTTTAGGACATGGAGCATATAGGGCATGGTTTTTGTGATCTTAAAAAATGTGCAATGATTCCCCCCACCTCCCCCAAGCCTATTTAATTGTCATCCTTATTCTGTCATACAGTTCATTCACAAAGCCCATCAATAGCCAGAATATGGTAATCCTGTGGGAATGGGAGTTGATATTTTTGAGGAGTGTATATTGGTAGCAAGATTTAGAAGCAGCTCAGATAATTCCACAGCTCTTTATTTATCAGGGAAGCCTCTTTCACATCTTTTTGCCAAATTAAATCTGCAAAAGATAAATCTGTATGAATGTTAGCTGAGTGTTAATTGCAAGTGAGACTGAGAATTTCCAGTATTTTCAAAACAAAAAATAGGCTACAGAATTATTAACAGCCCTTCCTACCCCTTGTATTAAACTGTTAGCACATCTAGCAAGGAACATGGACAATCCAGAGAAGGAGGGTGCTTAGGCTGTGGATGTAGTGATCTTGCCTTATAAAAAAAAAAAAAAGAAAAACAAAACATTTATATTGATATCTTTTTTTAAAAAAATAAATCTCCTAAATTTCTCCCAGTCTCCCTTCCTGAGGTTCATATGGCATAAAACAAAGTGTTTTTTAATTTTTTTTTTGGAGAGGGGAAGGCAAAGCAATTGGGGCTAAGTTACTTGCCCAAGGTTATACACCTAGTAAGAGTCAAGGGTCTGGATTTGAACTCAGCTGCTTCTGATTCCAGGACCTGTGCTCTATTCACTGCACCAGCTAGCTGCCCCAGAGCAGAGTATTTTAAAAAAAAAAAAATAAGAAGAGGAAGAAGAGAAAAAAATTAAGCAAAAGCAATCAATACATGGAAGAAGTCTAAAAATATATGTTATGCTCCACAGCGGTAGTGGACCCCCTACCTTTGCAAAGGAGTCAGAGAAAGGGACATATTGATTAAAAAATACACACATACATCTATAGAAATGTGTAAATACATTATGTACATTTTATTTTAATTTCTGTTCTGCCTTTACCAACTACTAGAGTGTGTGACCCTGAGAGAGTCATTTAATTGAATCATGGATCTGCACTGTTAGAGAGAACTCACAGGTCTTGACTAAAAATAAATAGACTAACAAAAAGCATTCTACTGTCAAATACATGTATTAAAAAATAAAAACAAGGATGTAAATAAAGAAAATAAGAAAAAAATGACATAAAATCAAGATTATCTGTCAGTAGTCTCTTGATATTTCCTGATTATTAATCCCAATACAAATTATATATACATTTTAACACATAAAAATTCATATCCTTTTTTTGTAATGTCTTTTGACATTTTTATGTATTTAACATGAATATGTGCTGTTAGTGTTGTCATTAACTACATTGAGAAAGTTATAGGATTCTAGATTTAGAGCCAGAAGGGATGCTGGAATTCAGATACTTCATTTAAGTTAAAGTGACTTGCCCAAGGTCACACAGCTAGTACATGTCTGAAGTGGTATTTGATTCATAGTCTTCCTGACTCTAGGTGCATTTTGCCCTGGTTGCCTGTTAAAGTCAGTATGCACAGTGTTGCTTTAGTTTTGCTTTTCCCGCTTCCTGTATCTTCCAATAGTTCTTTGGATTCTTTATATTAGCTATTTCTTATGGTGAAATAATATTCCATTATATTTATATTCCATAATTTGTTAAGTCATTCCCCTAGCAATGGACTCCAATTTATTTCTAGGGTTTTTAAATATATTTTTCCTCCTAATCTTTCAGAATACAGTCCTACAGTATAACCGCTTGTTCAGAAACTCTCATTATTCCATTTTTGACTTTTTCCTTGCCTGTAACTCCATTTCCCTTAAAACCAACCCCTATTTTTAAAGCCTCATTCTCATCTTCATTGTTTTAAAGTGCTTAATTAGGGGATCTATTTATGGTTCTAATTTGGAATGTCATAACCTCTTGCTTTGAAATTTATATGGGCCTTTAACAGGGATTTTTGTCTTTAAGTAAAAGCTGACTTTTACTTCTATATTGCTTGCCAACTGAAAGTCAGACCTTTGCTTAGTATGCTCTTGAAATCATCCACTCAGCATAATCCACGGATTTCTTTTTTCTTCTTCTTTTTTTCTTTCTCCTTTTTTCCTTCCCTCCCTCCCTCCCTCCATTCCTCTTTCCCTTCCTTTCCTCCTTCCTTCCTTCCTTCCTTCCTTTCTTTCTCTCTTCCTTTCTTTTCTTTATTGCGAAAGTATTTAATATTTTTACTAAGAGGAGGTAGATAAAGTATTTGCTGGATGAGACTGATTAACAAGGTAACTAATCCTGTTTTTCTTGGCCAATAGCACACCTGAGAGTTCTACCATAATGTCTAGCATTTTAGTGAATTCATGATTGCATTGGATTCCACTGACATACTTTTCCCACTGATATAGATTATAACCTCTTTATGCCTTTGCATCCTATGAAATTTTTGGCCATGATTTCCTATGAGTTCTCAGAAGATTTATCCATCATGAAGAGAATTTCTTTTGTTCTTCCTGCATCTCAAGAGCCTAGTGTACTGCGTATGCAGTGCGTTTGTTATCTCTTAAATTTGCCATATGACTGTTTCCTCATTTTCAACCAGGCAGCAAAGATGTATTAAGTGGCAGGCACTGTGCTAAGTTCTAGGAATACAAAGAAAAGCAAAAGCTGGTCTTTGCCTTAAGGAGCTTGCATTTGACATGAAAATAACTAGGTACATATAGGATATATATATAAGAGATAGAGAGTAATCACAGGGAAAGACACAGCGACAGGGACTGGGAGAGGCTTCTTGTGAAGGCTGGGATTTGAGCTGAATTTTAAAAAAAATTAAATGTTAATTTATGGAATAAAACAAGTGTTTTCATAACACAGTACAATAAAAAGATGATTATATGTGAAACTTCAAAGCCACTATGTACAACTTGCTATTCTTTTCAAATATACAACATTACCATGTAAATCTTTTCTTTTTTCTTTCCTCCTCTCCCTACCCTAGACAGGGTTACTATTAGACACAAATAGGTATCTAATAATTAGACACATACACACATCTATACACATACATACATATATGTAAATTATTCTATACATACTTCTATTTATCGGTTCTTTTTCTGGATGCAGATAGCGTCTTTCTTCATATGACCTTTATAGTTAATTTGGAATTTATAATAGACAATAACTTTTTCACTCAATGTCATTCTTAAAACTATTGTTACTATATGCAGTATTCTCTTGGTTCTTCTTATTTTAATCTTCATTATTTTGTGCAAATCTTTCCATATTTTTCTAAAATTATTGAGTTCATCATTTCTTATACACTTTCATTTCTACCACACTCATATCCCACAGCTTATTTGGTCGTTCCCCAATTGATTGACATCACTGCAATTTCTAGTTCTTTGCTACCACAAAGAGAGCTGCTATGACATTTTAGAATGGATAGATTCTTTTGCTTCTTCCGAATCACGTTTGGAAATAGACCAAGCAGTGGTATTGCTGGGTCAAAGGGTATAGGTAGTTTAATAACGCTTTGGATACAATTCCAGATTGTTCTCTGGAAAGGCTAGATCATTTAAAATTCCACAAACAATGAATTAGTGTTCCAAGTTTTCCACATTTTCTCCAACATTTGTCATTTTTCCCTTCTATCGTTTTAGTTGGCTCTTATCATTAAACTGAATCTTAAAGGAAACCAGGTAAGAGGTGGAGGTGGGAGGAGAGTATTCTAAGCAGAGGGAACAGTCAGTGCAAAGGAACAGAGGCTAGAGATGGGGTGGCAAATCAGAGGAATATAAGTAGACTAAGGAAGGGTATGGAGGGAAGTGAGATATAAAAAGACTAGGGAGGTTAGAAGGGCCAGATAATAAAGAGATTTAATAGCAAACAGAGGATTATATATTTGATCCTGAAAATGATAGGAAACCATTGGAGTTTATTGAATGGCATGAGTTGGAGGTTGACATGTCAGATTTTCACTTTAAGGAGATAACTTTGATAGTTGTGTGGAATAAGGACATGAGTGGGGAGAACCTCAAAGGGTGACCCAACCACTTGAGACCTATTGCAGCATTCCAGGATGGAGATGGTGAGGGTCTGACCTAGGGTGGTGGCTGCGAGTGGAGAGTATGGTACATGTCCCAGAGATAGTATGAAGGCTGGAAGGTAGAAATTACAAGATCTGACAATGAATTGTGTATGAGGTGTGAGTGAGAAGCAGGAATAAAAGATGACATTAAGGCTCTGAGCCTGGGTGACTGGGAGGATAATAGTGAACTTGATAATCATATGAAAATTCTAAAGAGGGAAGGGTTTGGGGAGAAAGTTAATGAATTTTATTTGGAGTAGATTGAAATTAAGTTGCTTATGGGACATTCAGTCTGAAATTTCCAAAAAGCAGTTGGAATTGTGGGGACTGTAGTTCAGGAGGGAGACTAAGACTGGCTATATAGATCTAGGAATCATCTACACAGTATTGATAACTGAACTAATAGGAGCAAGGGCAAGTGATAGACTGGCCAAGAAAAAAATAAAGTAAATAGGAACATTGAAATATTTTTTTAAAAATGCCTAGAGTAGTCCAGGCATGACTTTGAATGCCTGTTACTTCTGCTGCTCTGAAGCGGGTGGGTTGCTTTGGAAATTCTAAGATGCAATTGGGTTCAAGGTGATTAAGGGTGAGTTGAGAGTCTAAACTAATCAATATGGTGATCCTTCAAGGGCTGCCAAACTCCTGAAAGAGGGGCAAACTGGTTCAGGTTGGAAATGAGTGTATCACAGTTTCCAAATAGAGCAGCAGTGGGGTTGGATCAATGAGTGACTGCTTCCATTCCAGCTTGGGCAAATGTATAGAAAAAAATACAGAAAGGGGTCCAGAAGAAGAAGAGTTTTGAAAATCGCATGGTATTTTTAAAAAATATATATCTAAAAAGGAAGAGTAAGCTAGATTTGCAGTTTCATGTACAGATGCCTTTTTTCTTTCTACATTGTATATTGAAAAACTCATTTTATTTAGTGTTTGTTAAATTTAGAATAAAAAAAGAGCTTTAAAGGTATAGGTTTTTGTAGCATATGAATAGTTTGGGATAATTGGAAGCCCTTGTGCAGTTTCCTGAATACAACCCAGCTCAAGCCTGCCAAGGGAAGAATAAAATCTGATTTTATTAAAATCATTGGCTGGGTACTTAGCAAGGAGACTGCTTTGAGGAAAGAGTGGAGTTTTAAAGTAATGTTCTACTTCTGTGAAACAGGTGAATCACAGCTATAATATGAAACACCTATTTGTAAGTCTTTTTACAATCAGGCTTCATAGACTTTTTTTTAAAAAAAGTTTTTTATTTCATTTTTAAAAAGAACTGTATGTTTTTTCTTGGAGTGCCCTGGTACAAAAAGGAAAAAAAAGTACTTGATAATTAGAAACTGAATACAATCAATTACATATAACAGAAAAATGTGACCAGTTACCTCATGACAATCTTTTGTGTCATGAAGCTATAAACACAACCATGAGGTTGTTGAACAGTAGTTCCATGTTTTTCTGAGACCATAATATGGGCTTTACAAATCATATTTTTCCAGATACTGATCGAGCTTTAAGACTGTTGGAAGAATATTGCAGAAAATTAAGAAAACCGGAGGAGCAGCCTCTGAAGAAAGCCATCAAAAAAGTGATGGGCATCTTTAAGAGTTCCTTATTTCAGGCTTTACTGGGTATGTATTATAAAAAAAACTTATGGCATTTCCATGATCAGAATTGGGCTTAAATATTGAATGAAATCAAAGGGTCTGTCATTATCCATAGTCACAATTTTATACAGTGCTTAAAAAGATCTGTAAATTCATTCCATTGAGATTCTCCTTTATTTTTGTAGTTGTAAGTGATTTATTTTTTTAAAAATACATTATTTTTTCAATAATCACTTTTATAAGAATTTGAGTTCCAAATATTTTTCTCTCTCCATCTCCTCTCTTCTCCCTCCTCCCCGAGACAGTATGCACTGTGATATATGCTATAAACGTACAATCATATTAAAGATATTTTCACATTAGTTATGTTGTGAAAGAAGAATCAGAACAAAAGGAAAAACCATAAGAAAGAAAAACAGCAAAAAAAAAAAGAGAGAGAGAAAATAGTATGCTTCCATCTGCATTCAGACTCCATAGTTCTTTCTCTGGATGTGGATAGCATTTTCCATTACCAGTCTTTTGGAATTGAGACTCCCTTTCTTTACAAGCAGATGCTGTAACTGTCTTTGTTACTTGCTGTGGCCAAAAAATTTATCACCTGGTAGTCATCCATCTGGAGATGAGTCTCTGAACTTATCAAGACTTGTCCTTGAATGACAGTCGCAATTCATTTGAAGTCTCTCCAGCTTGATATAACCTACCAGAGCATACTTCTTGCTTGCAAAGCCTTTGAGAACAGGGGTTCACCCCTACACTAAAATAGGGGGCAGGAGGAGGACTTTAGTACTCAGTAACTATTGAAGTTGCTTTAGTCTGGTAAATGTGAAACAGATTATTTTTAGACTTCAAACTAGGTTGATTCAGCATGGGACAATCCATTTAACTACATTTACTTTGTATAGATACAGCATGAGTATTTCTGTTGGAAAGTTTTTAATTATTTTATATTACATATAATATAGTTATATATGTAATCATATGTACATATATAATATATTCATGTATACCTACTTATGTTTATTTGAGTTAAATAACCAACTTCCAGGAAAGAAAAAAAGGAGAAAAGATTATTGAGAAGCAGAAATGCTGAATGAATGGTTTTCTAGAATTATTTGGTCAAAAAGAAAGAAGGGTTTGATATGATGCTCTTGGGATCAAGTGTGCTGGTGGAGGGAGATACTGCCCAACATGAAGCCGGTGGATCACAGGATAGTTAGTAGCAGTCATTTTGCTGTTCTTTAAGTCCACATTCTGAAAGATCAACAGAAAAAAAAATAAACATAAACTCTCTCGTTTCTTTAGCAGATGGTGATTCAGAATAGAGTAGTTTACAGCCTCAGAGAGTTATTTGTAATTTCAAATCTGTTGGAATTGAATTGTGTTTAGATTTAATTTTTCTCATAGCTTTGCACTCAAATGTATAATGCCTGCCAGGGCTCAGTGGTGCACTCTGAGTTTGTCTGGTTTGACTGAGAAAATGTATCTTCAAGGACAACACTTCATGAAGGGAGGAATGGACATTCTTCTTTTGGGAACAGGCAATGGTTTTCTTTGATAGAGAGCAGTTTTAAGTCTTGCATGATGAACCACAATATACTGGGAAAACTGGTCTCTAAGTCGATGATGTGGGGGAAAATTTCAAGAGGATATCATTGAAAAGGCAGAATGCTGAGGATCTAATTGCCGTAATATAAAGCTTCTTACTTTCCATCCAAGTCTGTCTGTAACCACTGGGCATACATAACTTTGATAGTTTCAACCCTCCAAATTACAAATATTGCAACATAAAAAATTATATTTTCAGATGCTGAGTTTTAAGAGAAAAACATAAAGATGAATAACCGTTCATGGTGGAGATTTCAGCACAAAGACCAATATGGAAAAGACAAGGGAAAAGAGAGCATCACCAACAAAAATTAGACTCATACTGGACCCCTGCCTTTTTTCAGGCTCCATCCCTGAGCCATACTAAATACTCTTTGCTAATCCCAGGACTAGTTGGCACAGTGGGTAAGATGCCAGGTTTGGAATCAAGAAAATCTAAAATACTTCTGCTCAGACCCTTACCAGATGTGGGACTTTGAGCGGGTCATTTAACCTCTTTCAGCCTCAGTTTACTCATCTCTAACATGGGGACATTAATAGCATCCACCTCATAGGGTTGTCGTGAGTATCAAATGAGATAAGCAGGCACAGTGCTTGGCAAACCTTAAAGCACTTTATAAATGCTAGTTATTTATTGTTATTATTGCTTGTTGATTTCTACTTGTTTCTTTCAGGAAAGTTTATAATTCAGAATTTAGATGTCATTGACCTCAGAGTTTTCTAGTCTGAATCACTTTTGTTTACATAACCTTATTTTATTTTCTCACTTTGGTTTCGTTGTGTGCTAAGAAGAAAAAAGGCCTGGCAAAGGCAAAATGAAATTTGGGGACACATTCATTTCAATCAAATAAGCATTTAAAAATACCTGCTAAGTGTTACTGCGTATTGGGGATACAAAGACAAAAATGAATAGACCCTTGTCCTCCAGGACCTTATATTTTATTAAGTGGAAACAAACATATATATAGCTAAATATATATATATATATTATATAAAAATAAATGCAAAGTAATTTGGGCAGTGGGGGGAGAACTAGCACTTGGAAGAATCCAAAAAAGTTCTTAATAATTACTTAGTATGTTCCAGGTACCGTACCAAGTGCTGGAGTATAAAAAGGGGCAAAAGACAGTCCCTGCCCCCAAGGAGCTCACAATTATTAATATTGGTTGATTAACTCTGGAGGTGATAGAGAGCTAGCTGAGATATTGAGTAGGTGAGTGACCTAGTCAAACTTGTGTTTGACTGTTGGCCCAAGGTCATAAAAGCTTGTAGATGGATCTTCCTCTGAGAACACATGATGGTGAGAGAGGGGAAAGGGTTAGCAGAAGCTTGGAAAGTGAATCTGAAGCCAGATTGTCAAGGGCTTTAAATGCCAAATAGAGGAGTTTGTATTTGATCTTTGAGTTTGTTGAAGCTTCTTCAGTAAAGAAATGACACGGTCAGACTTGAACTCTCAGAATACAACTGGCATCTGTGTGGACACAGATCAAAGAGGGGAAAGATGAGAGGCATACACTTAGGAGGTGATGGTGGTCATGTTGTGAATAGAGAGAAGAGGATGAATACAAGTGATGTTGTGGAGTTAGAATTGACAAGGTTTGGCATCTTGTTGGGTATAAGGGGAATAAAAGAGAGTAAACAATTTGAGGATGGCTGGAAAGAGGGTGGTGTTCTCAAAAGAAATTGGGAGGTTAGGAAGTATCTAAGTGGTTTTTAGGGGAAAAGTTATAAATTTTTCTTAAACATCGGGTCTGAGATACTCAAGGAACAAGCAGAGAGAGATATAGGCAGTAGGAGACACAAGACTTGCACTTAGGGAAGAGATGATGGTTGGATATGGACATCTAGGAGTCCTATCTGATGAGGGATGAGAGTTGAATCCATGGGACCTGATGAAAGAAAGTAGAGAGGAGAGAAGAGGGCCCCAGACAGAGCTTTGGGGCATGCTTCCTGTTCAGTATTATGGGTGATGATGTCAAGGAAACCTAGAAGAGGACAGACAAGTACAAGGAAAACCAGGAGAGAGCTGTGTTATGAAAACCCAGAGATAAAAGAATATCCAGGAGTGAGTAGTAATGTTAAAACAGCAGAGAGATCAAGAAGGATAAGGACTGAGAAAAGACTTTGAATGAAAGACCTGTTAGTGCAATCTATTTTACACTTAATTTTGTATGGATACATCACTAATATTTCTGTTATTATGCAACTGCTAATTATTTTATCATATAATTCACAAAAGCAAACATCTCTAAGTCAGTACAAACTTACTGGTTGTAAATACACAAGCTCTACAAAAGTCCTTGTCGGTTGCCTTTGCATGGTGTGTCAATGACCCTAGCTTTGGCCAGCCTATGGCAGCAGATCTGACAAAGGGTTGTGTGTCTGTCATTGGAGTCTAGTGCCCTCCCTCTGTTGGTTATCTCTAACTTATCTTGCATATGTATTATCTGTACATAGTTGTTTGCATATTGTCTCCCTCCAAAGAGGGAGACAACTCCTTGAGAAGTGAATTTTTTGTCTTTTTTTTTTTGTATCTCCAGCATTTAACAGTGCCTGGTGCATTGTTGTTCAGTCTTGTCTTACTCTTCATGACCCTTATGAATCATAGCACACTAATACTATCCTTGGGGGTTTCTTGAGAAAGATATTGAAGTGGTTTGCAGTTTCCTTCTCCAGTGGATTAAGGCAAACATTGAAAATGAACTGCCCAGTGTTACACGGCTAGTAAGCATCTGAAGCTGGATTTGAACTTAGGACTTCCTAACTCCAGGCCCAGATCTCTTTCCACTGATCCACCTGGCTTCTTTGCCTGGCACATAGTAGGTGCTTAATAAATGCATCTTGGCTTAACTGGCTTAGTTAAATTTGAAGAGGTTCACCAATGGAAGGTTGGATGTCAGGTGATGAGATTTTTTAGTCACAGTAACTTATCAATTCCCATCTATCAAGACATAAAGAGGTCTCAATCTGGAGACATTGTCCATAGTTGTGAAATTCTTGATCCTTAAATGTGGAGTAAAGAAGTTAGAGATTATAAAAATATGCAAGACTTTGAAATTCAGAGAGCTGTTCTGCTGTGTTAAACTACGTACAAAAGAGTTTGTGTTGTTGTTTCGCATGTGGCTGTGGCTGCATTTTCATAAAAATTGTTTTGTTGCTTATAGGAATTAATGGGCCACAAATAACCATAATCATCTTAACTAGTATTAAGTACAAACTAATCTCTTTGGAGTGTTTAAAAATTCAGATAAATCCAGCTTCTAAAGAATGACAATTTGGAAAAAAACAATTTAAACCATAAATTCCTTAATTTTAAGAATGTGATTATTCAGCTCTTGATACATGACCCTGTCATAACCCAGTGGGTGCACAATTAATGGAGACTGTGGACCTCAGTGCATTTCTTAAAAGTATGAGGCTTACTTAGTTGAAACTGTGTAAGTCCTCTAAGATCTTGGGGAACCAAAGATTGTATAAAGGATTTGTTTTTTAGAAAGAGTGTCTTTAGGTCTTTTGGATAATCCTCCTATATTTTAGTAATATCCATACTGTAACAGCATTCAACAACTGGGCACTAATGCCAAAGAGCCCAACATGAAAAGCCACTCTAATCTGCAAAAAGCAGTTATGTAAGTAATCCTTATTTCCAGCTTGTAATGGATGGAGCTATGTTGACTAGTTTTTAGAAGTCATCTTAGGGTAAACTGGAGAGCAGCATCATTTCATCAAGAGAGTGACAACAGGCAATCAGATAGTTTTGTGTTGCGTTATTATGTGGATATCTAAACTTGGATTTCTATTTATTATTATTGACAGTTTACATCTGCACTCTCGTGAATTTCCCAGGAAGATGCAAATATGTAAATATTGAAGGAGCATATACCCTAATCACCAGGCATATAGTGAGCCATATACATGTAAAAAAAGTGGTCTGTGGATTCCCTTCCTAGCCCCTCTGCTACTTTTTTCTTCCCTGAGGAGCAAAAATATACAGTATACACTGACTACCAGGTTTGGATAGGTGTGACATGGGAAAAATGTTGGGACCTTTCATTAGTGTAAGGCAATAGAAAATCCAATGTAACAAAAAGACAAAGTAATTTATAACTCCTGTGGAATACATTTCAGTATTTCTATTTGAATATGGAACTATTAAAAATAGCTCTGAAACAAGGACCCTGTATATAGTCTCAGGACTTCTTTACATGCCTAAACAATTATTCAATATCCTCCAAAGAGCTTATGTTTTACTTATGTAAGTTATATCTACTGATATTGACTGTAATTCTATATGTTGTTTAGAACATAATAAATTATATATGGTATATTTCACATATTAGAAATTAAAACATCTTAGTATTATTATGAAAGTAATTTTGATATCCTGAAAGCTTTTGAGGACCCTCAGGGAGCACCGTTTGAGAGCTACTGTGTTAGTGAGTGATAAACTTATACAAAATCAATAGACTTAAAAAATTTAGGCATATCTCATTTTACAGATATTGCATTTTTTTTTAACAAATTGAAGGTTTGTGGCAACCTTGTGTCATTTTTTTAATGACATGTGCTTCCATTGTATCTCTGTGTCACCTTTTGGTAAATCTCACAGTATTTCAAACTTTTCCATTATTATTATGTCGGCTACAGTGACCTGTGATTAGTGATCTTTGATGTTACTACTGTAATTGTTTTGGAGCGCCATGGAGCATGCCCATATAAAAAGGTGAACTCAATTGATAAATATTCTTTGTGTTCTGACTGCTGTACTGACTGGCTGTTCCTCCCTATTCCCTGAGACACAACAGTATTGAATGATATTACATAACCTTAGTTGATAAAGCAGAGGCACGGTTTGAGAGGACTGACTCTAATTTTGAAGGAAGTTCTACTATTGGTAAGAAGCTATCAAAAAGCAATGCATGCTACAGAGAAATTTTCATGAAAGGAATTCAATTGATTGGACAAACTTCATTGTTGTCTTACTTTAAGAAACTGCCATGGCTACCTCAACCTTCAACAATCACTGCCCTGCTCAGTCAGCAGCCATCAACACTGAGGCAAGACTCTCTACCAGCAAAAAGATTACATACAACTACGGAAGGCTCAGGTGATGGTTAGCATTTTATTTTTTTTAGCAATAAGGTATTTTAAAATTAGGGTATGTGCATTTTTAGACATAATACTATTGCATATTTAATAGACTACATTAGTCTAGTGTAAACATAACTTTTATATGTACTGGGAAACCAAACAATTCATATAACTCACTTTATTGTGATACTCACTTTATTATGGTGGTCTGGAATGGAACGCACAGAGGTATGCCTGTAATGTTGGATAACTGATGGCTTACACATTTACACATGATGCCTCCTCACCTTCCCAGTGCTACATCTCTGTTTGACTTCTTGCTCCCCAGCCCCCGGAAAGACAGGAAGCACTAGGGCCTTTTGATACTTTGATCATTTTTCAGAATGACGCTCTGCTTCCTGTTAACTTTCCTTCTCCATTCAGATGTCTCTCAGCTTTTCACATGTTCACCTATATTAGTGCTATCTGTTTGAGATAATATGTCATTTAAGAAATTACCGATGGTGTGTTGGCAAGAATCCTAGATTGTGAGTTAGGAAAAACCTGGGTTCAAATTTGACTTTGGATACTTGTCCTGAGACTCAATTTTCTCTTCTTTAAAATGGGGTAATAGCACCTGCCTCATAGAGTTGTTTAGAACATCTAATGTGGCCCCGTGGATAGAGTGCTGGACTTGGAGTCAGGAAGACTTGAATTAAAATATTTCCTCAGACATTTAGTAGTTTTGTGACCCTGGGTAAAAATCACATAACCTCCCTTGGCCTTAGTTTCTTTAGCTGTAAGACAGAAATAATAACACCTACCTCAGAGAGCTGTTGTGAAGATCAAATGAAATAACATATGTCAAGTACTTTGTCGACCTGAAAGTCTTATATAAATGTTAGCAGCTAGGTGGTGCAGTGGATAGAACACCAGGCTTGGAGCCAGAAAGATGATTCCTCCTGAATTACAATCTGGCCTCAGACACTTACTAGCTGTGTGACCCTGGGCAAGTCACTTAGTTTCCTCATCTGTAAAATGAGCTAGAGAAGGAAGCTGGCAAACCACTTCAGTTTTCTTTGCCAAGAAAACCCTAAATAGAGTCAGATATAACTGAACAGCCACAATAATTATTAAACGACACAATGTATATAAAGTGACTTATACACCTTAAAGTGCAATATGCTACTTGTCATTTTTATTATATTTATTTAACTGTATAGTAATGCTTGGTGATGAAAGGAGAAGGAGATGGTGGTAATAAAGGTATTATGCTCTCCTAAGAGAACCGAGAGCTCAGATGGTGAGCTGTTTGTTGGCTGGTGTTCTCCCTAACCCTTTCCCCCTCAGATCACCTCTCCTTGCTTTGATTTGCTGTTCACCAGTAACTGACATCATGACAGTTCACTCACGTAATTTGATTTGGTGATCTCGAGTTGGGGGAACCTCTGCAGAAGCTGCAGTCTTTCTAGGTTTAGGGTGACATCTTGTGGCCACATTAGTGAAAAATATTTTTGTAATTATGTCTGATACATTGTGTATCAGGATGAGAAAATTAAAAGAGAGAGAGAAAGAAAGAGGGAGAAAAAGGGAGGGAGGGAGGGAGCAAGGGAGAGAGAAACAGAGCTCTCAGATTTTGGAGCATAAATATAGGTTTTATTTTACTAGTAGAACAAACAATTTCACATTTTCAAGTCAATCCATTTCTTTGTTTATGAAAAGTGTAAGATGGAGTATTTTTGGTGATTCTAGATATAAATTCCTGAGCTATTTTGAAATATTAAAAAGATGAATGCTGCTGCTCTCATTAGGATCCTCCATAGCATCATAGGCTTAAGAGCAAGAAAAAACCTGCTCTAATTGCACCAGTTCCTCAAAGAGCAGGAGTGACAGGTCCCCACATACCAAAGCCAGGGCTCCTTCCACTCTACCAATAGCTACTGGGATCCTGCATGATCAAGTATGTTTTTACATATTTAGCTTAAAATTTCTTTGACTTTTCTAGGTCTCATTAATAATTATGTGTTATCCATTAGCCATTCAGTTAATTTTTTTATTGGACCTGTGACTTCATTGCTGTAGTCAAATTACTGGGCTCCTCATTGTCCTTTTTCCAATGCATATCTACACCTGAGCTGCAACTTTCAAGTCTAAGAGAGCTACCTGAGGTCCTGAGAGGTTGTGCTTCTCACCCTGTATGACCCATACAGTCTGGGTCAGAGTTAGTACTTTCTCCTAGATTTTCCTGACTCTGAGACCAATCCTTTTTTTTGTTAGTAGCAAAGAAAACCATTTTTCTAAGTTGGTAAAACAGAAATCTGAGAGAACATACATAAGATAATATGTAGCAGACAATAGAAAATGAAGGAGATCTGTCATTGAGAGCAAGGTAACTCAGCTCAACCAAGAGAATCCCAGATCTCATCTGAGAAGAAATTTCCCAAAGTTTCTAGTATAGCAAGCAAAGGACAGAGACTGCCAGCTCCTGTCATAGCTTCTGAGGTCAGCTCTTAATCCATTACACCATACTGCCTCTAATTATACAAATAAACAAAAACATTTATGATACTTCGGAAGGCCCTCCCTAATCTGACCCATGTCTCCAGTCTTATTTTCTTCCCGTTCCTGACATTGAACCTGTTTGTAGCTCCTATCTTCCCCACGTGTTATTAGGCTTCTTACTTACTCTTTGTCTTTGGTTATGTAACCACATGGCTGCCTCAACTGTGGACCAAATATTTATAACAATGGGCAGTGTAGTGTCTTAGGTAATCCTAATATTAATACAAATCCAACTTACGTTAATTTCAGTGCCAATTCTATTTGCAGATCTTATGTGAGATATAAATTAAAAAGCAGAGTATTTATTAAGGTAGAATAACAAAGTGACTCATAAGGGAAGCAAATGGAGAGTAGTATTAGTCTGAAAGCCCTGTCTGCTCCATACTTGCAATAGTTTCAACCAATAACAGCTAAAAAACAATAAATACCTGTGAAGGGCCTGCTATGGGCCAGGTACTTCCGCTCTGTGTTGGAGATACAAAGAAAAATGTGAAACTATCTCTGCCCTTGAGAAGTTTATATACACATGCAAGATAATTTTATGGGTAAAGAATTAATAAAGGCTTCATAATAAAGGTGGCACTTGGGCTGAGCCTTGAATGAAACTGGGGATGATAAGAGGTAGAAGTGAGGAGAGAATGTATTTAAGGCATGGAGAATAGCTAGGACGAGGCATGGAGATGGGAGATGGAGAGCAGAGCATGAAGAACAAAAAGGAAATATTTGGATAGCTTGGAGTGTGCATGAAGGGAAATGAGAGAAATGATTATTAATAACCAATGACTTGGGGAGATGCAGAATAAAGAAGTTCAATTTCTTGAAGGACGTTGCTGATGATGAGACTGGACCAACTTTCTTCTTCTGGTTTGGGTGGAGCTTGCCTTCTTTGAATTGATGGCCCAAGGCTGGGGATGGTCTGGGTATAGAGGTAGCTTGTCTGTCCAAGGGTGATGAGATGTCACTTTTAATATAGCCCACCTCCCATTGTGTTGTCCAATCAGGGTTGATTGCCATGCCTCTTCCAAAAGAACACATAAGCCTTGAGACCCATCATGATTGTCTTTGGTCTAAGAGAGACAGTCAAATGACCATCCTTTTGTTAATAATGTGTTGGCCTTATTAATAAAATGATTAAATTACCCCAAAACTATGTGTCTTGAAATTATTTAATCACCACAGAAGATAGTCCCAACTAAAATCCCACTTTCTACAGGAAGCCTTCCCCAGCCCCTCTTAATACTGATGTTTTCTCTCTGTTAATTACTTCCTTGTTATGCTGTATATAGCTTGTTCTGTATAGATTTGTTTGCATGTTGTCTCCCCTTTAGAATGTAAACTCCTCGATGGTAGAAATTATTTTTGTCTCTTTTTATATTCCCAATGCTTAGCACAGTGCTTGACATATAGTAGGTGTTTAACCAGTGTTTATTGGTTGATTTTTTGAAATAAAGCATGATAGTGCTGGAAAGATATTGGAATCAGGTTGTGAAAGGCTTTAAATATCAAAGGAGTTCATGTTTAATCCCAGAGGACATATGGAGACATTGGAATTTTGAATAGATGAGTGACATGGTCAGTGCTACAAGCTAGGAAAATCACTTTGGCATCTCTGTGGAAGTAATTCTTGACGAAACTGGGAAAAATCATGACTGGTGGTAAATACTTACCTATTAGTGCCTATGTTAAAAAATGTGTCTTAGCCCTAGCCCTGGGTTGCCATCTTCCTTTTTGTGGAATTGATCTTCTGGCTTCCATTCTTCCAGTCTGTAGGGTCAGTAATTGTAAAAAGGTTGTCCCAAGTGTCGCATGGTCGGTAAACTGTGTAAATACTCGGTAAATGTTGAACTGTTCCAGTTCTCCATTTTGCTCTCTATGACTGCCAAGAAGCTTATAATGCCTCCATTATGCCTCTACCTTTCAGCTTTCTAATTTTTTGATATGAACCTATGCCTCCCAATTTGATTCCTGCCTTTATGCCCAAGGCTCATGTTTTTCTGTAATCCATGGGCTACTCCTAATAAATGGTAGCTCTCAAGCTTCTGTCATTATTTGTAATGAGGTCAGAAAGCAGTTAACTATTAAAGTGGCCACCAAGACACCTCTTATAGTCCTATTGTTTGCCTTCCTTCAAATGCCCCTTTTTGTGGTCCCTCACCTCTCAGTCCCTATTCTATTTCTCCATTGCCCATTAAGACAAAGCTCACACTCTATACCAGTTCCTTTAGCAAATATTTGAGTGGCTATTATGCACAAGGCACCTCTTTCATGAAGCTTTCTCTAGTTATTCCTTTGAACAATGTTGTATTGATCTCTCACTTCTGCACTGTTATTAAACTTTTGCTGGGGTGGGAACTTGCAGACTTGAGGCTATATGTGGCCTTCTAGGTCCTCAAGTGCAGCCCTTTGACTGAATCCATAGTCATAGAATTGTTTGTAATCTAGTCTGTTCTAAAATTTTCTAGTGGCCTTTGGTTCTCTAATTGTTCCATGCGTATTAGTTTTGACTCTCCAATGGTCTCATAAGTTTCTATTGGGTATAAACTTCTCTATGGTGCAGATATCAATGAGGCACATAGAAGGTTCTTAGAGAAGAGAGATCGATAACAATGAAATGATAACTAACATTTTTATGCCATGATTAGATACAGAATGAAGTAGCGGATAGAGAGCTATCTATTCTTGGAGCCAGGAAGCCTTGGTTTAGAGTCCAGCCTCACATCATATATCAGCTGGGTGACCCTGGGTGAATTATGTAAGCTCTCAGGGCTCTAGGTCAGCGTGGTCCACAAACTCCTTTGCATTTTTGTACATTATTGAGGACCTCAATGTGCTTTTTTTTATAATAATAATTCATAATGACAACAATATTTACATTAACCCTAATATGTGCTGCACGCTGTGCTAAGCGCTTTACAATTACTATCTGATTTGATTTTCTCAACAACCCTGGGAGGGAGGAGCTATTATCACCCACATTTTACAGATAAGGAAACAGAGGCTAAGTGATTTGCCCAAGGTTATACATCTATTAAGCATATGAAACTGAATTTGAACTCAGGTCTTCCTGACTCCCGGTCAGGAAGTGTTTTGTCCACTGTGCCACCTAGCTGCCTTGATGTGGACTACCTATTGATATTTACCACATTAGAAATGAAAATGGGTATATTTTAAAGATATTTATTGATTCATTTAAAATAAGAGAAAAAAACTCATTGCATGTTAACATTTTAATGAAAAATAACCGTGTTTTCCAAAAAAAAAAAATAAATGAGTGAGGAGAGTGACATTGTTTTACATATTTTGGCAAATCCCTTTAACATCTAGCTTAATGGAAGACAGCTGGATTCTCATGACTGCTCCTGCATTCATTCTGTTGTGATGTTTTGTTTTGGTTGAAGTTCTATAAAGCAAATTCAGCTTCATGTGTACATGTAGTTAGAAAAGGGGATGGTATTTGGATAAACAAATATATCTTCGTAAGGAAATAGTTTTGCTCTCCTTAAGACATCGTTTTAAGAGCTGGTAGAACAATTTTCTTGACATTTTAAGTTGTGAAGAAGGTACTGACCAGACTTAGAAGAGAGATTTTCTTCATCTAGGAGACCTTACACTGAGCTCTGATTTGCAGAATACTTTACCTACCTTAATCCTTTGAACAGTCCCCATGAGGTGGGAATTACTATTACTTCCATTTTATTGTTGAAGAAAGAGAAATGAATTAAACTTCTGAGATGGGTTTGAATCTAGGTCATTCTAACTTACAGGCCAGTTGCTCTATCTTTATACCATCAAAATAATTGAGTTGATGGCTGCTAAGGGACTTTTCCCTAATCTCCAATTTTCACAGAAAGAGGACACTCTGGAGGTACATTTGTAAGAGTGGAAAGGAGCTTCCTATGGATATGTTTTTCCCCAAACAAACTGATATCTAGTCATGCTTCCCCCATGCCCATCTTGTAAGATGTTACATTTATCCTTATTTCAACTTATTCAGTTTAGTACATGGTCTGGCATATTAAAATATTTGTGGATTTCAGCTCAGTCATCCAAAGTGTTAGCTACACTTCAACCAGATTTGCAAATTTGCCAAGCCTATCGTTTATACTTGTCATAATCAGTTTTTCCAGATTTGTTAATTTTGTGTTTTCCCCCCTCCAACTTAATTTTTTAAAATGTTAAAAAAAATAAGTTGTTCTTTTTTTCTACATTTTCAAATACACTTTCCCTAAACTTAGGGTGCAAGTCAGAATATCCCTGACTTTTCTCTCCTTTTCTATCTCAAATTTTAAATTGGAGTAGTTATTTCCAACAAGCTTTCTTTCCTTTCCATCTTACCTACATGTGCTTCCTGGTTGATGGGGATCAGATTTAGAATAGCACCTCTCCTCACTGCTTCCTTTTACTTCTGAAATCTGAAATGATCCGAGTCAGTTCAGAGATTTATTAAGAGTTCTGCTTTGTGCAGAGAAAGAAAAAAAAACAATCAGGTGGCTTCCTACCTTTTTTTTCTATTTATATTAGGGGAGAATTGATTTGTAAGTCATAACAATAACGATGTGAGTCAACAGCTGCCTGGGTTGTTTGCCACTGAGAGCAGAATCAGCTCCTTTTCCCCAGTTCCATCCCTTCTGGGAAGGGAGAACAGGATGCAGTTGTCCAGATAACTGAAGTCCCTTATTACTGTTACAGCATGTTTCTGAGCCAGACTTGTAATCTTATGCCCAAACTCCTCATCTCTTTCCTCTTTTCTGTCCAAGTGGTCTGTAGTGTACTAATAAAAATATTGATTTTTTTTTTGCCTTCATTGATCCTTGACCAAATGTTCCCCTACATACTTTCCCTCATCTGCTTCTTTGAATTCCTTGCATGAATATATCTTTTTAATATTTAGTGCTCCTCTATAATATTCCCTTACATAACCTGTTTCTTTTGAATAAGTTATAAAATTCCAGAGCTATATTCCAGTTATGAGTCTTATCCTATCATCTTCGTGTGACTTATAATATCATATTTTCTTCCTTGCCTCAGGAACTCTTAATACCCTTGCTTGTTACTCATAAAATTCCTTTGTTTAGACATAGCTGAAATCACACGCTTTATTGCTTGCATTTTGCCGCTGATGAATTTCATGGTGCCTCTTTCGTTACCATTGCATTGCAATTTCTCTCTGTGGTGCTGAGCATAGTGGATATGTGTATACAGTTTTCTTCCTCTCTTTATTTTTTAGTTTAAATCCCTCTTGATTAAATTGGCAGAACTTTTGTCCCATTTTCTAGTAGCTTTCCTAGAGAGCTGCTTCTGACATATTATCAGGTCTGAAGTTGTTATTCTCCTTCTTGCCATGTGGGCACCTTGGCATCCATAAACAGCTTCCTTTTTCTTATCTTGCTAACTTTGAATTGTCTTATCATGCTTGAATAAGTCAGCTGTAGAGCTGAGCTGTAAACCTGTGCAAGGGCTAGTAGAAGTCTCAGACAACAAACGAGTAGAGTCAATTGCAGCCACACTTCCTTACCAGTCACTAAATACTTTTACCAGGTATAATACCAAAGCTCAGGCTAAAAGAGGAGCAAAAAGTCTAAATACTAGGCAAATCTGAAAGTGGCACTTATTCTCTCCTATGGTAAACTTGTTTCCCCAATTTTTCCCCAAGTAGGGTTTAGCTTGTTCAATTTCCTATTCTGAAGATTCATTAAAATTTCTCTATTTAAGTGTTCTGTCAGTTTGGGTATTTCATATTTTTGGAGGTAATCCCCTGTGTCTCTTGAATTCTCAGTTATTTTGGCATTAACTGCATATGACAGGTTTTGATAATTCTTTTTATTTATTCCCTGTTCTGATTTCACCCTGGTCCTGCTTCTATTTTGTTCATTTAGTTTTTCTCCCTTTTCCTTTCAATCAGATTTTCTAAGGCTTTAGCAATTGTGTTAGTCTTTTCAAAGAACCAGGTTTAAAAATGTCAGTTCCATAGATTTTCTGATTTTCAATTGATTTCTTTCTCCTCTCTTTTTTCAAAATTTCTTCCTTTTTTTGAGTTTTTTTTGGTTTTCTAATTTTTAAATTGCATATTCGGTTCATTAACTTTCTTTTTTTCCATTTTGTTGATGTGTGTTTGTAGGGATAGCAATTTTCTTGTGACAGTTGCTTTTGCTGTATCCCAGAAATTTTGATGTCTTGTCTCATCATTATTAATCACTGTCTTTCACATAGTTGTATAGGATTTTATAATTTATTCCTTCATTCACTTATTTTCTGTATTTTCTTCTTAGATTTCCATTTAGGTCTATATTCTTTTCTTGAGCTGGGAGGGGGAATAGAATGGTTCATGGAGAACTGCTTCTCACCTGAGACATGGGAGGAAAAAGAGATTCCATGTGTTTCCCACTCCATTCCACTCTTGGCTGATTCTAGTGGTACCTCTTAAAGCTTCTCCTTTCCAACATATACAACAACAACCTGAGAAATTCTTAGTGAGTAGGAGCTTCAGAGCAGGGGGAGTGGCAGCCCATGCCAGGGTGAGCTCCTCTAATACTGCAAACTGGTCTTAGGCATCCACATGGCTCTACTTCTTTCTTCTTAGCATTCTCTCTCACAAGTTCCACATTACCAAACTGAAAAATTCAGGGAAGAATCTGATTGACTGCCACAGCCATTTTTGAGTTCTGACAAATTTTTGGCAATGTAGATGCTAACATGTCTATCAACTTGCCTACTCTTGAATCAGTCAGCAAATCAATTAACATTTATTAGCCACCTACCATGTGCCAGACATGGTGCTAAATGTTGGAGAAACAGAAAAAGGCAAAAAAAAAAAATCTCCTCCTCTTTTTGCATTCCTTCTATTTTTCCTTTACTTTGAGGTCTTCTCTGCAAGCTTCCTCTTCCCCAAAGTCTTCAAGTCCATTCATTGAATTTTGGACCCCGAGTGGACTGAGATGGTGCTGAACCTTTGGGGAAAGAGAATTTGTTGGAAAGGATAAAACAAAACAGAAGACATAGGGAGGTAATGCCCAAGATAATTTAGAAGATTATGAGAGGGACCTAATTCCCCTTGAAGAGTTCAAATAACCTGGTCCAAGTGAACTACGTCCTCAGGTACTGAAAGAAGCCATTGGAACTGATATATTGAAGACCGTGAAGAAGACAGAAAAGTCCTCCAGAACTGGAAAAGAGCCCAACGTTCCAATTTTCAAACAAGGGAAAAGAATGGGGTCTTCACGCTGTATTTGACTAGGATTCCTGGCAAAATTGTAGATTCTGTTATTAAAATGATGGTTAATGGACATTAAAAAAAATAAACCGTAACCACAGTGGGCCAGAAGAGGTCATGTCAGAAAAACCATATTCCTTGTTTGATTGATCCAAATGGATCAGGAAACTGCTGTAGGTGTACTTTAGTGAAATATTCAATAAATTATGTCATAATATTCTTGTGGAAAAGATGAAGAGATGGAAATTAGATTGTAACATGTATTGGAATTATATTTAGACAGAGTTTGAACTAATTATATGGCCAGACCCAAAGAGTAGTAGTTATTAAATGATTCAAGTTATGTTTGTCAGGAGATCTTTGATGGTAGGCCTTACTGATCTTTTAAAATTCTGTGCTACTTAACTATTCTAAGATAAATTTTTTTTTTTAAATTTCTTGATTGATGTAGAGTGCTATATTGGCTACAAAGCAAGTTTTCTAAAACAACTTTTATAAGTAATTTTAGAACTTTGGTGGCTATATATACATTAAAGGACATGCATATTCACATAATAGTAAATTTCACAACACAAGCACATATTGATTATACATAGAAGGTAATAATCTTAACTTATATTTATGTAGTGCTTTAAAATTTTCAAAATGCTTCATATATATTATCTCATTTGAGGCTCACAACAACCTTGGGAAGTAGGTACTATAGGTATTAAGGTCCCTATTTTACATGTCATGAAACCTAGGGTCTAAGAAGTTCAGTGGTCCAGCCAGGGTCACAGAGTTTATAAATGTTAGGGGAAGGACTTAAAATCAAGTTTTCCTGAGTCCAAGTCCAGCATTCAATTTACTGTAACATGCACAATTCATGATTTATTGACATTATGTGGAAAAATCATCTCTGTAGAGATCTAATGAAATTTTAAAATAAGCAGGAGTAGTTTAAATACTGAGCTATAAATTCTGCATAGAAATAAAATTGTATAAACCTTCTAGCTCAAAAAGGAATTAAAGATGACAAAGCAAACATATTGAATTTTGCTATGATATGCAGCATCTACAAGGACCTGATACAAGTCAATAAGCTTGACTCCCTCCTATTCCCCCAAAATGGATGTTTGAAGGATAGAAGTCATTAAAAAACAAAAGGGGGTGGTGGTGGAGCCAAGACAACTGATTAAAATCAGGAACTTGCTTGAATTCTCCCCTAAACCTCTACAAATACCTAAAGAAATAAATCTAGACAAATTCTAGAGCAGCAGAGCCCCCCAAAAGATAGAGTGAAACAAATTTCCAGTGTAAGATAACCTGGAAGTTGACTGGAAAGGTCCATTGTACCAGACTGAGAGAGGAATGCAGACCTGTACACTAGCACAGACTGTGCCCATAGAGCAGACCTCAGGGGACTAAATCACTGTCAGCTGTTATGGTTTCTTCTCAATCCACAAATGCCAAAGATAACTTAGAAGGTCAATAGGAAAGGTCTGTCGAACCTGGGTGAGAGAGGAGTGTGGTCGGGCCCCAGCCATGGGGTGGGAGCACAGATGCAATGGTGGTAGTGGCTGCTCCAGAGCTCTCAGCTCACCAATGGTGGGGGATCAAGTGGCTGATCAGAGAAGAACTGCAGAGATCTCTTGTGGCATCATTCTTTTGCTTGACTTATTCTTGGATCTGGGTCACAGTCCTGGGACAAGGAGGAGTGCAGGCCTGCAGGAGCTTATGGCAGTGGTGGAAAGGAAATCCTCACAGTTCCAAGGCAGAAGAGTGCTTGTTGTCATTCATAGATGAGAGCACAGGTCAGGAGAGGAGTAAATACCTCTTATTTGATCATACAACCTTGGAAGATGGAAAATTTACAGGTCCCATAGAAATATCTCCAAAAATGACTGCACCACTCCCTGAAGTTTGGGACAGTACACCCTCCACACTGGAAGTAGAATCCACCCTTAACAAAGAGCTAAAAAGTCAAGTTATTGGTCGGGAAAATGAGAAAATAATGCAAACTCCCCCTCCTGGCCCCCCCATCATCAGACTACAGAATCTTAAGTGACAAAAAAAGATCAAAACATACAACCAGAAGAAGACAACAAACTCAAGCCTCTTACATCCAAATCAAAATGTGAATTGGATGTAGGCCATGGAAGAGCTCAAAAAAGATTTTGATCCCCAATTGATAAATGGTCAAAGGATATGAACAGGCAATTTTCAGGGGAAGAAATTAAAGATATCTATAATCATATGAAAAAGTGCTTTAAATCACGACTGGTTAGAGAGATGCAAATCAAAACAACTCTGAGGTACCACAACATACCTATAAGATTGGCAAACATGACAGAACAAGAAAATGATAAATGCTGGAGAGGATGTGGGAGAGTTGGAACGCTAATTCATTGTTGGTGGAGCTGTGAGCTCATCCAATCATTCTGGAGAGCAATTTGGAATTATGCCCAAAGGGCTACAAAAATGTGCATACCCTTTGACCCAGTAATATCGCTACTAGACTGTATCCCAAGAGATCATAAAAATGGAAAAGGGTCCCACATGTACAAAAATATTTATAGCAGCTCTCTTTGTGGTGGCCAAGAACTGGAAATCAAGGGGATGCCTATCAATTGGAGAATGGCTGAATAAATTATGGTATATGAATGTAATGGAGTACTATTGCTTCATAAGAAATGATGAACAAGAAGACTTCAGGGAGGCCTGGAAGGACTTATATGATCTGATGCTGAGCAAAAGGAGCAGAACCAAGAGAATTTTGTGCACAGCAACAACCACAGTGTGCGAGAGTTTTTTCTGGTAGATTTGGAACTTCATAATAATGTGAGAACTTACTAAAAAAAAAATCCCAATGGTGGTATTCTAAGGCAAAATGTCTTCCACACTCAGAGAAAGAAATATGGAAATCACTCACAGAATATAGCAGTTTGTATGTGTGTGTGTTTTAGTGTATTATGTTTTGATTTGTTATATGATTTCTTCCATTTATTTTAGTTCGACTACATAGCATGGCTATAGTGAAAAGGTACTCAACAGGAAAGTATATGTAGAACCTATACAGAATTGTATGCTGTCGCAGGGAGGGAGGGGGATAGTGGGGGAAAGGT
>CM053771.1:92950013-92976379 GCA_028658325.1 Potorous gilbertii
GTACTCAACAGGAAAGTATATGTAGAACCTATACAGAATTGTATGCTGTCGCAGGGAGGGAGGGGGATAGTGGGGGAAAGGTGGGGGGGATAAAATCTTAATTTTAAGGAAGTGATTGTAGAACACTAAAAAAAATAATAAAAAAAGATATTTGCAAACTTAAAAAAAAGAAAGTAAATACCACTTGTAAGTAAATAATAAATAATGGTGAAAAAAACTAAAGAATAAAAAAGTTTGTAAATACACATAAAAATGATTGACAGTGTCATAAATTTGGTAGTGAGACAAAACTTAAATGTCAATCTTGTTTCAAATGCTTGACCCAATGGAAATGTATATGTATTACCATCACAATTAAAAAGGAGTTACTGTCAATCAAAAAAAAAAGATTTTGAAAATCAAGTAAGAGAAGAGGAAAATGGGGAAAAGAAATGAGAGTGATACAAGAAAATCATGAAAAATGAGTCAACAGTTTGCTAAAGGAGACCCCCCAAAATATTGAAGAAAGTAACATCTTAAAAAATAGACTAACCCAAATGGCAAAAGAGGTCTAAGAAGCCAATGAAGAGAAGAATGCCTTAAAAAACAGAATTGGCCAAATGGAAAAGGAAGTCCAAAAGCTCACTGAAGAAAATAATTCCTTGAAAATTAGAATAGAGCAAATGGAAATTAATGACTCTGTGAGAAATCAAGAAATTGTAAAACAAAATCAAAAGAATGAAAAAATAGAAGACAATGTGAAATATCTTATTGGAAAAACTGCTGACTTGGAAAATAGATCCAGAAGAGATAATTTAAAAATTATTGAACTACCTGAAAGCCATGATCAAAAAAAGAGCCTAGACATCATCTTTCAAGAAATCATCAAGGAAAACTGCCCTGATATTCTAGAATCAAAGAGTAAAATAGAAATGGAAAGAATTCACCTATCACCTCCTGAAAGAGATCACAAAAGAAAACCTCCTAGAAATATTGTAGTCAAATTCCAGAGTTCCCAGGTTAAGGAGAAAATATTACAAGTAGCCAGAATGAAACAATTTTGATATTGTGGAAGCACAATCAGGATAACACAAGATTTAGTAGCTTCTACTCTAATCAGAGGGCTTGGAATATGATATTCCAGAAGTCAAAGGAGCTAGGATTAAAACCAAGAATCACCCACACAGCAAAACTGAGTATAGTCCTTTAGGGAAAAAAAAATGGATATTGAATAAAATAGAAGACTTTCAAGTACTCTTGATGAAAAATCAGAGCTGAATAGAAAATTTGACTTTCAAATATAAGACTCAAGAAAAACATGAAAAGGTAAACAGGAAAGAGAAATTATAAGGGACTTATTAAAGTTGAACTGTTTACATTCCTACATGGAAAGATGGTATTTGTAATTCATGAAACCTTTCTCATCATTAAGGGAATGGAGGGAATATGCATACACACACACACACACACACATACACTCACATACATACACACAGGGATTACAGAGTGAGTTGAATATACAGATATGATATTTGAAATAAAGGGGTGAGAGAGGAAGGTCCTGGAAGGAGAAAGGGAGAAACAGAATGGGATAAATTGTCTCACATAAAAGAGGCAGGAAAAAGCTTTTCTAGTGGAGGAGAAAGGAATAAGTGAGCACTAGTCTCATCAAATTTGGCTTAAGGAGAAAATAATATACACACTCAATTGGGTATGGAAATCTATCTTATCCTACAGGAAAGTGGGGGGAAGAGATAAGTGAGGGGGGAATGACAGGAGGGAGGGCAGATTGGAGGAGGGGATTAATCAGAAGCAAGCACTTTTGAGGAGGGACAGGGTCAAAAGAGAGAATAGAATAAATGAGGGGTGGAATAGGATGGAAGAAACTATAGTTAGTCTTTCACAACATGCTTATTATAGAAGTGTTTTTCATGACTAAAAATGTGTAGCCTATATTGAATTACTTGCCTTCTCAGTGAGGGTGGTTGGGGAGGGAGGAAGGGAGAGAATTTGGAACTCAAAGTTTTAAAGGCGAATGTTAAAAATTGTTTTTACATGCAACTAGGAAATAAGATATACAGGCAATGGGGTATAGAAATCTATCTTTCCCTATAGGAGAATAGAAGAGAAGGGGATAAGAGAAAAGGGAGGAGAGTGATAGAAGGGAGGGCAGATTGGGGGGAGGGTTAATCAGAGTGCACATCATCTTGGGGTGGTGGGAGGGGAGAGGTGGGAAGAAAATTTGGAACTCAAAATCTTGTGGAAGTGAATGTTGAAAACTAAAACTAAATTAATAATAAAAAAACCCATAAAGACAAATAATAAGAAAAGGGAAATACATATTGTAAATCTTACTAAAAGACTCCAGCCTCACTCATAAAATGGTACTACTTCATACCAATTTGGCAAAAATTATTATAAATGCTGAAGCTTCACGAACAGGTTTTTGGAAAAAGGGAATCCATACATTGGTGGTGTAATTATAATGCCCTGGGAGAACAAGCTACTGCTACCTATATACCTTTCTGTCTAGAAAACTCCATCCCTGGCAATATACCCGTAAGATTCTAATTTCTAGAATTTAGATCTAGAAGAGACCCTCAGAGACCTCAGAGATGTAATCTCTTTCACCAATACAAACGAGGAAACTAAGGCTCAGAAAAGCTGATTAATTTCACAAAGCAGCAATCACCACGAGACAGAACCAGCATTCAAATTCAGTTCCAGATTCAGAGCTTATGCCACGGTATCATATCTAAACAAACAGACAAACAGTAACAGAGAACCATGTGTACAAAAGGAAAATTAGATCTCATGAAGTCGTGTGTCTCTTTTCTCAGGCTTGTGGGGCAGCGAGATGGCACAGTGGGTGGAGTGTTGGGCCTTATGTCAGGAAGATTTGGCTTCTGCCTCTTACCAGTTATGTGACTCTGCTTTAATTTCCTCATCTGTAAGATGGGCATTATAATAGCATCTGTCTCCTAGGGTTGTTGTAAGATCAAATGAAATAGTTGTAATTCACTTGGCACATTGTAGGGCTATAGAAATGTTAGCAAATTTTATTAATATTATTATTAGTGTTGTGGTATTTGTGGCAGAAATTTGAACTAGTTCAATAGAGAACTATCAATTTTATAGGGAAAACAATTACGATTATAAGAATTCATATTTTATGTCACTTTAAGGTTTAGAAGTTGCTTTCTTCACAAAATACCTCTTGTGAAAGAGGTGGCATAGTTCTTAATATCTCCGCAGTATAGGTAAGAAAATCTTTTCTGAGAGAGATTACATGATATATCCATGTCTACTAGGAAGTATTAGAGTTGAGCCTTGAATCTAGGTCTCTTTACTGGAGATCTAGTTTTCATTGCATTCATCTTAATAAATTACCTTCCTCATTCCTGCTTGTGCAGGTGTTAACTTCTTGTAGGCTGAACCTAAATTAAGCTATCCTCTGGCTCAGGGGATGTTGGAATGAAATGATATGCTTATAGGCTGTCCAAGAGTCAATAAAAGGAGATTTACTTAGCCATAGGAAGGATATTCAGCAGGGATACAACCTTTCTCTTGGGAGACATGGGCCTCCCTTGCCTCCATATGGAAGTGAGTCTGGGCAGTAGGGCAGGGTGTGATGACTCACCTGGCCTTGAGACAGCCTCCAAGTCTGAAGGGTTCCACTCTATGTAGGTGAGACCTTTTATATCCTTAAGTAAACAGAAAGCTACATCAAGGAGTCTTAATCAAGACTTGGGGATAGATTCCTTGGCTTTTAGGTAAAGATTGTGTGATTTATTCTTCATTCTCAAAGAGGACCATGACATCAGGAAGATGATGCTGTGATATGCAAGTGAATTGGAATACAGTGAGGGAAGTCTGTGCAAAGTCTCCAGCTTCACTTCCCGCCCCCAGAGCCATCTGTGCCCAGTGGCCAGATAAATGTCAGGATGACTGGAGATGACCCAGGATGCAGTGGGAGACTTTGGCTTTTTAAAGCTAAGCCTGCTAAGATTTTTCTGAGTTCTCATTTGACTGAAGCAGGAAAAAGGGGGGGAAGGGAAGGAGGGAAAAAATTTGGAACTCAAAATTTTGTAAAAATGAAGGCTACAAATTGTGTTTACACGTAATTGGAAAAAAATAAAATACTATTAGCCAACATGGACGTGTGTGTGTGTGTATGTATAGGATGGTGGCAGCCTGTGTAGTTCTATTTACAGATGAGGAAACCAAGGCTTAGTAGCATAAGAAATTTATGAAAAATGACATTGCTAACACATAGTAGAACCTGGGCCAGAACTGAGGTCTCCATAACTCTTAACTTACTTTGCAGTAGTAATTACCACAGTGTAATGAGAATGCATCAATCAACAAGTATTTACTGAGTGCTTACCATTTGTTAGACATTATTTGAGGCATTATGCATACATACAAGGAGAATAGATAAGAGATCCTGCCCTCTTGCGGCTTATGACTTAGTTCAGGAGAGCATACTAATTAATGCACATGAAAACCAAGAAATATAATTTTTTCCTAACTTATTTTTGTGAATTTTTTTGTTTTTTTCCTCATCTTTATTTATGTATTTATCCCCACCCATCTCCTCTAGCTAGTGAGCTATCCTTTCAGTCAATCAGAAAAACAATCAATCACTAAGCACTTTCTAGATTGTGCATTTTCTAGGCATATAGCATGGCCAGTGCAAAGTTACTGAGATGGGACCTGAAATGTCATGTGTGGATAACTGAGAGAAAGCCAGATTAATTGGAGCATAGAGTATAGAAAGGGGAATAATACATACTGATTCTAGAAAGATGACTGGGACCAGATTATATTTTAAAAGTCAAACTCAGAAGTTTTTTTTTCTTTGTTAGAGATAATAGGGAGCCACTGGAATTTATTGAGTAAAGGAGTGACATCATTAGATTTGTGCTTAAAGAAAATCATTGCAGTAGTGTGGAGAAAAGATTGGAATCAGGAGAGACTTAACAACTAGGGAGATATCCAGACAAGAGGGATAAAAGCCTGAACTATTTTAACAAAGTTTTTAAGGGAAAAAATTCAGCAAAAACAACTAATATATCAACAATAATGTCTGACAGTATATGCAATATTCTATATCCACAGTCGCTTTATTCTATAAAGAAGGGAAGGGGGAGTCTATCAAGAATCATAAAGTAAAGGTAAGTATAACAAATATTAACCAAGTGTTATGTTATGTAGTTTAGACTAGAAATGTTACTAGATTTGTAAAGGAAAGATAAGTGCAAGCTGGAGCAGGTGAGCAAGGCTTCATGCTGGAGATAGAGTTGAGTTGGGCTTTGAAGGATGGAAAGCAATTGTAAAAGTGGAAGGTTGGAAGGAAGGGATTTTAGGCAAAGAAAACAAAGTAGCTTAGATGTGGGAGTGAGCATTTTGTGTTCATAGGCCAGTAAGGAGATGGACTTGACATATTCAGAAGACTCTTGAGAGAAAGGATGATAATTACATGGCAATTATGTTCTCATAACTTCAGTGTTATTTAAAGTATTGAATAGAGCATGGAATTAGACTAGTTTCTTCTCCATTGATGTATGATTAAATTTGATAGCACAAGAGACACTGTGCTAGCCAAAGGAATAATTTTTTTAAAAGGATAGTTGTAAAGTAGATCAATCAATCAACAATAATTTATGAACTATAACATGACAAGTACTGTATTAGAAGCTGGGATTTGAAGACAAAAAGAATGCCCATCCTCAAAGAGCTTCCAACATGAAGTGTAACAACAGACTGGTGTTGGTCCCATGCCCTTCCCACTAAAAAGGGTCCTAGGTCTGAACTTGGGGACTGGGCCCAGTCCTGAGGAGCCTGATCTTTAAGGAAAGGGCTCAGTATCTTTTCCTCCTACTCTCTGCTCTGGTTCCCTACTTTGGAACACCAGAGAAAATCACATAAAGTTTAAGTTTAACTCAAGTTTTGAATGCCCATTAAAGGGAAAGGCATGTAATATACAATGTAGATTATGTATGAGACAGCTATTTATTTCCTTTATCCAAAAGAAATGCTTAAAATACCAAAGACTTACATAACAACTTCTGGCAAGGGGGTAGCTATCCATAGGAAACTTGGAATTTGTAGTACTTCCCATTTTGGGAATAGAGGAAACTAACATGAAATCACCCCTATGATGGGAGGGCAGAATTTGGGCTATCATGGGAGTTTGGAGACTCAAGGAGGAAGAAGGAAGAGATAATAAGAAGGGGTGTGTGTCAATCATCTCATGGCAGCAGCTAGAGTCTGCTACATTGGCAGTTCCCTTTTTCAAGACAATGAGAAACGATCTATGCATAGAAAAGCATGGAGGGCTGTGAATATTTTTCGTTGTTGTTTATTTTTAATCACAGAATTTTGTTTCAGGAGCAGAAGTGCTGAGAGAGACAAACCAGTTTTGAGTCACGGGGGCCCTTATTTCTCCTCTGCCTTTATTCCACTTAATTGTAATTTTTGCTATTCTGTAAGAATATATTTGTCAGATTTAAAATTATTTCCCTAAAGACTCATGGTCAGCTCTGTCCTCATGTTGCCTAGTATTTCTTCACTATGTAAATGGAGCCACAGAGGAGTGAGGGACTTTTCACAGCACGGGGATGGGAGCTCAACCTCCAGAGCATTGTTAGGAAATTTTTCACTCTGGGGTTTAAGAATGAGCCACTTCATAAGTATAATTTGAAGGGCAGAATGACTGTTGAACATAGGATATATTTTATAAATCTGCACCCCATACATGAGCCTGCTGCAACAAAGAGTTAAAACATGATATACAGTAACCCATAACTCCACTAGCAAGTTGATGCTAAAATGTAACACTAAGTGGGCCTGCTGAACAATCATTTCTCCTTTACTTTAGCTCTCCACTTTCTGAACAACTCCCTCTTTCAGAAAGTTATCTTACAAGAGGCCTAATCCTCCTATAAGAGGTCATCTTTTTCCCTGAGAAGCATTGTAATAGCTATTAGTAGCACCTTCTGTAGTATAGCCAGCACCACCAGACCTCTTGAACTCATGAGGCTGTCTCTCAGGTGGAAAACCTCCATCTCACGGAACTGTTTGATCACTTGTACTCAGGGAAAGAAATACAAAGAAGAGGGAAGAAGAGGGAAGCAGGGCCTAGGGATCCAGACTTAGAGTCACCTTGATGACTTCATATACGTGCTGCCATATTTGAGCAGCTGCCATTTTTGCTGGAGTGGGGAAGGGGAAAAAAATAAATTTATAATCCATTTCTTTCTTCCCCCATGGAAAAGGGAGAGCTATCCAAGTGCGTAGGCATGGAGATGGAAGATGAAAGCGTCAGGAGCAAGATGGACAATTCTATTGGACCTTAGTTTTCTTTCTAAGTTCTGAAAACCTCAACTGCATAGGAAAAAGACCTGGGAGTTTTAGTTGACTGTAAGCATAAAATATACGCAATATCACAAAAACTAAGGCAACCTTTGACTGTTAAGACAAATCTTTTTCCAGAACAAGGAAGGTAATGGTCCTGCTGGACTCAGCACTGATTGCTCCACATTAAAAGTATTATTTTTAGGCTCTGGGCATATATATTAAGAGGAATAATGACAAAACAAGTCATAACTTTATTGGGTTTTAGTTTTCTTCTTTGTAACATGACTACGTATGATAACACTTACCTCTAGGATCATTTCCCCATCTTAAATTCTTCTTCGATTCCATGGTTAAAATTGTAGCAGGTAGCCAGGAATTTCTGGCAGGAGATCTGGATGCTATTTCCTATGAGGAAGAGTGATGGATGGTTAATATGGAGGAGAGAACACTTGTGGGGGCTTGGAATGAGAGCTATCTTCACATGTTTATAGGGCAATCACAGGCAGAGTGGTTAGACTTGATTTTTGTAGCTCCAGGGATTAGAACCAGGTGTAATTGGTGTAAGTTTTAGGGAGACACAGGCATGATAGAGGGAAGAACTTTCTAAAAATCTTAAAAGTAATTTTCAATTCATGTCCAACTCTTCATGAACCCCTCCTTTTTAGGTTTTCTTGGCAAAGATACTGGAGTCGTTTGCCATTTCTTTCTGTAGCTCATTTTACAGATGGGGCAAATAGGGTGAATTGACTTGCCAGGGTTAAATAGCTAGTGTCTGAGGGCTGAATTTGAACTCAGGAAGAGTAATCTTCCTGACTCCAGGCTCAGTACTCTATCCACCATGCCCACTCTAACAATTAGAACTATCCAAAAAAATGTACAAACATACATATATATGGGCACATGGACATATATGTGTGTATATTGCTATCTATCTATCTATATCTATCTATCTATATATATATCAGGTTTGAGGTAGTGAAGTGTTTAGAAGTGTTTAGATAGAGGCTAGGAATAGTGTAGACAGAGATTCTTGTATTTGGGTACAGAGATTGGACTTGATGAATTGTTGGGTCTTTCTCATTTCTATGATTCTGAAGAATGGGAGAAAGATCTTCTTAGCAAAAATTATTATTTCTGTAGATAATTTAAATTAAATATATGCTTTTTGACAGGTAGAACAGGGTGCTACTTAAGTTTCTGTTAGCACTAAAAAAGGGAAGGAGACATATATTTATTAAACATCTACTGTGTGCTCTGAACCATGCAAAGTGCTTAATAAATATTATCTCCTTTGATCCTCACAACAACCCTGAGAAGTGATACAATTCCCATTTTAAAACTGAGAAAACTGAGGCAAAGAGTGATTAAGTGACTTGTTCAGGATTATTATTAATAATGAAACAACTAACATTTATATCAAATTTCCACAGCATATAGATTTCATTCTCATAGTATTTGTACATAAACATGCAAACATTGTGTCACCAGGTGGCACCATTTAACTAAATTTTTGATTTGGGATACATACTGAGCTAGGTGTATAAACCAGATCATGAAAATGAAAGAATTTGTTATTTGCTGTGGATGAAGTGGAAAAACAACCTATGTCATCTATAATTCCAAAACTACTTGGGTGGGCAGAGGAATGATGGAGACCGTGTATGATGCATGACTCAAACAACGCATGTTTGGTGAGATCCCAGAACTGCTGGTGGCAATTCAGGGATGTGGTAATTTCCTTTTAAAATGATTGCCAGTACACAACAAAAGCAAACTTGTGTGCTGATATGGAAACTAGCAAGATAATAGGCTTGAAGGATGCCCTGCCATGACTGCTCTGAATTGGAGATACAGGCATAGTAACATTGTTAAGAGTGTAAGTTTGCTTTGAGCCTTGGCATAAACACTTCTAAATAGACCAGCTAAAAGAATAAAATAAATTAAAAAAATTAAGATTATTTCAGAAAACCATCATTATAAGATGTAGTGGGGTGATACAGTAATAATAGAAATTCAGATTCTGTCCAATGGTTCATATGAATTCTGGTATTTAAAAAACGAGCACTGTAATATTGCTTATAGATAGGACTGTTTAGGTCTAGGAGAAAAGCCGTAAGAATTATGATAGAATGACAGACAAGTGAGTGGCAGAAATACTAAAGCAAATATGGAATCATCAGAATGAAGTTACTTTCTCAATGACAGAGTAGGTTTAATATAAACTAGGTGGGCGTCCTAAGGAGCTAGGAATTTATTGTATGATTGGGTCAATTCAGAGAATAGTAGTCCTAAATTACTCTAATCTAGGATTTTTTTTTTGTTAATCCTCTGTAGAATTACAATAGCCTGGAAAAATAGTGTCCATACAGTTACAAATTGAACTGGTTTTTGTTCCTTGTTGTTTTAAGCAAATGTTTTAGTCAACCACAAATTTAATAAGAAGTTGAATTGTAGATAGCAACAAGTTATCTAAACCATAATGGTTGACCAAAGGATGCATTCTCATGTTGGATTTATTCTGAACTTTTTGGTACATACAAATTGTAACAACATCGGTTGCATGGTGTAGTTGCGAGAACTGGGTTTGAATTATTCCTGTCTAGCAGAGATGCTAGAGGTAGATGCTGCTGGGACTTAAAAGGGCTTCAGGGTACTCATTTCTTATTACTCTGCAATCCAGCCTTTCAGGGGACTTGAGTCTCTTCAGGGGAATGGGCCCCCCTCCTCTCATAGTTATTGGCTTATCCCTATCATTCCTGCTACCTTGGAGATAATTTTATATTTGGTACTGTTTTCCGTTAAAAGGTGGATAAGTAAAAGAGACACTCAGTCCCAATGCAGGCACTCCACCCTGGCATCAGCCTTTGCTTCTCTGGAAAATATCACTGTTACTAATGACACCCCTGCAGTGGTAGGATTTTAGGTCTTTTAAGTGTTCATAATGCCCTGAATCAGAAGAAAGAAAATACAAATGGGAGGTAGCCCTATCCCAGGCATTGGTTTTTGTTAGGGTAAATTATGGCTAGGTGGTACATGGTGACTTTTTCTTCTGTACAGCTCAGCGCTGTTCTCATGCTTCAAATCATGAAGAAAGAGGGTTGCAAGGTGGGGGAGGTAATATATCTTTAGTATAGCCATAGAGCTTTGGCTCAATGGACAATTAGGATACTGGCCCAATTGAGCTCTTACCAGAAATGGGCAGGAAGTATTGGAACATATTTTGGGTAAGGAATGGGAATGGAGAAGCAGAGGCAAGTTAGGAGATTCAGTTTCCTTACCTGTAAAATGGGAATAATGATGATGAAGTGATTTAAAACTATAGGGTTGTCATTGGGAAAGCATTTTGGAAGTTGTATAGTGATGCATGAGATAATATTATAGTAATTCAAAGTATTTATATATACACTAAAAGACATTTATCTACTTTCGTGGCTTCTCCTCTTACCTTTATGCCTTATAATTTGACATCTCCAGTTCTAACCTTTCAATTGAGTTTCAGGCACTCTTCTCTAATTGCTTGCCCACTTGGGTGTACTGCCACTTGACTAAATGGCCACCAAGATCCCTTCTGACTCTTGTCTAATGTGATGTCATGATTCTGTGAAAGATTACAGTTTTTGTTAATACCAGTTGGAGAAAATGAAGAAGTAAAGAATTTCAATGAAGAGATCAACACATTCCAAACCCATTCATTTTAATACTTGATGACTTTAATGGGAAGATAGGCACAGAATATGGTGATGATAGGAAAATTGCAAAATACAGTTCATGTTTAAGACGTGAAAGAGGGCTGTTGATTGAAGATCTGAAGCCCCATGCCTGCGTATCATGAATTCTTTCTTTAAGAGAGTCGATATTGAAAATGGCAAGCACTGAGCAGCATCACAAAAAATAAAAGAAATTTATTATAGTTGAATATACAGGAAATTCTGATTAGTGATACAGGAATCATATCAGAGTTAGCTCTCTGTGAAATTAGATGATTCATTGGTTAGACAGAGTAAAGACCAAAATCAACAACAAATTTGAAGAAAGAATAAAGATGAAAAGAAATAACCATTACAATAACTGATCTACTCAAATATGCTGCAGATATAAAAAATCAGAAATGAAAAAAGGTAAAGGTATTGACATTTCCAACAGAAATATAACTGATATGAAGTGGTTGCTACACTAAAGTCAAAAGAGCTGGGAAACCTCCTTACTCAATCAGCACTTGATCTCCTCGCCAAGTGGAAAGACAGGAAAGCCAAGGTCAATGCTAGTTTAGAACAGAAACTTATTTGTAAAACATTATAGAGAAAAAATGGTGAATTCTCACTGAAGAATTGTTACAAAGTGCTATCACTTTTTGGCATAGCAAAAAGCAGTGGAAGTGAAAACAAGTCTATAAAAATCTTGTCATGAGACTCAACTATGTGTCATTCTAAGAGCATTCATTGATGAAATTGACATAATAACCACAAATAGAAAAGAAATGGAACAGATTTGTTAATGTATATATAACAATCTTCTTTCATTATCAATGACAATGGAACCAAAACATTTGGGCCTCTGTTCTGGATGTGATGCTTGAGGAAATAGGAAAGGAAGTTAAAAAGCTAAAATTTAAAGGAGTAGCCATTCTTCTCAGACCAAGCACAGGCCAAGAAAAGCTATGCCCGAGGTGACAAAAACTTGAAAACATTGAGGAACTGTTGCAAAAGATATCTGTTGTGACATCTTGCTGAAACAGGGATTAGCATGTGTGTATTATTGAGCTATGTTTTTTACACTTTTCCAGTTTTGTAAATATATTTATAAAAACTGTTTTAAATATCTGAAAAAAGATATCTCGGAAGAGAAGATTATAAAAGAATGGGAAAAAACCACAGATGATATTACATTACATTAACAGGGCCTTCCTATGAAGTGTTGCCACCCCTCACACTTGGGGTATATTCAAATGACATGTGAGTCAATACACCATTCTGACTAGATATATTTCCTTATGGTTAAGAAGTAGGAGTGGATCTACCTAAACCAGTGTGATATATTTGATGACTATCCTTTCCATGTGTCATGAGTAAAATTTAACAAAAGGATATTCAGAGACAATTCTCTGAGCAGGATAACATTTATTGCCTGTCAATAAATAGGTTAATGACTTGTATCCATTAATGCCAAAGATACCAAGTCAAAAGACAGTTTCCCTTTTGTAAGTTATGGGGAATATAGAACAAAGAACAGAAAAGGGTAGATGGCATCCCGGGATTGGGGACAACATGATTGATTACAAAGCTAAAGTTTAGAGTACAACATATTTGGCTTGAAGTTTGGTAGTGGGAGCTAGCAACAACTCCCTTCATTCCTCCTGAGAGTCCAGGTGTAAAGATAACAAACCAGACATTCTTGAAGGGTAGCTTAGTGGTGTAAAGATATTAGACCCTACTCCTTTGTGTTCATACGCATCCCCAAGGTCAACTAAATTCCTTAAAGCAAGAATAGACTAGTGATTAGAAGGAGAGCTGAATTTTTTAAACTTAATTTATTACAGGCCAGTTAAATCTCTGGACTAATTTCAGAAGCAAAGAACCATGACTTAGGCAATTATAGCACAAAGGCAGTTACAGGACAAAATTAATTGCTTGTAAATAGGATCGATAATAAAACAACACGGGATCAACCTGATCTTTTCACATGCTTCTGTTACATGAACTTTTTGTTGTTGTTGTTTAATGTTTGATGGTCTGCAGTGTCTCATTTCATTCTAATTCCATCCTGAACTGGGCCTAGCTCGTAACTCAAAGGCATAGGCAGGCAATTTTCTACAGCAGGCTGCATCTTCACAGTCACACAATTGACTTAAAGGGGCAGACAATACAAGTTCTCACTTTATTTATTGTTTATTAATTCCAAAAAGCGTCATTTATAAGTCTGTCCTCCAACAAGGACTCTCTCAGGAAAAGGTTCATATCATCTCTGCACGGGGCTATTCCCCAGGCCTTCACCTGGATACTAGACCAGGCGGTATCTATCCGGGGGCCTTCGCCTGACTCTTAAGCCAGGCAGTATCTATACATGGGGCTCCTACCCTGGCCTTCGCCTGGATATGCCAGGCGGCACCTGCTACTCCCAGCTTTGCTTGGATACTTACCCTTTCCCAGGTCTTCGGATGTCTCCGGGTCCTACTGTACGCAGCTACAGCAGGAGAATCCCCACTCCTCCACGGAGGGGGAAATGACTACACAGAACACCCGAGGTGGCCAGTGCACTTCACTTTATTGCTTATATCACTCTCTCCTGATCCCTCCCCGATAGCCCCTTATATCCCCAGCCAGAGCCCCTCCCATGTTCCTCCTTGAGGGCAGAGCCAGCTCCCTGAGGGTGGAGCCAGTTTCTGGAGGGCAGTCCGGAACTTGGCCCCTAACACATCTCAAGGTTGGAATCTCCAGAAAAGAGACCATCTTAGGGATACACAGTCTAGAGAATTGGACAAAACAGTAAAAAATATTCTGAACATCTAGCAATGAGTCCCAGTTATTTTATTAAATGATCTTTATGACCCAGTTTTCATGGGCCTCTAGGATTGAATATAGACTGCTCCGTTTGGTACTTAAAGCCTACAAATTCTGGTCACACTTACTTTTTCAGCCTTACTACACATTTCTTCCCTTCACTCACACTAAGGTGCAGCCAGACTGGTCATCTTACTGTTCCTCAATACTTTTCTTTTCATCTCCCATCTCTCTGCCTTTGTATTGACTGTTATCTGTGCCTGAAATGCACTCCCTTCCTTATTTCTGCCTGTTAGAAGCCCTTCAGTATTTAGCTTAAGTTGTACCTTCATCATGAGGCCTCCAGCTGCTAGTGCTTTCCCCTTCTATCTAGGTGGAAGAAAATATTCCCTGTAAAGTGCTTGTGAGTAGGACACAGAAGGCATTTAGTAAATGCATATTCCTGCAAGTGGTAGGGTATTACCTTTTACTCTTTGGAGTCCTGGTTACTTCTCAGACAATACTCTCAAGCATTCCAGTATCAGGAATAGAACGACGAAGCAGTAAAGGCATTTCTCTTCAGGTTGGACTGATCGACCAACTGAGTGACTGGTTTCCCTGTCTCGTAGGGCATAACAAAGCTAGCCTATGAAGAGTTGGTGCCCCTTATACTCGACAGATGTCCAGCAGCAATTGCAAATCTTGACCTCAAACTTAGCATGAAAGCAAAAGCTACTCTTGTCAGTACTAATATGTCACTAACATTGCTTTTTTTGCAGTGAGTCATAGAAAACCACTGCCTCTGAAGAATTAAAAAACAAGTATCACACAAATAGCACCAGTGAAGCACTCGTGAACATGAAGAAGCTGTAGTATATAGCCAACAAGGAATGCCAAAGAAGAACAGGAATAAGGGAAGCCATTGAACATACGGACAGGTCAGGTGGTAAGAGAGAAGCATGACAGGTAGGGAGCAGGTGTACCTCACTGACTCCCTTACATCATTGAAATAAAGAGAGAAAGACCTCCAGAACATTGGGTGAACCCCATGTGATCAACCATTGGGGAAACATGGACAAAAATGTAATAAAATGGGCAGGCGTAGATTGATCGTGATTCTCATTCTTGGAGAGATGAGAATAGTTGAGATGATAAATCCATTGGAGTATTTAGGATAGAGGCTCATATGCTATTTTCTCCAAGAGAATGTAAGTTATTTCAGGAGAGGGATTATTTCTTCTTTTTCTTTGTATCCCTGGCATCAAGCACAGTGTGTAACACAATTGGTAATTATTTTCAATTGATTCTTTGATAACTAATATTAAGTGAGAAATAAAATAGACTTATGATTGTTTTAGGTGGAAACATAAGTAATACAATGTTTCATGTAGAAATATAGACACTATTATGGAAAATGCTCTCACCAGTGTCCAAATGGGGGAAATCCTCTAGATGTTCCAGTCTGCTAATGACATTTTTTTTTGTTGTTTGTTTGCTTTTCATCAGGTCTCTAGAATATTACAGAGCCAACTTAATGCTATCTGTTTCTTACTCAAAATAAATTGGTCTTACCATCCATTCAGGAAATAACAAATGGATGACAAATTTCCATTGATTAGACTATGACAGGGACCTAGATTGCTATTTCATTGAGTTATTACATCGGTGTTATTATTGAGGATAGGCACTGGAGATGAACAATGAATGGGACTTAGAACTGAAGAGAAGGAAGCATTATTTTTAGTGATCAGAAGCTGCTTGTTAATCCCAAAACCTTTTAAAGAAATTAATGTTTTTATTATAAACATAACATGGAACATCAATACAGACAACCAAAATTGCTGGGTAACTATTTACATTAAAATTAATCAATTTTAATAGAAATAATGACAGACTTTTAATGAATAATGCAATTTTTAAAAAGCAGAATTAGAAGGCTGGTATACACATTAATTATGATATACAAGGAAAAGTGAAAGCATCTGAATGGACAAAGAATTCTAATGAGGGAAAGGTTAGAGGGAGGCAGGAAAAAGGAGTTAGGACATTTTTTTTTTTGAGAATAAAAGCCCTCTTTATTTTTAACAGCAGTGTTGTCTTTCTGAGGCTGTATGGTTGTAAATCTGCTGCATTATAGTCTCTGAAGAACCAATGTGACCCATAATACAAAAACTTCTGGGAAAGCAAGACAGCGTTCTGGCAGAAATTATAGTCACATTAACATCTCACTCCACACAAAATAAATTCTAACTGGATACAAGACCTAGATATATAACTCACCTTATAAACAAATTAGAAGAGGAAGAAAGAAATTACCTTTCAGACCTATGGATAGGGGAGAAGTTCATGACTAAAGAAACAAGAGAGAATTACACAAGAGAAAAATGGACAGTTTTGATCATGTAGAATTAAAAAGCTTTTGCACAATCAAATCTAATGTAGTTAAAATTAGAAAGGAAATGGGTAAATGGGAAAAATCTTTGTAGCATTTTAAAAATAAAGATCTCTTATCTACGATATGTAAAGATATGATTAAAATATTTCAAGCTAATCATAATTCTCTTATAGATAAATCATCAAAGGCTTTGAATACACAATTTTCAAAGGAAGAAATTGGTGCTATGGACAGCTACATAAAAGTGCTCTAAATCACTAATAATTAGAGAAATGCAAATTAAAGCAACTTGGAGGTTTCATGTTATTCCTATCAGAGAGCAAAAATAACAAAAGAGGAAATGGCTATGGAAAAATAAGCACAAATAGTACTGGGAAGAAACTTGAAATAATGCCCAAAAAATTACTAAAACATTCATATTTCTTGACTCAGCTATACCACTATTAGGGATATGTCCTAAAGATGTCAACGAAAGAAAAAAAAACTATATGTACAAAAATATTTCTAGCAGCTCTTTTCATAATACCAAGAAAGAAAAAATCAACCCCACACCTAATATCCTCCTATTGAGGATGGCTAAACAAATTATGATATATGAATATAATAAAATATAATTGTACCATAAAAAAGATGAAATCTACAGTTTCAGAGGACATTGTAAAGACCTTGGAAATTGATATAGAGTAAAATGAGCAGAACTAGCACAACTTCAAAAGACTTTGGAACTCTGATCAATGTAATAACAAACCATGAGTCTAGAAGCCTGAAGATGAAACATGTCACTCACCTCCTGCCAAAGAAGTGGGAATTAAAGCACAGAGAGAGATACACATTTTCAGCAGTGGCCAATGAGGGGTTTTGTTTGTTGGATCATGAAACTAAGCATATTTCTATGAGGATTTTGTTTTTTGTTCAATAGAGGGGCCAGTAGAAAGGATAGATTATTTACATATGCATGTAAAACTAATTAAATACATTTATTTTAAAAAATCAGAGGGGCCCATAGAGCAATGGGTAGTTCATGACAGTCAGTAGAGAAACAGTAGTCCAGTCTACACGGTAGGGACCTTAGTGTGTGTTACCAACACTGCATCTTGTCATATTTTCATTATGGATACCTTTAATACACATGTAGATAGAAATCTTATAAGGAGGTGGTTAGTGTAAAGATCAGTCATTACTCATGCCCTCTTAATCCCTTTTTTGAGTTAGTAATATTATTTGGTATTTTTCTTATATTTTTGGTTACCTATCACTCCCTGAGATAGCTGTTAAAAGAGTCCCTCAATATGTTTAAGCTTATGTCACCTCCATCCAGCATTACTTTCCTTGGTGTGTGTTTGGTCTGGTGTGGCTACTCTTCTCCACTTCAGCTTTTTAAATGCTATTTCTATTCTCTTATTTGAGTCTTCTACGCTTGCATTAATCTGATCAATTAGAGATGGACACACTGTACCTTGATGCTGTCATAGTGAATTCATGTTGGTCCTCTGCTAGCATGAAGGAAAACAACCAACCAACCATTTCCACTCCCTCATGTACACCATTTGAATGCTGCCTCTCAGCCTTTGCTTTTGACATTCCTCCATCCCTGATTATTGTAGCACTTAACAACTAAGTATTCTTCCCCTGAACTCTTGTAGCACTTGTTATTTTTCTTATTCTGAACTCCTTTAGCATTTATTAGCTTTACTGTTTTTTGACTCTGAGCTATCTGTATTTATTGAATGTCTAGTATTCAGGGCATGGCAAGGGGACAAAGATGAGGATGGAATAGTCCTCATTACCAAACTACTTAAAGCCTAATAAGGGTATGTGTGTGTGTGTGTGTGTGTGTGTGTGTTCATTATTCGTTGCCAAGGAAGACCATACCCTCAGAGAAATGATGACATGATTTACATTTGACTTTGTTTTGAGTGAGGGAGGGCTGTGCAGGTCACCAGCCTCATTTCTCCTCCAGAGTCATCTGAATCCAGTGACCAGATGTTCATCAGGATGACTGGAGATGACCCAGGATGAGGCATTTGGGGTTGGGACTTGCTCAAGGTCACACAGCTACAAATTGCACAAATAGTTATAATGTAAAGTGGAATATCTTGGTATTTATCAGACTTTCATTCAAACGACTAGCACCTAGGGTGTGCAGAGCTTTGTACCAGATTCTGGTTTAGTTACAAAGTTTAGTTGAGTCACGTTGCTGACTTGTGGAAATTATGGTTAGGTGGTGGTAGAATGTGATGGTGGTTCATATAATGAGAATGGGATACAATGAATGGATAGCCTAAGGATCTTATTGGTCCCCTGAGATACTAAAAGAACAGTAAGAAGACATTTCAGCACAGAAAGTGAATCCTCTAGAGATTCTTCACTTCATTCATCTCATTTGTGAATGCCATGGACCCTTCTAGCAATCTGGTGACTAGGCATCGAGCCCATGAACCCCTTATCAGAACAATGATTTTAATATATAAAAGATAGGATTACAATGGAAGCAGTTATATTGAAAGACAGCTGTCAAATTGCTTTTTAAAAACCGAATTAATGGATCTCTGAAGTCCATCCATGAAATCTTATGAATGCTACGTTAATTCTTCCTTTGCTCTGGGAAGACTTTATGGAAAAATGTGAATGATATGAGAATGTGTGGAAGGGTAGAGAATTTGCAGTCTGTTTTAGTGGATAGAATCTCCATTCTGATCAAATAAAATATCCATCAAAATATGAGTAAATTAAATATGTTTCTACTTTGTTCTACCATTTAGATTGATAATCCTTCTAGGTCAGACACTACATCTTATACCTCTCTGCAGCCTTTTTGCTTACAATAGTACTCCGTACTTAGTAGGTCATAGGATAAAAGATGTAGAGCTGGGGAGAACTTCAGAGGACATCTAATCCAATCCTCTTATTTTACAGTTGAAGAAACTAAGACCTAGGGACTTGCCCAGAGTCACAAAGGTAGTAAGGTTCAGAGGAGGTGGATGAATCCAGGTCCACTGACTCCAAATTCAGAACTCTTTTTGCTATACAAAGATACCTCATTAATATTTCTTGATAATATTAATTTTGAGGATAAGTTGTTTTTAAAACTCACATGAGGTAATCCCTCTATTGTACAAATTATTAGTTAGGACCCTAATAGAGAATTATGTCTGCTTTTTGACTCTAAAATCAAAAGCGAATTTGGGAAATTTGGAAAGAGATCAAAGGGGTCTTGACATGACAAGATAGGAAGACCAAAGCCTAAGAAGAAAGTCTAAAGGAAACGAGATCCCTCCAGGAGAAGATAAGACTGAGGAGGGATTTAATAACTGTCTCAGTATGTGGAAAGTAATTAGATACTCCATGAAATCCAGTTTTTAAGGATGATGCTAAGGCCTTTGCTTTATTATATCCTTGATCGAGTTGATCCTCACTTTCTCAGTGGGTCTGGTCAACAGGTAATGTTTTCCTTAGTAAAGTTCTGAAAGTTTGCACCTGAAAAGCAAAAGAGGATAATTTTGCCATAGCATTTCTTTCTGGGGAACTGTTCATTCTGAACTTGCTCTGTAGGAAAAAAAACAACAGTATTTGTGTTTTTAATGATTCTTTTCTCTTTGAGAATGTTTAAAAAGTGCAGAAAGAAAAAAAAGAAAGGTAAAGGCAAATGCCTTCAGGAGTAGTTTGTTTCAGATAAAAAGGTCAAAGTGTAAACTGATGAGGGATGCTGATGATCTGAGATTTAGAATCATAAGAAAAAACTTGGCAGTTAAGCAGGTGGGCCTCTCATTTTATACCTGGGGAAACAGGCTTAGAGAATTGAAATGACTTGCTCAAAGGCTCATGACTACTACTTATTGCCTAAAGGAGAGTCAGACACCCTGATGAGTAGGAAGAATTTGATGGGTAATTAATTACCTTAGTAGACTTTAAACAATCTACCTGCTGATTCCATTTTTTTTTTAGCCTGAGTCTCCCCATCAGGGCAGTGACCATTCTTGGGCCTTATCTTATTGTGGATTGTCATGAGACCTCTGACCTTCTCTGTTTCCAGTGTGGTCTGGTTTGCCTCTCCTTCAGTAGTCTGGTGGCTCCCCTTCTTCTTTGCTTCTTGCTCCCAGGGGCTCACCATATTGGTATGGGAATGCATGTAGATGCTTGGTTAGCTTTAGTCCCCTGAAGCTCAGAACTCCCCAACTCAAACAATCCACCAGCCCAGTCTCTATAGCAGTAGAGATTACAGGAATGTGCTCCCATGCCACCACTAGCTCACTCACCAATGCTAGCTATTATCCATTCTTCAAAGACTGTCTGAAACAGACAAAGGCCAGAAACACCTTTCAAGGCAAGCAGATTCCATAACCTAACAATCAGTCCAAATAGAGTGAGGAGATTAGACCCAAAGCAGTGCCTTTGCTACCCATTATTAGCTGTAGAGATACCTAGAGTACAAAGATACCTCAAAAAGTATAATACCACTAGCCATCTTGGGTCCTTTATAAGTTCAAGAGTAGTTCTGATGAGTCCATTCCCTCTACCAGTAGGGGTATGAGGCTGCCTTGTGAATGGGCAAATTTCTCAATCTCTCCACTTTACTTATGGAGCAGCTTTCCCATGATCTCCCAACTTATGTGTTGCATGAACCCTGGAGTTTCTTAGCAAAACTCTGTCTCTTTATTCAAAGTCTTGACAACACACTTGGATGTCAGATAATTGTTTCGATCAGTGCTTTCCTGAGTTGAAGTTATAGCTGGGTTGTAAACTTCTTTTAGAGGTGCATTGGTTGGGAGTATCAGCAACCTCTGGAGTATTTTCAGATGCTCCAAAACATGTCAATAAGTAGATGTGGTTTTCATGTAAACTGAGGAGGAATGGGGTGAAGTCCATGGCATCATTTGAGATAGAGTTGTGCATGTCTTAGGAATGCCACATTTTGGTTTTACTGAGATTTTCATTCTCCTCTCAGGGGCCCTAATATGTTCAACGGTGTGAAGTGAAACCCTCAGGTGTTGGGTCTCCTTGAGTGCTAAGGTATAGTACTAGTTCTTAGAGCCAGCCAAAATGAACATCTCATTAAGTAGTGGACTGGATGGTTCCTGGGAAGACTTGCAAACATTGAGATGAGAAATACTCCCATAATACTTAGTAACCATGGAAACTTTCTGATTCCTTGTTAGATGTGCTTGTGCATACCCCATAGAATGGTCAGTTACCACCAGAATATGATTTACGTTATGGCTAGTTCCTTTTAGAGATAGAAAATCCATGCACAAAGGTTGTAAGTCTTTTCAATTCTTCTATTTTCCAAGGATGTGGCATGAATTTACAATTCAATTTTTGGTATACACATCTCATACTTCTTAGTGCCATCTGCAAACATTTTTGGCCAACAATACCTGTTACTTACTAGCTTTAGGGTCTTCTTTTAAACCATTTATTTAAATTTATTATGTAAAACTTTCAAGGTCTTCAATCCTCTCTAGGCTGTACTTCTGATTCTCCTAGACTTTCTCTATAATGCCACAGACACATCCTCACTCTGAAAGCTCCCTTCACCCATGGACTTTTCACACTCCAGTGTGCCTTCTGTCTCTGTAGCCTCTCTTGGCATTTGGCCTTGTTCCTCCCAGAACTTCTATTTTAAGGAGAACATTCAGACTAGCCAATTCTCTCTAGGCTGTACTCCTGACTCATGAGACTTTCTCTACTGTGCCTCTTGGATGGGTACTTTCATCTTCCCATACTCTTTCCCTTTTTCCAACTTCCTTTTATGCATTGTTTTCCTCCATTAGAATGTAAGTTCTTTGAGGGCAGGGATTATTTCTTTGCTTCAATTTCTATTTCCAGATCTTAGCACAGAGCCTGGCACATAGTAAGGGCTTATATTAATTAATTAAATTAATTATCAATAAAACTAATAAACAAAATAAATAACTATAAATAAATAATGAAGACAAGTGATGAAATTAATAAATAATTAATAAAATAACTAATAAATATTTGTTGACACTTAACCTGTACCATAGATTTTGGAGATACTATGTATGGATGCAGCCTAGGCAGGAGGATTCTCTCATCTGTGGGTCAGCACTTGTACTTTGTTGAGTTATTATGTGATATACATATTTGACAGAAGTTCTACCAAAATGGCATTTGTCATTTAAAGATTGTCTCTAGAAGATACAACTTACTCTAGGTGATCCAACACTTCAATTAAACTTTCCTCATGGTTTTTCCATAATTCTCTTTTACTTACAGGTATTTTGTATCTACAACTACTTTTTTCATCAGTTTGCTGAATATGCTTTGAGACTCAAACTGGCAAAATCCATTTGGGTAGATGAAAGCCCTCTTCTCTTTGTCTTCTTCTGCCATAGAAATCATCTAGTAACCATTGTGTGGGTCCAATACTGAGAACTTCAATCAGTTATTTTTTCAGTTGTGTCCCCCTCTTCATGACCCATTTGAGGTTTTCTGGAGTGGTTTGGCGTTTCCTTCTCCCACTCATTTTACATATGGGGAAACTGTGGCAAACAGGGTTAAATGACTTTCCCAGAGTCACACAGTTAGTAAGTGTCTGAGGTCAGATTTGAACTCAGAAAGATGAGTCTTCGTTGACTCCATGCCCAGTGTTCTAAACACCATGCCACTTTGTTGCCCTTAATATTGAGAAATCTAACTACCCAACAGACAGTACAGAAAATCCTTTTTTCTTAATAATATTTTCTTTTTCCAATTACATGTAAAGGTAGTTTTCAACATTCACTTTTCTCATCTTTAGGTGCCATTGTTTCTTTGTCTATTAATCTCTGTAGTTGGTGTCTGATCATGAACTCATCTGTCTTTTCTTCTTTGAACTCAGTAGGGGAATGGTCGAATGCAGCATGATTCTGGTAGTCTCATCATCCCTGAATTGACTCTTTCGGCTTTGCACACATTCTTGCCATGTGGTGTCAAGCTGCCTGGTCCCTCTGGTCTTGCACTGCGCCATATGCTTCTCTCCTGAGGCTTTCCATAAATACATTCCTCTTCTTTAAGTACCTTCTCCTTCTTTAGGTCTGAGGTCTATCAATTCTTCAGTGAATTAGGATTCATAGAAGTGACTCAAACTTCCAATTACTTCCCTGGGGGACATAATTCTATTCTTAAGACTATCACTAGGCTGGGCTTATAATATCCCTCTATAACAAGGGTTTTTAACTGAGTCTGTGAATGGATTTTTTTTTTAATTGGGATGGGAAAAAATTGGATTTTTATTTTCATTAACCTCTAACTGAAATTTAGTATTTTTTTCATTATGTATTTTTAAAATGCATTATTATAAGAAGGGGAACTATGGATCCAGGCTGCCAGAGGGGTCTGGAACATAAAAATTCAGAATCTCTCCCCTATAATAATCTCTTTCCTCTTCTTCTCCCCCACTTCTCTGTTGATCTCTGTTTCTCTTTCACTCTATGCCCCTCTCTCTATTTGTCTCTTTTAGCCTCTTTCTAGCCTTCCACACTCTCCTCAGTTGCTTTTGAACAAATGAAGCACATACAGACCAATAACGCTTTTGAGTTAACCTCAGTACTGGCTTTGAGAGACTAGGCAAGCCGTCATATACATATACATATATATACATGTATATATATATATATATATATATATATATATATACTTTAAAGAAACAAAGATAAACTGTGGAAGGGATGTACACCTCTCCTTGAGAAGGATAGAGGGAGACTGAGGAGGAGAGAGGGTAGTATCAGCAACCTCATTCTCAGCAAACACAGACAGCTACTGCCTATCTTATAGATGTTCCTGGTTTAAGGGTATAGTAGCATTGTGGGCAGTAGCAGCAGTAGCAGTGCCCATAGCTGGTTTCCAGTGTTTCCATGTGTCTCCTTTCTTCTTTAACCTGTGATTATCTTGTAGTAGAAGCTGTTGGGCTCAGAAGTTGGAGTGTGGCAGGGGGTGAGGGGGAAAGATGTCTCCTGGTCTCCCCTCTCAACTTAGGGAGGAGCTGAATGTCTAATTCTCAGTCCCTTGACTCTCTAAGCAGACAAACATAGAAGCCCTCAATTATATATAAAAAGTAATATGAGGTAGTATTAGGGTGGGGGAGGCACTTGTAGATTTGGAGGGATTGGTTCTAAACCCTTAAATTCTTTGATTCTGTGACTCTCTCCAGTTCTTCATTCTGGTCCCTGAATGACACACAGCCTTTTCACAGAGGCTGCTGAGGGCCAAGTGGTCAACAGTAAAGACTGAAATATTTTACTGGCCTGTAGGAAAAGCAACTCATACTTTTCTGAAGCTTTTCTCACAAATAGGCAATCAGACAATAATCATAGTTCATGCTTGTGAGGGGTTAAACTTGACATTAAAGAAAACAATATAGGAAGAACACCTGCCCTAGTGCCAGTGTATACAGAGGCAGTGGGTACTAGAGGCTGAAGGTGCTGGGCAATTGATCGAGATGTTGAGATAACGCGAACAGGAGGAATTAATCATTAAGAAAAAAATCAGGGACATTATTCTAATTTCTGTGAAACCTCCATGAAAATGATACACATATCCAGTTAGTCAACAAACACTTCATAAGTGCTATATACTAGGCACTCTGCTAGTACTAGCCCCTGGCATAGTGGCTAAAGTGCTGGGCCTAAAGTCAGGGAGACCTGAGTTCAAATCCATCTTCAGATAGTTAGTAGTTGTGTGACCCTGGGCAAGTCACTTAATCTTTGTTTGCCTCAATTGACCAGTAGGATGGTAATAGCACCTACTTCCCAGGGTTGTTGGGAGGATCAACTGAGATAATGTTTGTCAAAGTGCTTAGCACAATGCCTGTCCTATAGTGGGTCCTGTATAAATGCTTATTCTTTCCTTTCTCCTTTCCTTAAGCTCTGGAGATACAAAGAAAGGTACAAGACAGTCCCTACCCTCGAGGAGGAGCTCACAGTCTAATGAGGAAAACAACATGTAAATGATTATGTGCGACCAAGCCACACATAGGATAAATGGGAGACAATCAAGGGACATTAAAGGGGATTGGGAAAGGCTTCTTGTGGAAGCATTACAGCTGAGACTTGGAGGAAGCCAGGAGAGAGGTAAAGAGGAAGAGAATTCCAGGCATTAGGTACAGCCAGTGGAAAATGCCCAGAGTCTGGAGATATGGATGGTCTTGTCCAGGATATCTTTGGTGAGGATATGAGGATGGAACAGGCAGGCTTTTACCTATAATATTCTATAACTGGTCCCTTCTTTACAGTCAACCAATTGACTAAAAGTTATAAAGGATGAACAATCCCTTTATGCTTATGGTTTGTTGACTAATCCCCTACCCCATATATTCAGTAGAACACACTTCAGTTCTAAAACATCTCTCTTAGCAAGGTATCTATCCTACATGCTGGGATTGAAATCAATTTCTTGAAAGAAATTAGATATCAAGGGAGAGATGAAACATATCCTTACCAAATAGTAATATTAGCCACCATTTAGGTAGCCCATTAAAGTGCTATATGCACTGTCTTCATTGAATCTCACCACCCTGAGATGGAGGTGCCATTAGAGTTCTCATTTAACAGATGAGGAAACTGAGGCAAATAGAGGATAAGTGCCTTGCATATGGTTACATGGTCATCAAATTTGAGAAGGGAGATTTGAACCCACTCCAGAAATCTTCCCACTACACCATGCATTCTCTCTTGCTGAAGGTTTTTGTCATCATGCAGGACAACCAGTGTGAAATCCAAGCAGAAGAAGGAGTCCCTGTAAATAGTGAAGGCCTCCAGGTTGGGGTTGCCATTGTACTCATTGCATATGAGTCCCAGAAATGTTCAGAGCCCACTAAATGCTATTTATTATCACTAACACAAGTTTGACCTAATTATTGAGATGGGAAAAACCAAGCAGATAAAAATTGCCCATTATCTGGGAATATATTGTACCCTGTCCAACACATCATGATAACTTTATATTTATTTTTTGACATTTTATTTTAGTTTCCCTATGTACATGTTGTGTGCTTCCCCCACTCCCACTCCTTTCCACCTCCAAAAAATACAAATTCTTTAAGGGAAAGAACTGTTGTATTTCTGACCCCCAGGTCTAGCATGGTACCTTTTTTAGAGAAGGCATTTAAGAAATTTTTTTCCCAGTTGACTGGTCAGTTCATAGAACTTGTTCAT
>CM053771.1:92976879-93074997 GCA_028658325.1 Potorous gilbertii
GGTCTGAATTCTATACTTAGATAGTCAAAAACTTATTTTAGCTTAGGAGAAGTTGTAGGTGACATACATGTTTAACTTAATTTCCCCTTCCTACTCTGCATGTGGAAATAGAAACCCTTGTGAGAAAGGATATATATGTTGCTCTGACAGATCTCTTAAGCCAGGACAACATTCCAGGGGTGTAGCAAACATTCAATAAATAGCAGTTATTTGTTTGCCCTTCATTGCCAAAGAAGATCATGACATCAGAGAAATAATGACATGACTTGCACTTGACTTTATTTTGAGTGAGGGAGGGCTGTGCAGGTCACCAGCCTTACTTCTCCTCCAGAGCCATCTGAATTCAGTGACCAGATACTCATCAGGATGACTGGAGATGACTCAGGATGAGGCAATAAGGGTTAAGTGATTTGCCCAAGGTCATACAGCTAGTGAGTGTCAAGTATCTGAGGTGAGATTTGAACTCAGGTCCACCTGACTCCTACACTGGTGCTCCACCCACTGCACTACCAGCTGCCCCTAAAGACAGTTATTTTCTGATTGCAAAAACAATACAGTTCAGCAGCTGATTTAAGAAAAAAAATGTCTAAGACAAAAATAAAACTCAACCAGTTGATAGTAACTGAATTTGTGGAGAGATAATAGAACTTGGGAGTCAGAAAAACTGGATTCAAATCCTGCTGCCTTGATCAGTTCTATTGCAGCTGGCAAATCACTTACTGTCTCTGAACCTCATGTTTCTCTTCCATAACAAAGATACTTATAAAAAGAAGCTACGTTACATAGTTTTTGTGAGTAACAAATGACATATATTTTGTAACTTAGTTTTGTAACTTAGAATGTTCTGTAAATGTGAACTATGGTCATTATCGTTATTGACACAGTGAAATGCACACAGAATTTGGAGTCATGGGATCTGAGTTTGGATTCTGACTGTCCTCCCTGTCTATGGATTGTAGGCAAGACACTTTACCTTTCTGGGTCTCACTTTCCTAATCTGTCAGATGGAGTAGATGGCCCTTAATGTCCCTTCCAGCTTTAGATTCAAGATTCTGAAGTCATGTGTGTAAAATGATTACAATAAATTCCTATTTATGTGCAATGGTTTATAGTAAAGGATACTCTGCTTAAAGAGAGATTATTTGATCAACTAAAGATAATAAGGATGACAGATTTTCAGAGAAAAAAGTATAATTTATAGTTAAACTATAGTGACCATAATTTTAATTTTTCATGATTTCTATAAGGATGGATGATTTTCAGAGAAATAAGTGAAATTGAAGTAAAGCTATAGTGACTATAATTTTATTTCAGGTCCATTTCATCATTTCCTAAGGCACAGTAACATTCCATTACATTTATATCACCACGATTTATTTAGTCATTCCCAAAAAGAAGAAACTCTTCTAAGTGTCTAATTTTTTGATAGTATGAAGAGAGCTGCTATACATTTTATATATATATATATATATATATATATATATATATATGTATGTATGTATGTATACACACACATGTATATGTTATTTTCCTCTTTCTTTGCCTTTTTTTAGGGAATAGAGACCTAGTAGTGATATAGTTGGGTCAAAGGATATTCATAGTCTAGTAATTTTGGGGGAATAATTCCAAATTGCTTTCAAGAATGGCTGAATTCAATTCACAGCTCCTCTAAGAGTGTACTAGTACACCCTCCAAGTTCTCTCATTTTCTTCTTTCATCATCTTTGCCAGTCTGATCTCTTTCAGTGAGATGAAACCTTAAAGTTGCTTTAATTTGGATTGCTGACAACTCAGATTTCTTCCTTTGAAAACTGCCTGCTCATTTCATTTGACCATTTACGTAATGGGGAAAGACTTTTCGTCTTATAAATTTGAATTAGTTCCTTATATATTTTGGACATGAGACCTTTATAAGAGAAAATTGCTGCAAAGGTATCTGTCCTAGTTACCAGCTTCCCTTCTAATTTTCACTGCATTAGATTGGTATGTTAAAAACTATACAATTTTGTATAATGAAAATTGTCCATTTTATCTTGTGTGATTTTCTTTATCACTTGTTTAGGCATGAACCCTTCTCATATCCATAGGTCTGAAAGGTAATTTCTTCCATGCTCCTCTAGTTTACATATAATATGACCTTTTATATTTAGATCATGTATTCTTTTTGAGCTAATCTTGGTGTATGACATAACATGTTGGTCTAAACTTAAATTCTTCCACATTGTATCGTATTTTCTTAGTAGTTTTTATCAACTAGTGAGTTCTTCCCCTAGTCATTGGGGGTTTTTGTGTTTGCTGAACTCTATACTACTGTATATTGGGAAAACCTCATAATCCTACAAGATCCCATCAACCCTGTTATTTCATCTCATCACCACCCTCTGTCCCTTGATTAAAGGGTGGAATCATAAACTCCAAAATCTCCATTTAAGAAGGGAGCTCAGAACAGCTCACTTCTTACTTGCTTTCACTACTTTGGGTATTACTCTGACTTTTCCACCATGCCTTTACATTGAATATCTTCCTCATCCCACTTGCCCTGCTTTTCTACTTCCTTTTTTGTGCCATCTTCTCCTATTGGGTTGTAAGCTTCTTGAGGGCAGGGACTCTCTGTCTTTTTTTTTTTTTGTATTTGTATCCTCAGTGTTTTGCATTGTGCAGGACCCAGTGTTTATAAATGTTTCTTGACTAACTGTTTTTGCTTGCAAATGATGTATAACTTGTTTTTTCCACTGGTTAATTTCTCTCTCTGTTCCTGTCTCTCCTTCCCTTACTCTTCCTCTCCTCTCTCTTTCCCAATTTCTCTCTTTTTTTCTCCTTTCTCTTAAGTGCCAAATAGTTTTAATGATTACTGCTTTGTAGTATGGTTTGAGATTTGATATTGATAGATCCCTTTCCCTCTCACTTTTTTCCCCCATTATTACTCATGAGATTCTTGACTTTTATCCTACTTCATATGAATCTCTTTATTATTTTTCTTAGCTCTACAAAATATTCTTTTGGAAGCTTTATTGGTACAATACTAATTAGTAAATTAATTTAGGCAGAATTTCTATTTTTATTGTACTGGATCAACCTAACCATGATCAATTAATGTTTCCCTAATTATTTAAATGACAATTTCTGAATAGAGTGTTTTATAGTTATACCCACATGGTTTCTGGGTGAATTTTGGCAGATATACTCCCTAATATTTTATAGTTTCTATAGTTAACTTGATGAGTTCTTACTTCTCTCTGTCATGTTTTCTTCTAGCAGTGGTACTTTTTTCTAACCTCTCTCCCCTGCCTGGCTCTAATTTGCTTCTTTTAATTTTCAGGAAGATTAAATTAGAAACTAGATAACTAATATTTTCTGGATTTGAACTGGGAGATATTTATTTGAATTCGAGTAATAGTGCTTATATTTACAGCCCTGGACAAATAATTTTCTCAGGCTCTTCATCTGTAATTTCTTCATTTCTAATTGGTAAGCCTAATGGCCTTTTCTCGGTACTCCTCCTTGACTTCTCTGCAGTTCTGCCACTGTTGATCACACATCCCACTCCTAGATTCATTTTCCTTTCAGATTTTTCTTAACTCAGTTCTCTTGTGGTTTTTTTCATAGCACTGGTTTGACCACAACTCAGTCTTTTATTTATTTATTTATTGCTGACTCTTCATCCATAGCACACTCAATAAATAGTTGTCCCTCAATCTTATGTCCTTTTCTCTTTTTTTCACTATACTCTCATACTTGGTGATCTCCTTATCTCCATGGTGATGATTTCCAGTTCTATATATCCAGCTCTATCTAGTCTCTCTTTTAAGACTCCAGTACTGCATCTGCAGCTGTTTGTACTTAGTTGCTTGTTTGTTGTCTTACTCACTAGAATCTGAGCTCCTTAAGGAAAGGAACTTTGTATCCCTAAAACTTAGCACAGTGCCTAGCATGTAGTAAGCACTTAATAAATGCTTATTGGCTGTCAGTGATTAACTATAGATATATTTTTTTAAGGTTTGCCAAATGATTTATTTTTTAAAAAAATATTTATTTTTAGTTTTCAACATTCATTACCACAAGATTTTGAGTTCCAAAATTTCTCCCCATCTTCCTCCCCTCACCCCAAGATACTGTGCATTCTGATTACCACTTCCCCCAATCTGCCCTCCTTTCAGTCACATTCCTCCTTTGCCTTATCCCCATCTCCTCTGTTTTCTCATAGGGCAAGAAAGATTTCTATACCCCATTACTTGTATTCCTTATTTGCTAATTTCATGTAAATACAATTTTTAACATTCATTTTTAAAACTTTGAATTCCAACTTCCCTCCCTTCCTTCCTCCCCGCCCATCCCCACTGGGAAGGCAAGCAATTCAATATAGGTTATACATGTGTAGATATGCAAAAGACTTCAATAAAAGTCATGTTGTGGAAGACTAACTATATTTCCCTCCATCCTATCCTGTCCCACATTTATTCTATTCTCTCTTTTGACCTTGTCTCTCCCCAAAAGTGTTTACTTCTGATTACCCCCTCCTCCCATTTGCCCTCCCTTCTATCATCCCTTTCCACACCCCATTTATCCCCTTCTCCCCTACTTTCCTGTAGTGTAAGATAGATTGTCATACCAAATTGAGTGTGCATGTTATTTTTTCTTTAAGCCAAATGTGATGAGAGTAAGCTTCACTTTTTCCCTGTCACCTCTCCCCTTTTCCCCTCCAACAAAAATGTTTTTTTCTTGCCTCTTTTATGAGACATAATTTGCCCCATTCCATTTCTCCCTTTCTCTTCCCAATATATTCCTCTCTCACCCCTTAATTTTATTTTTTTAGATATCATCATTCAATTCACCCTGTGCCCTCTGTCTCTCTGTCTCTGTCTTTCTCTCTGTCTCTGTCTGTCTGTCTCTCTCTACACACACGCACACACACACACACACACACACACACACACACACACACTCACTCACACACATGTACATATAATCCCTTCAACTACTCAACTACCCAAATACTGAGAAAAGTCTCGAGTTACAAATATTATCTTTCCATGTAGGAATGTAAACAGTTCAACTTTAGTTAAGTCCCTTACGATTTTCCTTTCCTGTTTACCTTTTCGTGTTTCTCTTGATTCTTGTGTTTGAATGTCAGATTTTCTATTCAGTTCTGGTCTTTTCATCAAGAGTGCTTGAAAGTCCTCTATTTCATTGAATGACCATTTTCCCCCCTAAGTTTTTCCTGGGTAGGTGTTTCTTGGTTTTAATCCTAGTTCCTTTGACTTTGGGAATATCATATTCCAAGACCTTTTACCCCTTAATGTAGAAGCTGCTACATCTTGTGTTCTCCTGATTGTATTTCCACAGTACTCAAATTGTTTCTGGCTGTTTGCAATATTTTCTCCTTGACCTGGGAACTCTGGAATTTGGCTACAATATTCCTAGGAATTTATCTTTTGTGATCTCTTTCAGGAGGTGATTGGTGGATTCTTTAAATATTTATTTTACTCTCTGGTTCTAGAATATCAGGGCAGTTTTCTTTGATAATTTCATGAAAGATGATATCTAGTCTCTTTTTTTGATCATGGTTTTCAGGTGGTCCCATAATTTTTAAATTATCTCTCCTGGATCAATTTTCTGGATCTGTTTTTCCAATGAGATATTTCACAGTCTGCTATTTTTTCATTCCTTTGGTTTTGTTTTATAATTTCTTGATTTTTCCTAATGTCAGTAGTTTTCATCTGCTCCTCTATAAACTTTAAGGAATTATTTTTTCAGTGAACTTTTGGATCTCCTTTTCCATCTGGCCAATTCTTTTTAGAGCATTTTTCTCCTAGTTGACTTTTTGGATCTCTTTTGCCATTTGGGTTAGTCTATGTTTTAAAGTGTTATTTTCTTCAGCATTTGTTTGGATCTCCTTTAGCAACCAGTTGACTTGTTTTTTCATGATTTTCTTGCATCACTCTTTTTCTCTTCACAATTTTTGCTCTACTTCCCTCACTTGATTTTCAAAATCCTTTTTGAGGTCTTCCATGACCTGAGACGAATTAATAGTTTTCTTGGAGGCTTTGGATGGAGGAGCTTTGACTTTGTCTTCTGTTTGCATGCTTTGGTTTTCCTTGCACCAAAGTAAGATTCTATAGACTGATTCTTTTTCCAGTTTTTGCTCATTTCCCCATCCATGTACTAGACTTTTGAGCTCTTTGTTAAGGTTGATCTTTGCTTCCAGTGAGGGTGGGGAGTGTACTGTCAGCTGCTCTATTCCTCCACAATCTGTGGGCCTAGAGCTCCAGAAATAGTTCCTCCAGCTGCATTTTCTGTGGCTGCCTCAGGTTCTTTTGCCCCCTCCCTGCTCTGCCACCCTGGGGCTAAGATTGGATCACTCCACTCTCCTGCAGTGGTCCCACAGGCTTTTTCCACTGACCTTCCCAATTTGTCCTCAGTGTTTTGGGGTCATGAAGTCTGGAAACCACCACAGGTGTGAGAGATTCAGTTGCCCCAAGGCCTGCTCAGGTCCGCTCTGTGCTCTCATGGCTCACACTGGACTATGCTCTGCTCCCAGCCTGGTGTGATAGACACTTCCCAGTGACCTTCTAGGCTGTTTTTGGCTGGAGATTTGCTTCACTCTATCATTCTGTGGGTCCTGCAGCTCCAGAATTTGTTTAGAGACATTTTTTTTACAGATATTTGCTGGGCTTGGTGGGAGTGCTCTAGAAAGTTTGTGCTATTACCCTGCCATCTTGGCTCTACCCTGATTATAGGTATCTTAAACTCAACATATTGAAGTCATTATCATTTCCCCTAAACCCTCCCTTTTCCTTTTCTTTATTAGTGTTGAGGGTATCACCATCCTTGCAGTCACTTAGGTTAACAACCTCATTGTGCTCTGTGACTCTACTTTTTCACCCTATATATCTAATCCTTTGCCAGATCTAGGCTCTTCTAACTTCACAAAATCTCTAACACATATCCCCTAATGCAACCCCTCATCAACTCTCATCTGAACTATTGCTATAGCTTCCTGCCCCAAATCTCTCCCCATTCCCGTGCATCCTCCCATCAATTGTCAAAGTGATTTTCTAAAGATTTGGGTTTAAACAGTAGGTGACTTAAACCTTAAAGAAGATTTTAGTCATTCCTCTGTTCAATAAACAGTGGTGACTCCCCTTTACTTCTAGCATCAAATATAAAATCCTATGTTTGTCATTCAAGCCACTTCACGACTTGACCCCTTCCTACATTTCCAATCTTCTTACTCTTTACTCCTTTTCAGATGCTCTATTATCTAGCTCCATTGACTAGATGAACTCTATTTGTGCTTCTTCTGATGCTCCGTTTTCTTTCTCTGTGGTTTTGTACTGTCCTCCATACTTGGAATGCTCATATTCCTCACCCCCCACTTCTTAACTTCCTTGGCTTCCTTCAGGACTTATATAAAATCCCTCCTTCTATAGGAGGCTCTTTCTTCTAATTCCCCCAGTCACCCAAGTCTTTCCTTATAATGGGTTATTAACCTCTTTTTGTATGTCATGGACCCGTTTGGCATTCTGGTGAAGCCTATGAACTAATATTTGTTGCCTATATTCATAATTGAAGGATATATTCACTTTCAATTATCAGTGAAAAGAAAGATGTAAGTTCACTGACCTTATGGATCCTAGATTGAGAACCCCTGCTCTATGTTTACTCTTTTTCTACTCCATTAAGTATTTATTCATATATTATCTCCCTCATTAGCATGCAACACCCTTGAGGGAGATTCTTTGAATTTTTGCCTTTTTTTTGAATCCTCATTGATTATCACACTACCTGGCATGTAGTAAATAATGAGTATTTGTTGATTGATTAATTGTAAAATGAAGAGTCTGGATTTGTTAGTCAATCTTCAATGTCCCTTGTAGCTCTAAATATTAGGATACACTAAGTCACTAATGAACATGCAATTTCAATTTTCAGGATTCATTAACTAAGAGTTTATTAGCTAATGTTGTCAATCTTAATGTAAACATGCTCACACACTCATTCCCCTAGATGCTCATTTATTCATGTATTCACACATTTGAATGAACATCAACAGAAGGAGTCATTTTTTCATTGGAGTACTACAGATTATGAGACAGAAAGAAGAAATAGATGAGCAATTCAGGAAGGAGATCACAAGCCCAGCACAGAGGCATGAATCAGTAGTTATGGGAAACCAATTATCTAGACATCTGCTGGAGCTCTCTCTAAGTCAAAAGTAGATCAGCCAATCTTAACTTGCCAAGCATCTTGACTTGCTATTGATAATTTCATCTTTCAAAAGGCAGAAATACCAATAAGGAAGAATTTTCTTTTGGATCTGATTTTGACTAACAGAGCAGATCTGATCAATGGAGGGGAAATGATGTAGTTTTTTTTTGTTTCTTTTATTTTTTCCAATTCCATGTAAAGACAATTTTAACATTCATTTTTATGTAAAATTTTGAGTTCCAAATTTTCTCCCTCCTTCCCCTCTCCTCTCCCTAAGATGGTAAACAATTTGATATAGGTTGTATATATCCAGTTAGGTAAAACCTATTTCCATATTAGTCATGTTGTGAAAGAAAAAACAAAACAAAAGGGAAAAACACACACACAAAAAAAGTGAAAATAGTGGTTTTATATTCAGACTTCATCAATTCTTTCTCTGGATGTGAATGGCATTTTCCATCATGAATCTTTTGGATTTGTCTTGGATTATTGTATTGCTGAGAAGAAATAAGAAAAATCATAGTTGATCATCATATAATGTCGTTGATACTGTACATGTTCTCCCAGTTCTGCTCACTTCACTTTGTATCAGTACATGTAAATCATTCCAGCTTTTTCTGAAATCCACCTGTCCATCATTTCTTATGAAATAATAGTATTCCATTTGTTTAACCATTCCCCAGTTGATGGGCATCCCTTCAATTTCCAATTCTTTGCCACCATAAAAAGAGCTGTTATAAATACTTTTGTACATGGAAGTCCTTTTCCCTTTAGTATTAAGTGATGGAGTTTCTGATATAAATTTGAGGAGAGGAAAGCTGGTCATAATCTGACATGGAGTTTAGATTTTGGCAAAGCAGATTTCAAAGGATTCAAAGAAAGGACATCTAACCATGTTACCCCAATTCCATAAATGCCAGTGGCTTCTCTAGGATCAAATATAAAATTCTGTTTGGCTTTTAAAGTCCTTCACAGTCTTGTCCCTTCCTACCCTGCCAGTCTTCTTACTCTTTTCTATAATATTTTCTTACTCTTTATTAATAACCATCCTTCTCTAAACTTCGTGTATTTCACCTGCTCTCCCCCAAATGCTTTCCCTCCCCATTTCTGTCTACTGACTTACTTCAGAATTAGCTTATAACCCACCTTTTTTCAGAAGCCCTTTCTCAGTCTTCTTCCCCTGCTAGTACCTTTCCTCAGAGAATTACAGGGTGTATATATGTGTTTGTGCATGTGTACACATACATATATACATATATTTCATAAATAGGAAGTCATCTTACATATGTATATATGCACACACATACATGTACATGTATACACATACATAACGTACAGATTTGTTTTCTTGTTGTCTTTCCCATTAAAATGTGAGCTCCTTCAAGGCAGTGGCATCTTTGTATACCCAATGCTTAGCACAGTACTTGATAGTTAATAAATTCTTGACTTACTGACTGAAAACCTGTAAGTGTGAATGTGAATTGGGGTGAAGTGGACTAAGAGGGGAACCTATATTAGAAAGTGTCATTTTCCTTTGATGTGACATCTTTGTCCCTTATACTGGCTGTATCTTCAATTATGATGCTTTGTTCTCAGGCTGTATGGAATCATGTCCTCATCCCATTCCTTAGCTGGTGAATGGGCTTCAGTTCTTGGACTATTTCTTGACAAATGGATCACTTGGCAATATTCACTGAGAATTTTTATTTAAACAGATCCACAGTATCAACACATTCACATGGTGATTATATTTATCCTTTCTTTAGAAGAATTTAATCAGATTTTAATCAGTTACTTTAGTTCTATAAGATGGCTATAACATATTGCTAGCTTATTAATGAAGCATTGATTCCGGTTTATTATGATGATGATTAATACTTTAAAATCACTATTAAGCTATTTTCTGCTATCCAGTTTGTCAACTCAGACTTTTTTTGGTTTTATTTGAGGAAGAGTCAGGACAGGGGATTTATGCTTTCTGGGAAAGATTTGAAAATTGTGCTCCTCCCCATCCAATGAATTTCTCTTTTCCATAAGCCTTCATTTAATATGCAAATTGACTTATCATAAAATAAATGGTATCTCTGAGTCATAGAAAAAGCCATATCCCAGCATTCAGATAGTGTATACTTATACGCAGTAATGTTAAAAGGTTTCCATTTGCCTTTCACCGTGTTGCATCTTAATCAGTTGCCTCCCTGGTTCCTGCTATCAAGTTCTGTGCTATCTTCTGATGAAGTGAATTAACCAGATGAATGACTGGCTTCTAGAGAATTTAGATATTGTGGTACATTCAAAGAAATAAACCTGTCTTGTGTATGGGTCAAATATTTGTTGAATGAAGCAATGAAAAAACGATAAATATCTTTATTTCTTAATGTGGGTTAATATCACCACAGCTGGTGGGAATATGGAGTTAGTGAGGTCACAGTCATTGTTTGGACACCATTTAGTATTTTTCTGTTAATCACAAAATGTGATTGTCATCAGCCTTGGCTAGCCATCCTGAATGTGTGTACTCTTTGTTCAAAAGGGCCAGGCAAGAGATTGTATGTAAAATATATGTAATATGCATATGTGTATATAATATGTGTATTATAATATGGGTATATATATATATATATATATATATATATATATATATATATATATATATAATATGTATGTATACAGTATAGACCCATCAAACCACTGAAAAACATGTGCCCTATGCTCATTTTTTATATAGCGTCATCCCACAAGGAGGATGATATTTTATAACTGGTAAATATTTAACAATAACCTGAAATTTTACCCTATTTTGTGAAGTCTAATATCATACATAGCTAATCTCTTTAGGCTGCTTGACTTCATTTTTCATAATAGTAAGTTTTTTGCTAAATTGTACGAAATACTAACTTTTGCTGTCAAAAAAGATAGTTTATATTCAGTACCTTAATTTAGCTTCTCAAATTGAAAAAGAAGTGTAATTAATGACTACTTCAGGTTCCTTAGGGGGTCAGTAGAACTAGGGCTTACTTACAATACTTGGAACAGGGTGGGACCATACAAGTCATCTAGTTCATTTTCTAGATAAGAAAGCCAAGGTCCAAAGGAAAAAAAATGAGCTCCAGGTCATATGGTAGCAGGGTTGGGATTCAAATCTAGGTTCTTTCTAAATCTAGAACTCTTTCTATTCTATCACAGTTCTTCTTAGATGAATCTAGAAAAAAGAATCTCATTCTTGACCGCAAGGCCTATGTTTTTAGGGATGCAAAGAGTCATTCACTTAAGATGAAGAATAGGTTATCCTTGCAAGGCTGGGAGACAGTAAAGAGGTCAGTCATATTGCAGAGGGAGTATGGGACTGATATGGGAATGAGAGTAACGACAAAAGCCTTATGGACAACATAAGGGTGCGTGTGTGTGTGTGTGTGTGTGTGTGTGTGTGTGTGTGTGTGTGTGTGGCTAGATACATGGCCTGAATTTAGGCAGCTAGGTACTATAGTGGATAGAACTCTGGGCCTGGAGTCAGGAAGACTTGAATGAAAATTGTGATTAATGAAATTAATATGATAAATTAAATTAAATAGTAAATTAAAATGTGATCTCAGATACTTACTAGCTGTGTGACCCTGAGCAAGTTATTTAACCTCTGTTTGCCTCAGTTTCCTCAGCTCTAAAATGGAGATGATAACATCTACTTCACAGGGGTGTTGTGAGGGTCAAATGGAATGATATTTGTAAAGTACTTAACACAGTGCCTGGCACATAGTAGGGACTCTATAAATGCGTATTCCCTTCCCTTCCCCCTTGTACACCTTTTCTCTAGTCTGTTGAATTATTCAGTCCAGCTGCTGAGAGTACTGAATTGTAAAGCTTGAAAGAACCTAGTGAGCTGGACATACACAAAATAAACTGTTAAAGTAGATGAAAGAAATAAACCAAGTGTTATGAGTGACAGCTCATGGGGTTGGGGGAAACAGTTCTGCCTGGAGTGATTAAAGCAAGGAGGTTGATGGTAACTGCTTTTCTGAGGACCAGCTAAAATGATTAGGACTTAGTCTGGAAAGACAAAGCTTAAGAGAGGATATTATCAAAGTTTATAAAACTTACCATTTAGGATAGGGTGAACCCATGGATTTGTCAACCAGATCACGTCCTATTGACTCCCAGACATGGCTTCATTTTCCCACCATCTCTCTCCCCACCTGGAATCTAGGACTTCACCATTGGCTCCCCTCTTTCCTCATAGGTAAAGCTTTTGCTTTCTCTATCAGGGAACCAGGCCAACAGGACAATTTGCCAGTTCTGTAGTTTCCTTGCAATATTCTTCACACCTTTCCAGCCACTCATCCCCTTTTTCCTTTTCCAAAACCCATTTCTGTTACCTTCTTTCATTAAAAACTAGGCTCCTTGAGGACAGAGACTCTTGAATTTGTACCTGTTTTCTTATTTGAACCAACACTTAGCATAGCATGTGCTATAAGAGGTGCTTGAGAATTGTTTTCTCTATCTTTTGTCTGGATACATTTGTGATCATCTTTATATATATCTGTTTTGGCTTACATATGTATCTTTGTAGTTATGTAGCTATTGTCTATCATTGTATGTGTGTATGCATCTATCTTCTTAAATGCCTACCTATTTACATACTACGATCCTGAGGCATCCCTTTAAGTTTGAAAAAGAAATTTTAGGACAAATTAAAGAAATGGTTCTTCAACATAATGAATGGGTAATGAACCTACAGACCTCAGTACCCCAAAGGTAACATAAGTTAAAAATAAAAATAGACTTAAAAGAGGCTTAAATAAATTCATAAATCCTTGCTGCCTTCCACATAAGACTGTTGTCTGTCCCTTTACCTGTCATCATTTCCTTTTAGAGGGAGATTTATTTATTTATAAATAATAAGATACAAATATTACAGTTAGCATTTATTTTCATTCATTCATTTATGCACTTATTTATTATTCATTTATTCTGCATATGTTACAAATATAGCTAGTTATTTACATGGCCTCTCCCCACTTAGAATATAAACTCCTTGAGGGTAGAGTGCTTTCGCCTTTCTTTACTCTCCCACCATCTGCTTGGCTCACAGTGAACATTTAGATGCTAATTGCCTGACAACTGGCTCACTTCTACCACTTACAATCAGAGCAGTAGAATTCCTCCTTGGAAATCTCTCCCCTTCTGGAAACAGAAATCAGGGATCAAGCCCCTTGTGCACACATTCCACCAGAAGAAACCAAAAGGTCAAGTTTCTTTACCCTATTTTGTGGTATGGACCCCTTTGGAAGACTTGGGAAACCGTGGACCCCTTCTCAGAATAAAGTTTTAAAATGCATGAAACACATAGAAAACCAATCATATTATAATACAGTTATAAGAAGATTATAAACTCCTTGAAGCTAGGAATTGTCTTTTGCCTTTTTAAAAAATATCCCCAGTGCGTGATACAATGCCTGGCACACAGTAGACAATTAAATGTTTGTTGATTAAAGGAATTAGAACCAGAAACAGCTAAGAATGCTAAAGCTCTCTCCTGGAGTTCCTAACCTTGTCCACCTCTTCTACTTATGAAGAGAGGAAGTGAAAACAAGGAGAGTAGACAGCTTTTTTTTTTTTTTTAAGGTGGTTAGATGAGGAAGGAAGGAAAAACATAGGACTGAGGTAAAAAGTAACTTGTCCAATCTTTTTCAGATCGTCAAGGTCTGTGAATCCTCTAAATGTTGTTTTTTATATACTGCTTCAATCACTTGTTTCCTTAGGCAGTTTTTGGGAACGCTTGACCCTGGGCTGTTCTGTCTAATCTCTTACTTGCTGGTATATTAGTTTTCTGTTTTGATAGCAATCTGTACTGGAGAGTTTGGGGCTTGGGTGAAATTTGGAGCTGGAGCTGGGACCAGGTGAGGAATGGAGATAGGAGAAAAAGGTGGGGCAGGGACCCAGAAAGAGAGTGGGATGTTCAATGGAATTTTGTACTATATGTTTTCATGCATTTGTATCATTGCCAATCCCTAGGAATGTCTGTGAAGCTCTGTAAGACATTTGGGTAAGACATTTAATTGCATTGATCTTTGTGGTTTGATTTTTTTTTCTTAATGTAAAGGTACTGGTACACCATTTGTACCAGATGATCTTTCAAGGGTTTGCGGGGTTTGTTTTCTAAACTGTTTCACAAATAGCTTTAATTAGAGTATATAATATTTTCTTCTTGGTTATGATATGCATTATATAGAATAAAAAATAAAATATAATAAATAAATAATAAATATAAATATAATAAATAAAATATAAAAATGTAAATATAAAAAATAAATATAAATATATTAAAATAAAATATAATAAAGCAAAAAATTAAAAAAAGTGAATTTGAAATTTGTAATGAATCATCAGAAATAACAATGAAATTATAGGGAAGGGGCTTTCAGAGGTAGCTGCTATAACTATCTCTATTTCACAGATGAAGTAACTGAGGCAGACAGAGATCAAGTGACTTGACCAGGATCACCCAAGTTAATAAGTGTCTGAGGCTAAATATGGCCTCCAGTCTTTCTGATTCCAGGTTCAGCACTCTATTCTCTGAGTCACCTACCTGTCAAAGAACAAAAATTAATATTTATATACCTTTAAGTTTTGTAAAGCACTTACAACAGCCCTGTGAAGTAGATGCTATAAATATCCCCATTTCATAGATGAGGAAACTGAAGGTGCTGGAGACCAAGTGACTGTGCCTAGGATCGCATAGCTCTACTGGACAATTTGGGGCTTGGGTGAGATTTAAAGTTAAGAGATCAGATTAGTGGAGAGTGGAGGTGGATGAAACAAGTTGGGGCAGGGGCCTAGAATAGACAGGAAATGCTTTATTAGGTAAAGCACCTGAGGTAGATGAAATTTTTCAAGATCATCTCTCTGTCCACTACATTATTCTGCTTTTCTACCCATTTTTGCTGTGTTTATCTTACACATATCTTAGCATTCAAATCCTTGATTTGTCCATCTTGGCCTTACTACATAGAATGGGAGTCTAAGGCTAGAATATGGAGAACATCACCAGGCCTACATATTGAGAAAGAATTCCAAAAACAATTAGAAAGTCCCAAACCTTGGCTTACCACAGAAAGTTACACATCTCTCCAAAGAACAAAGGAGCATTTCTTGATTTCTATGCTCTGCACTTTGCTCAGTTCCTGAAGCTTGTAATATTCTTTCTTGTGACAGTAAAAGAGGTAGGAGATATTTTAGACCTAAAATGAAAAAAAATGTTCCCATAGCACAGCTGACAAGAAGATCGATGAGCTTAGATGTTGGTATTCATCTGGACAGTTCTTTTAATTAACTCTTATCTAAAAAAGGTTTTCATTCCCAGAGCCCCTCTGCCTTGCTTCTTTTCCTTCCCCATGGTCTCTGTCTTTCAATCCTGCCCTGTCATTTCCTCAGCCCAACATTATTTGGAATAGAGATTTCCTAAGCCTCTTCTGGATCATTTCATCTTATTAAAGGAGGATGTTTGCTCCACAGCAAGTTAAGGCCCAGCTTCAGCATATACCTCCTCCATGATGATCACTTTTGGGGAGGCTGTAGGGAGCAAAGTTTTACCTAAATGGTATATAAGGGAAGGAGAGGAAAGGGAAGGGAATAGGCATTTATCTAGTACTTTACTATGTACCAGGCATGGTGCTAAGCCCTTTTAATATATGTGCTCTCCGTTGATCCTCAAACATCCCTGTGAAGTATTTACTACTATTTTCTCCATTTTACAGCTGAGGAAACTTATTCCAACAGGTTAAGTGACTTGCCCAAGGTCATAGAGCTAGAAAGTGGCTGAGGTCATATTTGAATTCGGATCTTCCTGACTCCAGGACCAGCACCTATCCACTATACTACTAGCTGCCTCTAAGATCTAATGATATAATTTCTGGTTCTATAAAAGAATCATAAGGCCATCTAACCTTAGAACTGGGAGGGTCTTCAGAACCATCCATTATAATCCTATATCTAAAGCTTAAATTCTCTTTAGATCATACCTACTACCTGGTGGTCATCTGGTAAAGAGGATAGTGCTATGACTCACTTATGAATCATCTTTCCTTCTCTGGTTTCCTATAGCCCGTAGAGTCATTGCTATATTATTTTAATGCTTAATTACATGACTCATGAGATACTTCACGTGTTAGTTTTGTCTCACCAGGAAATTTAAATCACTGTATCTCAGAGTTAGAAGGGACCTGGGAGATTATCTGGTCCAACCCTCTGGCAGATGCATGAATTAATCTAGGTTTCAAATGAGCCTCTTTCTTTCTTTGAGTTTTTCAAATGAAATATGAGTAGGCATTAATCCTAAGGCAGCTGTTAGTTGAATAAAGAGCTCATTTGTAAGACATAATTTATTGTGATTCTTAAAACTCTTCCCTCTAAGTTCAGGCTGTCCTCACTATTAAACAGTGAGGTGTGCAAGTTAAACAAGTTTACAATTTTAGACAGATAGTAGTAATGAGAAAATGAAAAATCAAGAGATTTCAGAGCTGATATACATGTTCTCCTTTAAATTTTCACTTAACCTTTGGTGTTTTTTTCATAAAAGTTTAAAGTTAGGGTCACCTGGCATACAGTATAAGGCTTGTTTTTCTCAAGATAATTCAACTTTTAGGGAAATTTTAAACAGGGAAAATGGCAGCTCGGATTTAGTTTTTGCTAAGTAGGTCTCAGGCTGAGACATAAAGGAAGAAATGGCTTAATTTGACTAATGAAATGGCAGTCATGGACAATAACCCAAAGAGTCATCCAAAGAAATATTAAAGCAAGGGGGACAGTGGAACTTTACAGTCAATTACAGGAACATGGCGGTTGTGGGGAGGGCAGTCCTTCACTTAACTATCTTTGACAGATAATTATGGTAACATTTACATAGAGAGTTATGCTCACAAAGTACAATAATGGTCATTATCTCATTTTGTCTTCACAGCAAATTTGTGAGCTAGATTAGTGTAAGTATTGCTTAACCCCATTTTACAGGTGAGGAAACTGAAGTTTGTAGAGGTGAAGGGATTTCAATTCTCAGTCATCTAGCTGATCAGTGGTGGGAGACACTCCTGGAACCCAAGCCTTAGGATTCCAAGTCTCAGCCTCTTTTAACTCTTCTACTCTATGGTTTAGGAATAACTATTCCATTGACAACACTGAGTAGCAAACCTTTAAGCAGTTCTTTTGCTATCTCTGGTGGTCATCTAATACAAAGTAATTTAGGGTTTTCATTTCATTATTTACACAGGTTCATCAAGCAAAGTGTTAGTTTAGAAGTTTCTATCCCAATTCCTGTTGTCTAAATTCAGTAGCCTTTCATTTAAAAGAAAGTGCCCAGGCCAACCACTGTCACATTGTTTTTATCTGTGCTGGTGTCTCTGACTTTCCTGACTTCTTTCTCCACCATGTTCCTCTCCTCACTGCTTCTCCCTCTCAGTCTCCTTTTATATATTGTCTTCTCTTGTTAGAATAGAAACTCCTCGTAGGCAGGGAGTTTGTCTTTTTTTTTTCAAAAAAAAAAAACTTTTATTTGTACTCCCAGAGCTTAGCACAGTGCCTGATATATAGTAAATACTTCACAAATGGTTGCTGACTTGACTAGCCATTTTTTGAGTTATGTAGTGTGGAATCTAGTTTAGCAGCTAACTCAAATGATTTGAAAAAATTAATATGATGCCATTTTTGCAAATAGACTAAATTTATTCCATGCTTAATTTGTATGCACATTTAGCATTTTTATCACCTTTCAATTTTTCATTTCTCAGACTAATATTTATTTATACATTACATATAATCCTCATTACTTGACCTCCTGTATTCCCATTTTGAGAGGAAAATCAAGCAAAATGTTTTCCCTTCTCTCTTTTTTTCTCCACTCCCCTTTTTCTTGGTTTAAAACTTCCCTGACATAGCAGAGATTCCTTTGTAACTTCATGACTATTATTCTTTTACCATATATTATGCACCTATTGTGTACAAGGTGGTATACTAAGTGTTAAGAGATATACGAAGCTGACCAAGATTCAGTCCATATCCTCAAAAAACTGATAATCTAGAAGAGGAAATCAACTAGTGTCAAATTTCAAGCACGATGATAAAAGCAACTGACATTTATTCAGTTTATGAAGCACTTTGCATATATTATCTCATTTATACTTACAAAATCCCTATGAATTGAACCAGGTACTTTTTTGGGGGGAAGTATTCAGAGCTATAAGCTCTCCCTCTAATACTACCTATCTGCCCTGTGCAATTCACAACCTCCCTGGGCCTCTGTTTCTTCATCTGTAAAGTGAGATGATTAATCTAGATGAACTCTAAGGTTCTTTCTATCTTTAGAACTGTGACCTTAGGATCAATCCCCAGGAAATTCCCTCTAGTTATAGTCGTTAAATTAATAAGTTGCCTGGGGGCACCAGGAGAGTAAGTGACCTGTTCAGTCAGAGCCAATATATGTCAGAGGCAGAATTTGAATCCAGGTCTTCCTGATCCATCACTTATCTATTCAATATACTACTGTACTGTCTAGCTTCTCTCTGATCTGGATAACACCTAGAATTAAAAAGCTTTTAAGCATTTCTCTTTAGGGACAATTTTTGTTCCCGTAAGTCAATAAATATGGATTTCCTGCTTATTATTAGGCTTGTTTTGTGGTAGACATTGTAGAGGGCACAAAAGAAGTTAGAATCCAGTTATAGGATAAAATGTAAACACTTGAAAGAACCAGAGAACCCAGGGAGAATCCAGGGAGTAAATTAATTACCAAATTATGTCACTTTGACCTCAATACCGGAGGAGTTCAGAGAGGGGAGAGATTAGATAGAGCAGAAATCATCTCAGACAAGACTTCAAGAAGGGGGAAAAGGGTAGCCTGGGGAATAAGGTAGGTCATGAAGACTGAGTAGGTTGGAACACTTGTTTTCATAAAAGGAATGAATTTTTTCCTTCCTGAGGCAGCTGAGTTAAAAGATCCTATTATCATATGGGCTGTGGTAAAATCACAGATTTAGAGCTGGAAGGAAACTTGGAGGCCATGGAATCCAGCCTTCTGTTTTTACAGATAAGGAAACTGAGGCTGTGTGAGGTTAAGTGACTTGCTCATGATCATATGGATAGGATGCATCTAAGGTAGGCTTAACTTCAGTCTTTCTAATTCCAGGTCCATTATGCCACAATCCCTTCTAGTAATTTGATTCTCAGATTCTAAATTAAAGAGAGAAAATAAAACAATGGGTTGGGAAGGACAGAAGGGAAATAGAGGAAGTCTATGCTCAGTATTCTACTTTGTCTCAAGCTGCCTCTCCCTGGAATTCCTTCTTCCTGATCTCTTCCCATGTCTCTAACAGAGAACACTGGCTCTCACTCTTTCATTCTGGCTTCTTTGTTTTGATCATTAGTCTTCTCCTGTAGCTGGTTAAATTGAGTAATGTATAAATCCAGCTTTCATCACTGTTGTTTTTCCTCTCTTTCTGGGTATTACTCATCCCTCTTTCCTTTTGAGAAACCACATTCTCTTGGTTTTCTTACCAAGTTCTCTTTCTCTAGCTCTTTCGCTGTTTCCTCTTCAATCAACAATTTATTAAGTTCCCGCCTTGTGCTGGGCACCTTTATAGCTGCTGGGAATACAGCTTACATTTTGTGAAAGGAAACAGCAAGTACATAAAAAAATATATACAATTAAATACAAGGTAGTTAAATATAAGGTTGTTAGGGAAGGAGGGCACTGGCATTTGGGAAGTCTTAAGTCAGAATCTCTGATATCTGTCTTTAAGTATTTGAAGGGCTTTCATGTAGGAAAGGGCAGCTAGGTGGTACAGTAGATAGAATGCCTGGCTCACCACCAGGAAGACTCGTCTTCCTGAGTTCAAATCTTACCTCACACATTTACTAGCTGTGTGCCATCCTGGATAAATCCCTTAACCCTGTTTGCCTCAGTTTCCTTATCTGTAAAATGAACTGGGGAAGGAAATGGCTAGTCATTCCAGTACCTTTGCCAAGAAAACCCAGAAAGAGAATGTGAAGAGTTGAACATGACTGAAAATGAGTGAACAACCACACACAGGAAAGGGATTAAAAAACTTGTTCCATTTAAACTCAGAGGGTAGAGGCAGGAACAATGGGTTGAAGCTGATAAGAGATAAACTTCAGCTCCATGTTAAGAAACACTTCTTAATAATTGCAGCAGTCTAAGAGTGAAATAGGCTCCCTCTAGAAGTGATGGTTCCCCTTTCTTTGAAGTTCTTACAGCAGAGTCTAGCTAACTACTTAGAGTAGGGCCTGGCACATAACAGGTGCTGAATAAATGTTGACTGACTGGATTCTTCTTAGGATGTGAATTGGGCTAGATGACTGTAGTTTTAAACTCTGTGATTCTGTTACTCCAAAATCTCTGTTTCCAGAGATTACTTCCCTCCAGCTACTTAGAGGATATCTGCACCTGGCTGCCCCAATAACACATCCTATTCTACATCAAGGATGAGTTTGCTGTCTTTGCCCACAAACCTGCTTGCACTTCTGACTTTATTGTCTGTGAAACTGACATTTATCTTGTCTTGGTACTGATCTCCACTCTGGGGGCTCCTTCATTAAGGCAACTAGGTGGAACAATGGTTGGAATACTGGACTTGGAGTCAGGAAGACCTGAGAGCACATCTGACCTCAGATTAGCAATATGACCCAGGGCATGTCACTTAACCTCTGCCTCAGTTTACTCAACTGTAAAATGGGGGTAACAGCATCTGCCTGTCTAAGTTGTAAGGATCAAATGAGATAATATTTGTAAAAAAAAAAGTGCTTAGCCTAGTGACTGGTATGTAACAAATATTCATTTCCTTCCTCCTCTTGTCTTTCATGTGCCGTTCGCTACCATGTACTATCAATTGTATCTCTAAAGCTTCTCATATCTATGTCTTTTTCTCTATTTGCATTGCCATCATTCTAATACAGGTCGTCAGTGACACCCTTCTTTCTGGGCAATTGCTTCTCAAAGTATCTTCTTGATTTTATTCTTTTCTCACTTCTGACCATCCTTTACTTTCCAGATAAAGCATGTTCAAGTAGCCATGACTAGAAGTTACTAGGGCTTTGTTCCCTTCCCCGTAAGTGGTGTCATCCCCAGAAGTGGCCCTGTTTCCCAAGGGACCCAGCCTCTTAGGGTTTTGGCTTCAATTATCCCCTCTCCTCCCACAGGATGGTACCCCGAGATCTTCTTTATAGGGTTGGTGCTGGGTTTGGCTACCCAGATGCCACATTCATGCTCTCTTCTCCTGATTCCACATGTGACTCTCCAGACTTCTTCATGTTGCAGCAAGCTTCTCACCCTGGAAATGCCTCTCTGCCCCTGCAGTTCCCCAGTCCCCTCCTCCTATTAGTTTTCCTCTTGTAACTTTTACTTTTAGGAAGAGCCTAGGTCAGTCATGTTCATTCCTTCTCTCCTGTCTAAACCTCTCTCCTGACTCTCTGAACTTCTTCTTCCTTACATTTTTCTTCCTCTACCTTTTAGTTTTACTTTATGTGTTATTTTCCTGCAAAAGAGTGTAAGCCTTTTGAGGACAGGGGCTTTCTTTCTTTTTGCTTGCATTTGTGTTCCAGTATTTACCACCAAGTTTGACATATAATAAATACCTCCTATTATTTTTGTTGTTGCTGCTGTCTCAGGTACTAAAATTACCAGCTAAAGACCTGATCATGCCAATCTTCTTAAGTTTCTGTGGCTTCTTATGACCTACTGCGTAAAATCCAAAGTCCTTTGCCCGAATTGTTCTCCTCCATCCTTCTCAACTAGCTGAGTTCATATTTGTCTCTGAAAGTAAAATTCAAATGTCATTTCTGCCATGAAGTATGTATCCCTTGCAGCTGGATTGAACCTTTCCTCTCAGACGTCACATGGTATTTTGTGTGAATCTCTTCAATACACTGTGTATTATTGAGTATTAGAGTTATTTGTGCCTTTGTCATATAAGTCAAACTCTCTGGTATCACAAAGATAAGGCAGGGTTACTACTCAGTAATCAGAAATTCAACAGTTAGCAAAATATCATTTAATTAATATCACTTTTTATTGTTATCTCTGAAGGTCTGTGATGATTGTCAGCCTGAGCCTACATTCTAGGCTTTAAAATTTTTTTTATTTTTCTATTCCAAACTTTCCTCTTGTAGTTCAGGCTATGGGCAAAGACCCACCATGACAGTATTGATTCTTCTTCTTATTTTTTTCTTCCAAATTTTTTTTTTTGTGAGTTCTACTAGACTACAGACCTTTGAGAATGCAGGACCCATGTTTGGTCCAAATGTTGTATTTTCCCTGTTGCCTAGCATGGTGCATTCTCTATACATACTTAATAAATGTTTATTGGCTTATTGAATTGAACTGAGTCAAAGAGAATCAGCTGTGGTTGGAAATCTTTATTCCCCTCTACTGCTTTACTTCTCTTTCATGTAGAAGAGCAGTAGGATCAACGAGAAAAATTGATCACGAAGCAGACCTTCTTAGCACACTGTCTGGCTCATGGCAGGAGGTTAATAAATACTTCTTGACTTGACTATAAGAAAGAATTCTCTGTCCAAAAGTGGATGTTTTTTAGAAGGAGGTAGTGTGTGGCCCATCACTGAATGGTTTTGAGCAGAGGATAGCTAACCACTAGGGAAATTGGAGAAAGAATGCATTTCTTCTGGGAAGTGTGGTCCTAGATGACCTTGGTGGAGCCTTCCAATTTTGAGATCTAGAATTCTATGATATCTATAGAAACAAAATGATAGTTTCAGTTAGTTCCCTGTTAGTGTGAATAATGAATTCCTTGGAGTAGTCACATGTATTCAGATCTGCACTGTTTGAAATTATAATTATGTAAAATATGATCATTGGTTCTAGCCCAATGGAACTATTCAGTGCTAATTCAAATAATTTGGATTTTCTTCACAGAGTTGATTATTCGCACTAATCAGAACTTAATTCAGTCATACTGAACCTGTGATAACAAGTAAGTTAAACAGACATTGTAAACAGTGAGAAGTTAAGCAGCTGTCCCATGAAAGTCTATTAGGTGCAAATGGGCCACATGTGCCCTCCAGCCAACCTCCCAGGGAACAGGCTGTCAGGACTGTCATTAGCACCTGCTGTAGATGGGGGACACATGGAGAATGAAATCCTTTGCTGGGTCTTCCAGCCATCTTTTAGCACCTTTGGGGAACTTGAATAGGCAATTGAAAAGTGGTGAGAGGTTGTCTGGGAATTGGGGTCAGAAGGACATAAATAGGGTGGCACTGTGTAGTATTTTGACTTCTGTGATATTTGGAAATAATGGTTAAAATTCCATAGGAATGTTAGAAATACTCTAGTGGGTAGGTTCAGGAAACCAAGGTTGGTGAAGAATATAATTTGGCTTTTAGTATATAAAAGATAAAAGGAAAAGTCAGACTTGACCTGGTTTTGTGAGTATCACTTGTGCTGTGTTATTTCATAACAGAATATGCATCTTCCAAAACAGGAGACAAATTTTTTTGGAATGTGAAGTATTTCCTAACATTTCTAGTGGTGCACAAATAGAATTGTGTACTTTTTGAGGCAGCCGGGTAGTTCATAGGTAAGAGTGCTAGACCAAGAGCCAGGAAGATGAATTGAAATCTAGCTTCAGATGCTTACTAGCTATGGGACCCTGAACAAATCACTTCACCTCTCTCAATTCCCTCAACTAACATGGGAATACTAATAGCATTCAACTCCCAGGGTGGTTGTGAGGGTCAAATGACATAACATAAGTACAGTGCTTTGTAAACCTTCTGAAAGCTATATAAATGGCAGCTGTTACTGCTAATAATTCCAGTTATATAAGGTCATGTAGGTGGTGAAGTGGATGGGCCTACAGTCAGGAATACCTGAATTCAGACATTTATTATTTGTGTGACCTTGGGTAAGTCACTTATCCTCTGTTTGCCTCAGTTTCCTCATCTTCAAAATAGGAAAAACAGCACCTGATTTCCAGGAGTGTTGTGAGGACCAAATGAGATAATTAGCACAGGGCCTGACCCATAGCAGGTGCTATATAAATATTAGCTATTATTAATAATCCTAATAATGACACATTCATATTGAGTCCCTAATTCTTTTATGTGGAAGCCTCAGGAACAGAGGATATTCGATGATTTCTGAATTCTCTTTCAACTTTTAGATTCTTTGAATTCTATGAGTGATTTAATCATGCCTAGAAATTAAAGTTTGTCTTGAATGTCAGCTGTCCTGAATGAATAGGATTGCTGTTCCCAACTGCCTGTGGGCAGCCAGCTCTAATCACAGGTGACCCAGTTATTTACCAGTGAGAAGAACAGAAACAGGTGCGCTAAGACACTCAGACTCAGCATCACTGACTCTTTTGCTGAGTTTCCAGAGCCATCAGGACAAAGGATAGCACCCATCCCAGTCCTGGACATGAACCAGATTCTTCATGCAGCACTTGGAAAGTTTCCTGTTAATGATGAGAGTTTGGGAAGAAAAATGATTGGGAAAAATAAATTGGAAACACTGGCATTGTTACTGTTTCTCCTTCCCACACTTATTCCCTTGACTTTCTCATGGAGGAAAGAGCAAGCAGCTGCCCTTCTGGGATTCTTGCTCATGTAACATTGTCACTGAGGTCTGTGGCCTTTCTGCAAGTTAGTAAGAGATTCAGGACAGAAGGAGCTGGTCCAGTATTCTCTGAGTCAAAGGCCCCACATTGGAGCATTCATAATGTCTCATTATCACAGCCTAGATACAGTACAAGCCTAACTTGAGAAGACAGGAAAGAAATAGAATTAACTCTGCTTGATTGCAGAGTAGGGTTACGTAATTTGTTTTAAAATAGCATTAAGAATTTCTGTAATTTGCAGGGTGAAATCCCAATAATTTCACTGATTAAGTTCTATTTTCCATTTACTTGTCCTAATCAAACAAATTGACTCTCTCTGCTAAATTTTAATATAATTTAGCCCTTTGGAGAACACTAAAAAGGAAAAAAGGTAATGTATAGCTTAATCAAGAAACAAGACCAGAAAAGTAGACTCTTCCTTCCGTTCTGAATTCTACCACAGTTCTGGCATGGAGAAGAATACTAATGTATCAGATCACCTACTAACTCTCACCAGACTGTATTTTCCTTTCTTACCACTGAATATAACAGACACACTTTTCCATAGCAGATTTTCTTTATACCATTCATCTTAAAAGCAGTATTGTAATTACTGGAGATGTCCACAATTTTTTATCTGGAATAAAATAGTCCTCACCCTCATCTTAAAAATGCTACCAAGCATTTAAGATTTAGCTATATGATTTTAAGATTTAGCTATATGATACTTCTCAATGTTGCTTCCCCAGGACCTTGCAGGAAAGTTGGAAATGATTTTTCTGTCCTCAGATCTCCTATGGCAATTTATTTGTGCCTCTCCAATGTATATCTCTTTTTTTTCTTGGGAGGTGGGTTGTATCTAGACCTGTAGTTGCACCATTGTAGGGCTATGGCAGGATGAAAAAAAGTTATTGATGCAGATCTGCAACTTATATGTAATATGTAATATTGGATTTCTGCCAGAGGCATTGACAGTTTAAGTGACTTGCCTGTGGACACACAGCTATAGTTTTCATCAGAGGGAGGGCTTGACTTTAGATCTTCCTGTCTTCAAGACCAGCACTCCTTCTACTATACCATTTTCCCATATTCTACTTTATATTTTAACTATTTGTGTATATGTCTTATTTTCTCTGCTATATGGTGAGCTCCATGACTGGGCTGTCCTCTCTTCAGTCTCAGACTTTTGTTAAGTCTGATATGAGATCACATACTTAAAGTTATATGAAAATTTAACAGGCCATTGAATTCAATTCAATTTTATCGATGACGAAACAGAGGCGTGGAAGGGCTAAGTGACTTGCCTAGGTCACATAGCTGGCAAGGGTCTGAGGCAGGGTTGGAGATCATGTCTTCCTAAGCCCAAGTTCAACACCTTCTTCATTACTCCATGACTAGAACAGACTCTGTCCCCATGTGGGGCAACTGGGTGGCTCAGCAGATAGTGTTGGACCTGGAGTCAGGAAGTTGTTGTTGAGCTGTTTCAGTCATGTCTGACTCTTTATGAGCCCATTTTAGGGTTTTCTTGGCATAGATACTGAAGTGGTTTTCCATTTTCTTCTCTAGCTCATTTTACAGATGAGAAACTGAGGCAGGTAGACCTGAGTTCAAATATGGCCTCAGTTACTAGTTGTGTGGCCCTAGGCAAAGTCACTTAACCTCTGTCTGCCTCAGTTTCCTCAGTTGTAAAATGGAGATAACAACATCATATCTCCCTCACAGGGTTGTAAGGATTGAATAAGATGATAATTGTTAAGCTTTTAGCACAGTGTCTGGAACATAGTAGGCACTTAATAAATGTTTTTTTCATTCTATTGCTATTGAACTATCTCCCCTCCCCACCTTCTCTAAAGCCCAACTCAGATGCTCCCTATTCTGTTCATGCCTCATTGTTTCCTCAAGAAAAAGAGCTTTCTCTTTAAGTAGCTTCTAGCTAGTCATTGGTCCCTCTTCTTTCTATGTCTCTCATTCTCCCTGGCATCATGGTTATTACTGGTTTTTTTCTCACTGCCAAGTTGGATGGGAAGTCCTTTGCATTCACAGTGACCAGTACATTAAAAAAATGGACTTGTGATTTCATCAATATAGGAGTCTCTTCCCTCCTGGATTACTTCCTTGTGATGGTAGGAGGGCTTATGTAGCTCAATGAAACTATAAGCTATGTATGATGTGTAGGGTTACCCAAGAAGATCAGGTCATAGTAGAGGATTCTGACAAAAGATGATCAACTGGTGAAGGAAATGGAAAACTACTCTGGCATCTTTGCAAGAAAACACCATGGACAGTATTACAATTAAAATAGATAAAACATCAGAACATCATGCTGTGGTCCATGGGGTCAGGAAGAGGCGGTCATGACTGAATGAACAGCAAAACCAGGACCTCTCCCTTTGGAAATGCTTGATATCAATGCAATTCAACAACTTGTCTGAAACTTATAGTGTTAGAGAATTGACTTCAGGGTACTGAGTTCTTAAATGTCTTGCCTAGGGTCACACATGTAATGTACAATTAAGCTAGCCTTGGAGCTAGGTCTTCTTGACTCCAAGACTAGCTCTTTATCCATTAAGCCAAGCTCTCCCTTGTCCTGAACTGAGTACCTACTTCATGTTTATTGGATTGAATTGAACAGATCTTGTTTTTCTGTGGAAGCTATAGTTCTTAGCTAGTTCCCATTAGTGTAAATAATGTATCCAGTGAAGTAGCTGCATTATTTAATTTGTATTGCATATTTCCATTGAGTTGGTCCACTGACCGTATTTTAAATAGCTGTAACTTCAAATAATTGGTATATGGGATTATTCACACTAATTGGGATTTGGTTGACAAATATTTATTGAATTTGAATTTGGAAGTGGGTGAAATTCACTTTTTTACAGTTAATTGTCTTGAAGGGGAACATAATTTTTGGTAACTTTATGTTTTATTATTAAATCTTGCTCTTGGTTCATGTGAGTATATTGATGGACTGTTCCAGAGAAAAGAGTTAAATGTTTTTACAACCATGACTCTGTGTCCCTTTTCTTCTTTATATTGGTGAATTGGTGAGTGGGACTTTAAAAATCTATGTATGCCATGAACTTTCATTTTCTGTAAGAAAAAGAAAGCTATTTTTCATAAAATATCCCAATATAATTTTGTTTCTTTGCCAACACTGCACAAACAAGAAGATTAAAAATATTTTTCTTAGCATATTAGCAATATACTCCTTATTCTAAATGTCTGACACTTGAAATACAAGACTTTCTATTGAAGGATTTATCATTTCTCCCAAGGATTTAGAATTCTTTTCCATTCCAAGTTCTGAGTATGGATGAGTCATCTATCACACAGAGCTCAGAATCTGGAAGACAAATTATTCCCCAAAGTTGGATACATTTCTTTAGTCACTTCTAGTAGCCCAGTAAACATTATTCTGCAAACTTGGGCTTTCAAACCACACTATAACTTAGAGAAGTTGGAAACGATAGCACATAATAATTAGTTGGAAAGTTATCAGAAAAAATTAGAAACTAACATGGAAAACAATATTTGGAAAGGAAGTAGGCTTTAGAAATACACACACCCACACACACATTTAAAGCTAGACTTTTTGGTACTAATAGATAGTTATGCAAGTAATAGCTATTGACAGGGTCTCCCTAAAGGCAAGATGAAGACTGGACACAGCAATCACTTTGATTTTATTTTGATGCAAAATCCGAGATTTAGAAATGGAACGGATCTTCTACTAGGCCATCTGCTTCAACCTCTGCATTTGATAGATGAGGAAACTGGGGCCTAGAGAGATTATGTGCTTACCCAAAGTCATGCAACACTGGAGCAGAGTTTTTTGCCCACGTCATCTGATGCTGTATCCAGGGCTTTTGCCATTGCATCAAGCCTGTTCTTTGTTACACTTATTTAGGGCAGGAAGGTGGGGGAGAGACATTTGAATGGGGAAAGAACATCAGAAAGTCCCCTTTTCCTAGTCCCAGCAAATACAGATTCATTTGGGTTAAAACAATAAATTCATCTTTGGGGATAAAGGGGTATACTGAAAGGATTAAAATAGCAGTCATTCACACACCAGTGTTAGAATTTTAATCAGATTAATGCCTACCTGGGATCAATCTGAATGGGAAACTCCTGGGAAAGATCCTTGGGAGAAAGGAGAAGGTATAATTTTTGTATATGGGACAGTCGTGTGTTGAATGTGAGGACCAGGCTTATATGTGATAGAAGACTGGGGAAAGCAGCATGATGAATCCACTGGGGGCAAAGGAAAGAAGAATGAAGGTAGGATGATGCAAGAAAGAACTTGGTCTAATTTGTGATCCTAATTAGAAGTAGTGTGCCACTGAAAGCCATTTCTGTCCTTGAACTGTCAGTTACCAATGCTTAAATCATGATGCCAACATAAATACCACCATGTCTGTACAGATTTTCTAGGTCCACACAGTTGGAGGTGATTGTTCCTTCCTCTGAGTGCCAATAGCAGTTTTCTTGTCTTTCTCATTTTTACATTTTACCTTGAATTATGGTTATTCATGTATATGTCTCATCTTTCCTACTAGACTATAGCTTTTTTCAAAATAGAGATTGTATCTTATCATTCTTATATCCTTCTTAGCAGCCAGTCTAGTGCCTTGGATGAAGGAGACACTCAATAAACATTTGCTGAATGAATGTTTATCAGGACTTATTTGTGAGACTATAAACCTTGACCTACCCTCATTTGAGCCATTCAACCTCATCCAAACTTTATGATTCAGCCTAGTGCTTCTCTATTCAGGCTCATTTCTCTTCTCCTCTTCATCCCAGGGAAAGGGAAAAAGAAGAAGAAAGAGGAGGAAGAGGACATTAGTTATTGTGGAAAAATAAAATGGGTTACATACCTATTTTAAACTAGGTCATCTTTGCCTTGGGTCCCTCTACCAACGACTTCCTATTCCACTAATTATAAGTACTTGTGGATTTTCTGTGTGTAGGACATCAGAAACCTATGCCTCTGGCACTTAGTCTTATTTGATATCTGATTATATGGAGGAAACCATGTAAGGATGACTCTAAGTTGAATATTAGGAAAAGCTTCTGAGGAATAAGAGTTGATATTGAAGAATTTTTCTTCTAATCATATAGCATAGTTACTATATCTTGGCTTGACCCTGATAGACAATAAAAAAGGCAAATCTATATCTACTGAGGTCTAGATTCAGATCCAAACTGATTTCTGGGTCTAACTTATAGTTTCTATAGACCTTTCTGCATCTAAGTTACATTTTTCACTGAGTCATAGAATCTTAACAGTGGTTGAGATCTCTCAACACTAACTGTATCTTGCTTCTTTGCCAAGTTTTTTGTGATATGTATTGGGAACTCATTCATTTCCTCCATCTAGTGAGAGTAGTCTGTAATATACTCATGTAATGATATCATTTATGTTTCTCTTTCCTATTATCCTTACCCAAATGATTTTGAAACAGAGGTAGATCAGGAGTGCTTAATTAGTTCACCGATTAGTTTGGCTTCTTTTTTGTAATTGCTGAAAGAACATAGGAAATTCTTCTGATCAGTCTCCTTTGATTGGGCTGCTTCCAACGTGAGTGATGAGAATCCCAGGAGATAAGACTCTTTTCAAATGAGTTACCCTGGCCTTTGTATTTATGTAGACTAAGGGGATGGACACACTGGTTTTCTTTGCCGAACTTTTTCTTTGACTTTTCCTAAAGTGCAGCTAATGGTGATTGGAAGGAGAAGCACTTGATAAGCTGCAGGTACTTGGCCAAGTGACCCATGATGGCAGAGGGTAAATGGTTAAGGATATCTTATTCCTGTATATTTTATGTATATCCCCTTTCATTCCTCTATTTCCCTTCAAGGTCTCATCATGGTAATATCTTTGAATTCATAGCTACCCCCTTTTGCTAAAATTTCACTTTCAAATGATAAATTACCCATTCCTCTGTTCATTGGCATATAGATATGTAAGGCCATAAACATTGTCCCCAGTTCTATATTGGGCATATCCTCTATTGTTTTTCCTCCTTCTGTATTGTACCTGATATCCTTCATGGTAGGTAGTTTTAAAGATTTTTATCTACAGTATTCCCCCTTCTCTATTCTTAGTTTCAAAAACAAATTAAAAATGTTATCTAACTTAGTAATATTAATACTTTGTACCTCTGTGAAGGTCTAAGGACTTCAGTGAAGGTAGTCCATTTCGCAGTGCTAACAGAAAATGTGAGACATGGTGTAGTATTGCTCAGAGGACTTGGTTTGGAGTAAGAAGACTTAGTTTTAAGTCCTTTTCTGACATGTACTAGCTGCATAACCACTAGAAAGTCGCTTTATCAGTCAGGACTCCAGGAACGACTGAAGACTCTAAGTACTAGGTCTGTTGCTGACTGGAATTCATGGTGGTATTGATCTACACAGTAGGCATTTCCCACACAGATGAATTCAGTTCCAGAAAAAAAAATACACTGTAAAATCTAAGACATTTTTAATAGGGATTGAAACATGGATTTGAATGTCAGCTTTTTATATACAGGTTAAATCCAGGAGGCAAAGATTGACTTTGGGGTATAGTCTGTGGTTGACATGGAACACAATTAATGCCTGACCTCTGCTAGAAGGTAATGAACTGAAAAAGAAAGAGGAAAAGGCATATTTTTATGCAAGATCAATTATAAACCTGCTGAACTCTAACTTGCACAATGTCAAACTGCAGTGACCTCTGTGCATACACAGTAAAAATGTTCCTGAATCATACACAGAGCTACAGTAATATATCCAATGCATTTTCTGCAGAAAATCAATGCCTTCCTGATATCCTTCTATCTGCAAGAAGCAGATCTTATGCCTAGTTTTGTTTACTGTTTTCATCAATGATTCAGATGATGGAACACAGAACATGAACATTTAGTTCAGAGATAACACCAGCTTGATGCCTTGAAGGTTTGGATCAGAATTCAAAATAACCTTGATGAACTGGAGAAGTGCACAACGGAAGGAGGGAAGCTCGGACAGGGACAAATACAGTCAGAATGGCAGAGCACATAGAGCTCTGGGCTTAGAGTCAGAAAGAATGAAGTTCAAATTTCATTTTTGATGCACATGGGCTATGTGACCCTGGATAAATGACTTGACCAAGGTAAAGTTGTCAGTTGCCAGGGTGCAATGATGGAGTAAGTTTCTTCGGAAGGAATTCTTTAAACCAGTGATATCAAACTCAGATAGAAAAGAAAAGTAACCCATACACAAGGATTCCTGCAGGCTGAATATAGACTTGGTTTCAAAATGTAATATTAAAATAAAATGTATGATGAGCCAAAAAAAAAAAGTAGTATCATCTGGGTTTTATTGCTTTTTGGTTAGTTTTGTTAAGTATTTCCTAATTATATTTTAATTTGGTTTGGGCCCACTCAGGAGTGTTATGGACTGCATCTAATACCCTGTTTTGACATTTCTGCCTTAAACAAATGAAATCTCAGATCTGGACAACCACAATAATACAAATGTTAGAATGGAGTAAAAACAAAAAGAATCAAGGTCAGGATAGAAAGTGACTTACTATACATGAATATTCTATAGCTTGAGAGTCAGGGAGACAGGGTATCTAAGCATGCAGTCTTTATCATAGTAGCATAGAGTAGCATAGAGTATAATATGTAAGCATGCAGTCTTTATCATAGTAGCATAGAGTATAATATGTAATATTACAGTTCTTAAGGAACCATGATTTCATCTAAGCTTGAGAATATCCAGAAGAGGGTGGCCAGGGTTCAAGATCATGCTATATGAGCATTGCTTAAAGGAATTAGGAAGTTCAATCTGGAGAAGAGAAGACTCTCTGTTGATGGGATAGAACATGGCCATTGTCTGAAGTATTTGACGATCTGTCACCTGGAATACATATTGCCTCAGAGAGGGCAAGGACTTTGCCCAAGGTCATGTATATATATTTTTTGCTTGATCTCAGAGGGAGAACTAGGAACAATGAATGAAAATTGTAGAAAGGCAGACTTAATATTGATGACATGAAACACTTCCTGAGAATTATAATCAAGTTAACAGTTACTTGTTAATTTGCAGTAAGTGCCAGGCACTGTGGTAAGCACTGGATATACAGATACTAGCAAAAAGAAAAAATTCTTGACCTCAAGAAGCTTACTTCTAATGAGAGACGGCAAGATTTAATATGGAGTTGAATAGTGAAGTGTGGTGGGGGAAGGATGTGTTTGGGGCCATGGTGTTGAAGTCTTGAGAATGAAGGATGGCCTGCCTGGGCTATTCCTCAAGGTGGAGGGATTCACCAATAGGAAAAGAAAATCACAGTGTGTAGAGAAGACACCTGAGGCATGGTGGTGAAGACTAGAGAATGAATTTAGAGTTATCTAGAGAATGGAATAACGGATTCCCTCTAATTGGAGGTGATCAAATACAATCTGAACATATGTGTATGTGTGTATGTGTTGAATAGTGCAGTGAGGAGTCTTGTTTATAAATATGTTGGAACAGATTGCTTTTAAGGTCCCTTAAATTGCACCCTGAGATTTTTTGATATGAGTAGACGTACATTCTACTACCGGAGTGGATAAAAACCCATGGTGGGGTATAGTGTACCAGATAGTTTCCTTGGGAATTAAAATTGTCCTGGACATATACTTCTTCCTTCTAGTCAATAGTTGTTATTTGCTTTTTATTTCTGAAGAGGACTGATAACATCATAAGGTGATGTCTTAACTTGTGCATGAATTGGATTTAAGGGAGGCAGAGTTACACAAAGTGGTCAGTCTCACTTTTTTCTTCCAGACTCATTGAAGTCCACTGACAGGGCAAAAGGGGTTTAGTGGATGACTTTGATGTCTTTGATGTCTGACATAGCTTTAAGTTCTCCATTTGCTGTAATCAATGGTTCCACATATGGATGGTATGGTGGTGGCTGATGGAGTACCTGTGTTTTCTTGGTGTTAATTATTAGGTCAAAATTAACACAGGCAGCAGAGAATTGATCCACACTTTGTTGCATGTCAGCTTCAGAGGCTGCATTGAGTGCACAATCATCTGCAAATAGAAGAAACTCATGCACCAGCTCTCCCTCCACTTTGGTCTTGGCTTGTAGCCTTTACCAATTGAAGAACTTACCATCAGTACGGTAGTTGACCTTGATGTATTCATCCTCATTAAAAACATTTGACAGCACAGCTGAAAATATCCTACTAAAAAGTATGGGAGCAAGCACACAGCCCTGTTTCACTTCATTGTTGATTGAGAAGGCATGAGAGCATTGTCCACTATCCAAATCCTGGGCAAACATGCCAGCATGAAATTGACATACAATACTGATGAACTTTTTCAGGTAGCCAAATTTTGACATAATTTTCCATAAGCCTTCATAACTAAAAATGTCAGAGGCCTTGATCAGATCTACAAATGTTGTGTACAGACCTTTGTTTTGCTCCTGGCATTTTCCTGTAGTTGTTGGGCAGCAAACACCTTATCCACTGTTCCTTGGCCATTTCTGAAACCACACTGGTTCTCAGGCATATGACCATCTTGCAGGTGAAGGATCAGCCTATTAAGGAGGACTTTAGCAAGAATTTTTCCAGCAATGACTAAGAGAGAGACCACCCCCCCGTGATTGTCACAGGACAATCTATTCCCTTTATCTTTATAGAGATGAACAATGGAGGCATCTTTGAACTCCTGGGGGATAAGTTCCTTTTCCCCTAAAACCTGGAAAATTTTAGTCAGCTTTTGTATGAGTAATGGTCCCCCTGCCTTGTAAATCTCAGCTGGAATAGAATCAGAACCACTTGCTTTGCCACGTGAAAAGAGCCTAATGGCCCTCAAAACCTCTTCTTCAGTTGGAAGTTCAGCTAAGGAGGGATTGACTTCAACCTGAGGTAAAAGGTCAGTGGCCTTAGCATTGATTTATGATGGTCTGTTGAGAACACTATGGAAATGTTTAGCCCATCTCTCTAGGATCATGTCTTTGTCACTAATCAATGTGACTCTATCAGCATTGAGTAGTTGTGATGTACCATAGACTTTTGGTCCATAAATAGCTTTCAGGGAATCATAAAAGCACTTTGGATTGTTACTATCAGCATAAAACTGAATTTCATCTGCCTACTTACTGAGCCAGGAATCCTGCATCTCTCTAAGCTTTGCTTGTACTTTGCTTTTGACGGAATTAGATGCTGCCTTCTTAGAGGTAGATGAACTATCCTGCTGGTATATCCTGTGGAGTTCTCATTTTTCATTTAGCAGCTTCTGAATTTCCCCATCATTTTCATCAAACCAGTCTTGGTGTTTACTAGTTCTCTGCTCCAGATGAGCAAATGCAGTGCTGTACACCAAATCTCTGAAAGCTGCCCAAGTTTTGAATGCTGTGGATAAGTTCACTTACCTTGGCAGTGTACTTTCAAAGGATGTGCACATTGACAATGAGGTTGATGCATGCATTGCCAGAGGTGGTTCAATGTCTGGGAGGCTCTGAAGAAAAGTTTGAGAGAGAAGAGGTATTAGACTGACTACCAAACTGAAAGTCTACAGAGCCATTGTGCTGACCTTATTGTTGCATGCCTGTGAAACATGGGCGCCATGTCAGAAAACTGAATTGCTTCCATTGGAACTGTCTTAGGAAGATTCTGAAGATCAACTGTCAGGATAAGGGACCAGACACTGAAGTCCTTGCTCAAGTTGAACTGTGAAACATTCCAACTATGCCTCAGAGAACACAACTCCGATGGGCTGTTCACATTGCTCAAATGCAAAACATATGCTTGCCAAAAGGCTTTTTTATGGAGAACTTGCATGGGGCAGGTGATCACATGATGGCCAGAAGAAATGATACAAGGACACTCTCAAGGTCTCTCTCAAGAACTTTGGATTTGACTGTGCAACATGGGAGACACTGGCTCAGGACCACTCAGCATGGCATGCCCACATCAGAAATCATTGTGGTCTTTGAGCAAAGCAGAATTGAGATAGCACAAAGTAAACATAGGTTGTGCAAATTTGGAGTATCCACCCCACGTATTCACACTGACTATTTGTGCCCAACCTGTGGTAGAGCATCCCTAGCTCATATTGGTCTGATCAGTCACAGTCAGATACACTGAAATTTCACTTTATCATGGTGATGTCATTTTGATCCTCTTTGAAGATGAGGGACAACACTCATAAGTGCTCCATAGTACCTACTTTAGTTGCCTTCATGGCTGTTGGAACAAATTTTTGTCATCATTTAAGGCCTGTCAGTTACCTTCAACTAGGTTTAGCCCATCTGTTGAGATGGTTTACTAGGATGTGGCCCCTGTACATGCTACAACTTCTTGGAGCTTCTGGTGAGAGTTGAGTGCCAAGTAGACACCAAACGTAGATGAGCAGCCCAGAAAATGGCTCAGCAAGCCCTCACATCAGAGGTGCTAGTTCTCCTTGAATATCCCATATATTTCCTGACACACAGTAGGTACTGAATAAATGCCCGAAGGAGGTACTGGGACATGGATTGAGAGGGAATTCAGCTGAAAGGATATTAGATGATACCTGTGTACTCTGTTCTGGGCTAGGAGTTATACACAATTTTCAGTTCTGAGGATACAAAGAACGGCAAGGAACATTGAGAAAAAACAAGAGAATGAGGAGAGAGGCTCGGAAAGCCTTCCCACCTCCATGGAAAACTTCCACTTGCTAGCATTGGGTCCCCACCCCAGGACTCTTCCCTGTCTGGGCCAGGCCTGCTCCAACCCTCATAACATTAAGCCAACACAACTATCCATCCCCTCTTGGGGGCCAGGCCTATATCAACGTCACCCACTTGGTGGTCCTAGAAGTATTTCTTTTTCATGCCAGAGCATGTCGGAGACATGAAGTAACCAATCTTCCTGGTACCCAATTGAATAAAGTGAAGCCTCTTTTTCTTTGGCTTTTGTGAATAAAAAAATGACGTGTTCTGTTTTCACTGGGGCTGACAATGGTTTGGAGCCTTATGGGCTGCAAGCTAGGAGAGTCTATGGTTGCCTCTACCCCTCGCTACTCCTGCACCTCTTTCCCTGCAGCAGCTTATCAGTCTGCTGTCCTGGACTGTGATGACCTTCTCTCTTGCTGGTCTATGTGGGCCTGGCCTGGGCTTCAGCTACTTCCAAGCTGAAATCCTTCTGAGGACTTCCTGGTCAGGAAGAGCCAGCAGACATGGCAGAGGTAGCACTGTATCTGTTTGCCAGGAGGTACAACCCCTGATACCACAGGGGCTGCTGATGCTGCCCTGTGGGACATCTTGGAATCACAGAAGAAGGCTGGAGAATCCATCTTTTGTTTTAACTCCCTTGATCTACAGAGGAGATCCAGAGAGGGTAAGGACTTTGCCCAAGGTCATGCAGTAAGTTGGTAATGGTGCCAGGGTTAGAAATCAGACTGGTTGATTCTTAGCCCAGGGCCATTTCCACTTTTCTACCTGGTCTGTGTCAGTCACATGTGACAGTGGGATAGGTCCTTCAGGAATACTGTGGGATTCCTTGGGCAGCGAGAGAGCACATCCCTGGTGGCCCATGGCTCTTAGCCTTTGCACAACCAGATGGGCTGCTTCTGGGAAGACTCTGCCCACCCCAAGAGAACTTCCAGCAAAAGTTTACCTCATTTCATTCTTGTAATCTATCCCACTAGCTATGCAGACATAGTCTTACCATGAGCTTGACATTCTGGGAAACTGAGGCAAGAATAATATAAAGAGCCCTTTTGGGCTGGGATTGGGTTTTTGGTTCTAACTCTGACACTAACAGTTGTGTGACCTTGGGCAATTCAGTTTCCATTTCTGGACCTCACTTTCCCTCTTTGTAAGATGAAGGGGACAGAGAGGTCACTGCTAAGGTCCTGGCCATTGTTCTTAAGGCAAGATATCCTTCCCTCCCTTCCTTCCCTTTTTTCCCTAGCACCATTACTTTGTTCTAATTTTAAAAATTTCTGGCTATGGCTCTTTTATAGCTCCTTCATGATTTACTAACTGTTTGAATGAGTTACTATGGCCCCCCAAATTTATCACTTGATATTCACCCCTTCAGTAATGAGCCTCTTTGAATATCAGTAGGCTGGTCATCAGATGGCAGACAGACAACCAGCCTGTCTCTGGTCACACATTCAAGCTTTTCTAGCTTGGTAGGGCCTGGCAGAATTTGAGATCTATTGGCATGGCTTTCAAGATACCAAGGTTATCATTAAACAATGAGGAGGCCTTAGAGTAAGACTTTAATGTGCATAATACATTCTCTATGATACAATAACATTTTACATCTCTAAAGCAATTTGCAGTTTATGAAGTGTTTTCCCAGACATTAGGTGGCATGATGTGTTAGTGGAAAGTACTTCAGGCTCAGAATCAGGGAGCCTGGGTCCTAGTCCAATCTCTGACATCAAATTGTTCTGTAGCCTTGGGCAAGTCAATGAGCTTCTCTTGGCTTCAATTCCCTTCTCTGTAAAATAAGGAGTTAGAGGAGATGATCTATAAGGTTTTATATTTTGTATTTTTCGCTAATTCTTTGGTTCACTAACAACCTTCCTTTTCAGATCTCACAGGCTATTTTGTTTTGCTCTTTTCTAATGCACTGGTCATATAATATTACATACTATGTTTATCTGAATTTGCATTCTATTGAGAAGTCATGTGATTATCATGGAAGGACCTCTGGACTCAGCATTAGGAGGGATCTGACTTTGAATCATGACTCTAACATTTACTGGTCATGAGAATGTCATCTCTCTCAGATTCAACCTCTTTACCTGTAGGGTGGGACAGGGATAGGGGCTGGATCTCTGATTCCATGGGTAGAGGGACCTTCTTCTACCAGTGTAGATATACACAGCTTCTTTGAAACTTAGAGAGATAGAGAGCTACCCAAGGGGTGAGAGGTTAAGTGACTTGTCCAGCATCATATAGTACATGTCAGAGGTAGCACTTGAACTCAGGTCTTCTTGGTTTCAAGGCAACTGTCTATCTATAAGATAGATGTGTATATAAATTCATGCACACATACACATATATATGATACACAGACATTTTATATGTTTTTAGACATGTGTACAAGCACATACACATCTATGCATGTGCCCAGTACATAGATAATACACACATATGTGTGCACATGCATGTATATGCTATCTATGTATTATGTGTTTTTATATATGTGCATATGCCAAATATAGTTTAAGTGCTGTGATATAGTTGATCACTTTGCCTCTATGGATGTGTTTGCATCATTACTCTCTTTTTGCATCATTTTACAGAATGTTACATCATTGTTTAAAAAATTTAATCTGTATGGGTAGGTCCTGTAGGAGAGACCACTGATCCTGGAGTCATGGAGTTATGAGTTGGAGGGGATCTCTCAAACCATTTGAGAAGAACAACTTTAAAAATATCTTTTGTAAATCTGCTGAGAAAAAGGTTCTCCATTCTCTATAGGTAATTTTAAGTGCTTCTTAAACTGTGGATCATGACCCCCTATGGGGTCACAAAAATATCTGGCAACAGTAAAAGGTTTCTGAAGGTGTAACAACCAAAAATTAATTCAAAATCAAACGCATTAATGAATCTGAGGTGTTTCTGAAAGTACTTGCTGGTGCTGTATCACACAGCTTCAGTGTGATCTTAGTTCTGAACACAAAAGTTCTTCACGACTGACAAAAATCTCTCTTGCTTAAAGCCATTACCTGAGTCTTACTCTGCATTTTCAGACAAAGGAACTCTGGTACTGGAGATCAAGACTCAGTGGAAGTGATAGGATACAGACATTGGGAACCCTCTTTAACTCTCCTCGAATCTTCTCACTTAATCTGGAGTTTGCCTGAAGCCATAAGACTTTCTTTATTGCTAGAATCTCTGTTACCCTTAATCTAGCCAGCCCTCCATTGTCTGTTATCTCCAGGTAGCCTTCAACTACTTCCCATACTTAATCCCATAGTCTGGGTTCCTGACATCTGACCTCTAGTCACCCTAGTCCCATCAAGATCCTCCTTAGAGTCCTCGTTAAGACCCTCCCTAAACCCCTCCTCTAGTTACTCAAGACTACTTGGCCAACCCTAGATCCCTCCCACAATTTTTCTGTAAATAAGATCCATTTTGCCTCCATGAAGGTGCTCAGATTCAATTTAGTTCAGTTTCTATCTGTCACTCTTGTCAATAATGGAGTCACAAATGCTCAGATTCCTTAAGAGTCTACCCAATATGGTGAATCTTAAATAAACTCTATTTTTCTTTGGCTGAAAGAAGGTTTAAGGCAAATTCATTTGGGCAGGATCTGGCATGATGGTATTTTGGGGTCCTGAGCACCTGTAAAGCTCAACATTTTGGTTGACTCTCCTTGAATTTTCCTACTTCTTGTGAGAGAGAGACTGGGAAGTTCAAGGGGGCTCCCAAAAGAGTTCTAGAACCCTTGAGACTTGATTCATTTCTTAGCCTATTGAGTCTTAAATATGAGGGACCATAGAGCAGTCAGATGAAAACAGGGGTATAATAGAATAAGAATAATGTATTAATAGAGTTGTACCTTAACTAGAAAGTGATTTTCCTCTTTCATCTTCTTCCGTCTCCCATTCTTTTCCCCAGCCCTTTAGCCCCCATTTTGGAATTGTAGAGTTTATAGGAGTATCCAAGTTCATTTAACGGCGCTATTTTTAGACAAGTTCATCTTACTAGAAAATTTCTAGCTCTAGAAAAAAATAACTTTCTTAAGTTGATCCTATTAATCATGTTATAAACTTTTGACTTAGTGTCATGTTAGTGGTGGACATTTGGGAAAAATTCTGCTACCATGATTCTCATTTTAAAATGAAAAGTATAATAAAAAAACCCAATTTTGACAATTAAAAGAATTTTATTTTATTTTTGTCATCTTAAGAATAAGAGATGAGTGTCCTGGCTATGGCTGCTGACATACTTATTTTCCATTATGTAAGCTTGTAAAATATTCCTAGAAAATGCTTCGAATGTATTTGATCTTTGGAGAGTTGGAAGATTAATGAGTCTCATAAAAATGATAAATTAAGCACTTTGGAAGTACATTTGCAAAATAAACCATCAAAGAATTAGAGTAAAGGAATATTAGGGCTTTATCAGCCCTCTAATTACCAGGACCACAGCTATGATTTCTTTTGTACCAACCCTTCTATTCCAAGGAGACTTTGTAGAGTTACATGGTAAATTCCATAGATGAGCAGGGTTTTCTTCCTGGATGTGATTGGGCATTCAGTAGTAATCAACTGGTTTATTCCACAAAACATAGAAAAATCAGTCTAGAGAATTTTGCTCTAATGGAAAAGATTTCAATTTGCCCTCAATTTTTGTAGAAAGGAAGTCTTCTGTTTACTTGAATGTCTTAAGAATAACAGTGAAAGAAATGATTATTTTTCTATTATTAATAACCAAATTAGGAGTGAGGTGTTTTTCCTTTCTGTTTGTTCATTCAGGGTCTAGTCCTCTTAGGTCAGTCAGTCTCTGAAGGACTGATGATGAGATTGGCCTAATCCTCCAGGAATATTCTCCTTAATCTTGGGTGGCATCCCACCCAACTAAGAGGTTTACTTGTGATTAAAAAGTGAATGGAATCCAATCTAGGTGAATTCCAGCCCTAAAAACTTTAGGTTTATGATCTTGAAAAGAGGGGGGAAGGGAAGGTGGGGAGGCCCCCCATTGGTCAACTTGAATGGTTTGGGTGGAGATGGATTCCTATATCCAGATATCTAGAGGCAGCTGAGTTTCATGATCTAGTCACAGTGTCACCAAGAGGAGCTGATGACTTTTAGCCTACCTCTTCATTAGAAAATGTCTATTCATTCATTAATTGTTAACCAATCAGGGTTGATTTTCACCTGCCAGGGACACCTCCTCTTCCAAAGGTATTTAAGCATGCAGTGATCTCCATGGTTTTGTTTTCAGTTACCTAGGGAGACCATTGACCATTAATTTATTGATTATTTCCTAGCCTAATTAATAAATTTATTATTAATTATCCAGAAATTTTGCCTCTTTGGCTTTTCATTCATTTCAACAGAGTGATAGCCTCCCTTTTTGCATGAAAATTATATTATTCTTCTGAGTTTCTGCATTTTGCAGTCATTTCTTAGAAACATGCAATAATTCTTGCTATTTTGTGCTATGAAACTAGCCTAGAGAACTAAACTTAGGTTCATAAGCCAATTGCTTACAGGAGCTTAGAATCTTCTTTGTAGATAAGCTATACTCTTGTAGAGTGATCCCTGTTGCTTCTAAGATTAAACTCCTGAGTTTTGCATTATAAGCCTTCTACAATCTGGCTCAAATCCACCTTTCCAGCCTTACCTTACACTTCTTGCCTTTATCCACTACTTTATAATCAATTGGCTTACCTCTTGTTCCCTATACTTGCCTGTTCTATCTTCTGGCCCAGTGCCTTCTTCACACAGACCATCCCTTATGCCTCTCACATATTCCTTCCTCCTTTCTGTCTCTTAGAATCTATCTCTGCTTCCTTCAAGGCTGACCTCATGGGATGTCTTTCCTGATCCTTCCAGTTCAGAGTTTCCTAATCTGAGATCCATAGAAGGGTACATGGATAGATTTCAGGGGTTCCATCAATGTGGATGGGAAGAAAATTCTGTCTTTTCACCAAGCTCTACCTGAAACTTAGTATTTCCTTCAATTATTTAAAAACACGGTTCTGAGGAGTCCACAAGCTTTCCCAGACTGCCAAGAGACCTTTGACTCAAAAAAGGTTAATAATCCTTTCTTTAGCTGCTAATGATCTCTCTTCCTCCTCAAATAACTGAGAATATACTTGCTTTGATCAGTCAACAAGCATCTTGAAGTGCTTATTTATTATATACAATATGCTCAGTGTTCCATTGTTTCCAAGTTGTGTCTTTGTAGCATGTAAACTTGTAGGGAGCAGGGACCATTTTTTGTTTGTCTTTGTCTATCCAGGGTCTAGGTCTTATAAAGATTATGTGCTTTAAAATACTTTTTGGATTTGATTGGAGCCAGAGGGCCTTTCGATGTGGTATTAATAATTCCATAACATTTTAAAAAATGGCTGATACTCCAATGATTGTGATAAGGCCCTTTTCCTGGCTTCACTTTTTGTACTTCAAAGGCATCTAGTGATAAAGTGAGAGGAAAAAAGTCTTTAACAGCCTATTTACTCAATGTTCACCATACTCTTGTGGTACTTGTAGTCAGCCCAAATCAGCTTATATACTGTTTCTCTGTTTGTTAAGCCTAGGGCTCTGGAGGAGAAGTGAGGGTGGTGACCTGCACAGCCCTCTCTAAGTCAAAACAAAGTCAAGTGTAAATCATGTCATCCTTTCTCTAATGGCATGGTCTTCTTTAGCAACAAAGGGTGACCACAATCCTGTGAGTAGATACAGCTGGCTGAATGTGGACCCAGCTAGCTGGGTAACTCAGTTCCTCCTCTCCTGTCTTCCTCCCCCTCCCCCTTCCTTCTCTTCTCCAAAGGAAGGTAAATTTGGATGGCCAAAAGATATCCAGTTGACTTGGGTTGGCTAGTTTCCCTTCCCTTCCCTTCCCTTCCTTTCCCTTTCCTTTCCTTCCCTTCCCTTCCCTTCCCTTCCCTTCCCTTCCCTTCCCTTCCCTTCCCTTCCCTTCCCTTCCATTCCCTTCCCTCCCCTCCGCTCCCCTCCCCTGTCTTGTCCTGTTCTGTCTTGTCCTGTTCTGTCTTGTCCTGTCCTGCCCTATCTTTTCCTTTCCCAAAACCTTAAGTCTACTGCACTTTGAAGCTGGGATGTCAATGGGCCCCTGCCTAAGGGTTCTTCTGGACCTTCCTGGCTTTAGTGTGATGGTCAATAGAGAGAGAAATACAAGAATTTGTTATTTGGACTATTTTACATTTTAATTTTTATCTCTATTTTATCTCACTTTTAAAACATCTTGGTTAATTTCGTCCAGGTTTTCATGTAGTCCATGTGGAAAATAATTTTTTTCCCTTTCAAGAAAGTCTTTGCTTGAAAGGGATTACTCATTCCTGCTTAATGGGAATCTCTATATTTGCAAAACTTTTTTCTACTCTGGTTGGTCTTTTCTTTATGTATTCCTCTCCTCATCTTGGGGCTTTGTGCCTAGGCCAGGCTGTGTCTTCTATTCTGCTTTTGTGTGGAGTAGCTGACTCTGCTTTCTCTCATTCTAGGTCTTCTTGGTTCCTGAAATGACTTCTTAAGGTCCCCTGTATCTTCAAGGTTCAGAGCACTGAATCCTCAGGGCTCCTTCTGGCATTTCAGGACATTTCAGGGCTTCAGAATCTGTAGTCCTGGCCTATCCAAGTGTGAACCTGTAAACTCTGTGCTAATTGAATCTGGTTACTAGTTTTTGCTCGCTGGATTCTTCAGGACTTCCAAGGTCCCCACTCTAGGGCTTTCTCAGGCAAACCCTTCACTCTTAACTGCCTCCAGATACAAATCCCTGTAGACTACATGTGTCCTATCTTTGACTGAGCTGTCGTTGGCTCTGCTTGTGGGCTTCTGTCTTACTTACGTTCAGGGGTGGTAGAACTCACTTATTATAGTTTCTCATTAGATTTCTTCATCATTATTTATTCTGGTGGGAACTTCAAAGCATTGAATGGTAAGTCAAGTAGTCTGCCTTCTGTTCAGAAAGCCATTTAGCTAGAAGTCTCCTTGTTGTCCAACCTAGAGGCCACTAGAGTGTACAGTGCATAGAATGCTGATTTGGAGTCAGGAAGTTCTGAGTTCAAATACAGTCTCATGTAGTTACTGTGTGACCTTAGATAGAGTCACTTAACCTTTCTGTGCCTCAGTTTCCTTATGTATAAAATGCAAATAATATTACCTAACTCTCGCAGTTGTGAAGATGAAATGGCATAACATTTGGAAAGTACTTTGTAAACCCTTTAAAGCACTATATAAATGCTAGCTATTATTATTTTTAAGCATTTTTTCAGTATTATTAAACTAGTAGGTGAAAAGAATGCTGTGAGATTTCAGCAAGTACTTCGATCTTAACAAGCTTTTCATTAAGTATATTAATGTAATACCTCATTACAAGAATTGGTTAATTTTAGGTCTTGGGGCAATGTAAAGGCCTCTTGGGTATGCATAATTCCCTCCTCTCCTACTTTAGGGTTTTTTTTTTTTATTAAATGATAAGTTAGGAATACCATCACAATCATTCTGAGCCCCTTCTTGGAAAAATTTCTAGCATTTAGTCAGAAGTTTGAATCTTTGCCTTAATTTACATTTATATTTCTCTCTTGATAATCTGTGACCATTTGGTAGTTGAGGCAAAATCCAGGTTACTGTAAACATTTGGGTATGGAAGCAATTTAAGTATATTATATTGTCTGCTAATAAACAGGTACAGGGACCAGAAGTTGGGAAAAGAGCAGACGTTTTATTGAACTTCCCTCAGTCCTTGGTGAGGTGAGTATAACTGGTCATGTTAGGCCAAATTTTTCACCCCAAGATGCTTATATGTTGATGGGCCTCCTCAACCTCCCTCTTTTTCCAGAACTCAATTTTATTTTCCCTTTCTTCTTTCCTTAGTTGTCCCTGTGCTACCACTTCTTTTCATCTCAGGTTCTTAATTTTCCCAGCTCCTTATTCCACAAGACCAGACCTTCAACATCTCTCTCTGGTTCTGATATAGTGCAGAAATTTTTATTAGAGTGTGATCATGTCCCTCACTCAATTGAAACAGACTTCCTTTTGCATTTAATTGAAATGTGTTTGATTTAAGGTGTACAGGCTTTGTTCCTATTTAGTTCTGATTGATTCAATCAGGGAATGTTCTCCTCTAACATTTGTAACTAAGCTGAACAGATAGACAGGACAACCATTCTTAGACTTACAGTACTCTCATGAAGAAATGTGGACTTGAAGAAAATGCCCTTAATTGAATTCAGAAGTGGTGGACACCCTTTTGATTCAGTGTCTTTGGAGCAGCGAGTCCTCCAGTAGGTAGGAAAAAAGGAAATAAGCATGTATTAAGTGTTTATTATATGCCAAGTGCTGGGGAGTTTGCATTCTAATAATGTCTAATAATGGACAATACAAGAAGAGGGCAGAAGAGTGAGAAGTGATGGTGTGAGGATGCCATGGTTTGAAATCCAGAAGCCAGCAATAATAACAGCCAATAACAGCCAGAAGCCAGGAGGGGAATGAAGGCAGCCTTGGGCCATCCACAGAATGGAGGCTCTTGGAGCAACTCATTAATGGGAGCAGGATTTGGACCTTACATTGGGATGTTCCATACTGAGAAGGCCTCAGGGGTAGTTGGATTTTTCAGTACAAGGAGGTCCTCACTGTGAGAAATAACTCATTCAGGCTTGGGAGGAGTGAAGATAAAAGAAAAATTCATTAACGGGACTGCTTTGGCAGGTGCCTCATAAAAGACACATCATTCAGGAACAAAAGCGAGCCTTAAAAACCTATGCCCAAACTCAAAATCCCTTCGCTGTCCCTCGTTGGCTGGGTATTACAGGGTATGTACCTTTCTGATATGCCTACTTCATAGTTCCACCTCACGTTTTCCCCTCCCTCTACATGTATTATGTGATCTCTTAAATGAAGTTTTGGCTCTTCCAGAAGAAGAGAAGTTAATATCTATAAGCTTATTATGCATGAGCATTTATTCCAAGCAAGATTTAGCTTTTACCCTACTTAGCTGACTTCTCACCTCAAAATAAAAAAAAACCAAACAGTTGGATCCTTCCTTTGTTGTCTTCTGTGGGAGATGTAACTCCTTCATCTCTTGTTCTATTGCTTGTTATTCCGAATTTATGGGAACCAATTTCTCTGTTATATCTCTCAATTTTCCCTCTTCTGCTAGAAGATGGTCTAGTACTAGTCCCTATGGTGAGTGTCTTCTACAATGAATTTATTTTCCTGCATTTGCTGCAAATCGCAAGACTTATTGGTATGTAGGGATCCCCTAGATTTCATCGGTCATATGTTGTATAATTTCTATAGAAGCAAAAGTTTTAATCATTCTTCACACTAACTCTAGATGTATATGCTTCACCTTGTACTGCTTAAAAATTTTTGTCAGCATCTTAAAGGAATAGGGGGTGTGCTAGGAAGATTTTTAGATGACATCAAGCTGGGAGGAATTGGATGGAAGGATTCAGCATCCTAAAAGATCTTGAGAGGCTGGAATGCTGGGCTAAGTCTAATAGAATGGAATTCAATAAAGAGTAATGTAGAGTCTCATCCTTGGGTACAAAACAAATCAATTTCATAAGTAAAGATCTGGAGATTTTAGTGGACTGCAAGCTCAATAGAATTCAGCAGTGTGACCTACCATGCAGATAATACATTCCTATGCCATTTTAGTCTGCCTTGTTAGAGGCATCTAAATGGTGTAGCAGATAGAGTGCTGGACTTGATATGAGGAAAACTTGAGTTCAAGTTTGGCCTCTGACACTTACTGTGTGACCCTGGGAAAGTCACTTAACCTCTCTATGCCTCAGTTTCCCCATCTGTACAAGTGAGGATATTAATAGCACCTATTTCCCAGAGTTGTGAGGTTATAATGACATATTTGTAAAGTGCTCTTCAAACCTTAAAATCTTTTATAAATGCTATTTTTTATGCTTCATTTGCAGTACTATGTTCTGTTTTGGAGTACCAAAGCTTAAGAAGATATTTATAACCTGGGTCATTCCCAGAGGGCAGGGTTGATGGTGAACCATATTGAGTCCCTGTTGTATAAGAGTTGGTTACAAGGAGGGGTGGATGTTTCCTCTTGAGAGGAGAAGATACAGATAAAATTTAGATTCAAAAATCTGAAGGGTTTTTAAGTGGAAGAGCCTTGTACAATTTGATCTCAGTTGGAAGAACCAGAAGGAAACAATGGAAGATGCAAAGAGACAAATGTAAGTTTGATGTCAGGAAAAACTTTCCAACTATTGCAGCAACGCTAAAGAGGAATGGGACACCTTGGGAAGTGGAGATTCCTTTTATATGTGAGCAACGGATAAGGTTTCTTCTGGCTTTTAAATTCTGTCATTCTGTGACTATGGGATTCCTGTCTTTCTGAATGACCAGTTTTCCAACCCTTTTTTCCTTCCCTTCCCTCCCACTTCCAGGTCACTCTCCCTTTCCTTTCTCCTCCCTTCTCTTTCTCTCTTTCCCATTTTCCTCTCCTCTCCCCTTCTCCCGTTTTCTTTCCTCTTCTCCATCTATCCTCCCCCTCCCCTTTTTCCTCTCTTCCCTTCTCTGTTTCCCCTTTTCTTCTCCTTTTTCCTTCTCATTCTCCTCTACCCTTTCTCCCTTCTCCTGATTCTCTCCTCTCCTTCTTCTCCCCCCACTCTCTTCCCAAAGGTTGTCACAACTTGTTGGGAAATTTTGTTTGGTAATGCAGATCCCCAAATGCCTATAATATATATTCCTATTGAGATGCCAGGAGGGCACTCAAAGTTTAAATGACTTATCTGGTGTCACACAAACTAATATGGATCCAAGAAGAACTTGAAACCAGGTCTTCCTGGCTCCAAGTTTTGTCCTTCATCCACTATGTCAAGCTATTTCTCCCTCTCTCTTTTTTTGGGGGATGGGTGGGGCATAGATAGGCATTTAGACCTATCCTCTTATCAATATAAATCAGCTATTGTATTACAACTTGTAGTTTTTGAGAGCTGAGACACTAAGGCTTATCTGATGTATTTAGGGTGACATAGGCAGTTTATAAGTGAGAGGTGGTGAACCAGGGTTTTTCTTATTCAAAGCTCAGCTCTCTAGAAGTCACTGTCAGACTCTCTTTGCTGAGAGACAAAATCATAGTTAATATATTCATTTCCTTCAATGTAATATTTCTTCTATTTGTAGGCTTTAAGAATATGAAAAGGATTTTACTATATATTATTGTATAAAAATGCTTCATGAGTTCTTACTCATAGTTTCATTTGGACTAAAAGGTCTGCAGCACTTTGGGTATTCCCAGGGATAAATATTACTTATTTATGGCTCAGAGAACCCAATTCCAGTTTGCACCAGTGTCCCAGTAAGCCAGAAGCCTGCTTGGAGCCAAAAGCTACTTCTGGTAAAGGACATCCTATATGCAAATAGACCTATCAAAGTAAACAGAGATTTCAACCTAAAATGTCATACCCTAGAGGGCTCTTCAGTGCTCACAAAAGTCACTTTCCAATCCTACAGGAATTTCTCAAACATGAAAATATTCTTATACTCCAAGAGTATTGTGTTGAATTATGGGTACCAAATTTTAAGAAGTATCCTGGAAAGAAAGGGCACTGAATTTGTCATCAGAAGACTCAGGTTTTGGTATTAGCTGTCACTGACTAGTTGTGTGACTCTGAACAAGTCACCTAATCACTCTGAGCTTACCTATCCCACAGGATTCTTATAAAGGAGTGTGTTTTGTAGACATTAAACCCTTTCTTTTTAGGGAAGATGTCTGGTCCTGCTATGTCATTAGGACATAGGAAATTTCTGGAAGCTAGATGGTATAGTGTATAGAGTGCTAGTCACTTTGTTACTGGTGTCAGGAGGACCTGAGTTTAAATTCTGCTTCAGATACTTTAACTTCTATCTGCCTCAGTTTCCTCAACTATGAAATGGAGAAAATAATAACCTCTACCTCCCAAGAATGTAAAGATCAAATAAGATACTATTGCACAGTGAAGTCCTTATACAGCATGTAGTAGGTGGTTAATAAATACCTGTTTCCTTTCTGCCTTCTGGCAATACAGACAAGCCATCATCTCCAGTTGTCCTGATGAATGTCAGGCTACTGGACCCAGATGGCTCAGGAGAAGAAGGTAAGGTTGGTGACCTTGCACAGCCCTCCCTCACTCAAATCAAAGTCATCTGCAAGGCACATCATCATCTTGGTGTCATGGTCCTCTTGGAGAATGAAGGACAAACTCAACAACAGCATTAGACAGTTGTCTGAGGTAATGAAAAGAAAAGTGTTCTGCCTATTGTCACACAGTGAGGACCTCTCAGGTTTAGTGCTTGTTTTCTTGACTTCTTTCCTTCTAAGGACAGTTAGAATGTAGTTACTATAGTTACTGCATCCCTTTGTCTCTTTTGTTGAGACATTTCAGTTGTGTCCAACCTTTTGTGACCCCATTTGAAGTTTCCTTGGAAAAGATATTGGAGTGCTTTGCCATTTCCTTCTCCAATTCATTCTTTTATAGATGAAATAGGCAAGCAGGGTTAAGTGACTTGCCCAGGTTCACACAGTTAGTAAGTATCTGTGGCCAGACTTGAAATCAGCCTTTCTTGACTACAGGCCCAGTGCTCCTCTACTGTACCACTTTGTCTCTTGGTACTACATAAACAGGAATTATTCATTTTTGAGAGGAAATTTGGAAAAATTAAGGGTGGCTAGGAAGGGGTAACCATCATTTCTGAGAGGAGCTGAAGACTATGAAATACATAAAACAATTGAAAAAATTAATTGTTTTTAGTCTAGAGAAGTTAATTCTAAGGGAGTTGAGAAGAAACATTAAGAACCGAATAATCACTTAGAAGATAAAGTCAACTTTCTCTGGGTTTCCTGATAATAGAGAATAATAGGGGAAAACTGCAAGGAGGTATGTTTGCTCCAACCTAAGAAAGAACATTCTAGCAGTCATAACTGACCAACCATGAAACAGCCTAGGTCGCGAAAGAGTGATCACTTTATTGCTGGAGGCATTTAAGTTGTCCTGAAAGAAGGAATCTGTAAAGGATCTTGTAGGAAACATTGCTGCCTCCGGTGGAAGGCTCAACTTGGTGACCTCTCTTCCCATCCTTCTAGTTCTATTAGAACCTAATTTAAATACACAAAGACAGATTTCATAAGTAATTTTAAAAATTCAAAATTTAAAAAGAAAGTGTTTACTATTTACATCCAAGGTGCTGAAGTTTCTAAGAGAATAATTTAACTGGAGGGGCTGCATGTAGTGGAATGCATGTTAGAGCTGGAATCCAAGAATCAAATCCCAGTTCTGCTGTGCCCAATCTATGTGCCTGGAGCTTCTGTGGGCAGCAAGTGATTCTGTAAAATGAGTGGGTTGGGTGAGATGATCTCTAGGGTCCCTAAAGTTATGATTCTATGAACTATACAGTTTATTGAAATGTGTCACTGTTTGATAGAACCCCTTCTTTATCTATTAAATAATTTATATATATGTATATGCACTCATAATATTGGAATTATCTGTAGTCAGAGAAAGAACTGATAAATAGAAGTATTCATAGAATGGTTGTATGTACGTATATAAACAAACATACTTACATGCATATGCATACACACACATATATATTTATATATATGAATTTATGTCTAATGGTAACCATCTGTAGGGCAGGGGGGAGGAAGGAAAGGAAAAAAAGAAAGCTACATGATAGCTTTTATATATTTTTAAAAGGAATAGCAAGTTTTACATAATAGATTTGCAGTTTCATGTGCAATCATTTTTTTCCCCATTCTACCATGTTATGGAAATGCTTGTTTTATTTCTTAAGCTCAAAATAAAAGAGAAATGTGTCAGTGCAATGATTACTAATGCAAATGTGACTTCCAGAAGATTCCAAGCACGTAAGTGATATATACGAAAGTCTGTTTGCATTTGTAGCCAGTAGCCAACCTGAGTGTATATATATATATATATATATATATATATATATATATATATACTCCATTACTCCCATTTATTTATGAATTTTTAAAGCAAATTTCTACCATTTTCAGGAATTGAATATAGAGAGATGATGATATATTTATATATGACTTTGAAAAGTTCAAAGCAATTTTCCCCTCTAAAAGATGCACATGTATAACAGAAAATAGGTACAAAGTTTAGTCTTTGGATATATTTGTATTTATTCACTTTATATTTATTCTGTGTGCATTTTCTAATGCACTTCTTCCCCCTCCGCCCCAATACAATTTAAGCTCCTTGCCAGGATGGAGAGTTTCATTCTTGTTAGCCATATATCTGGGTCTATCATAGTACTGGGGACATAGGAGTCCCTTAATAAATACTTGTGATTGATTGATCAAATATGGCTTTTGTTGGCCATCCACAACAAACATCCTCAGGTTATCAAACTTACCTTGGCAGAGATACATCTGTGCACTGGGTGACAGAATGGAACAACTGAGCTGAATTGCTCATTGTTTTTCTTATGTCTGTATTCCAGGCTAATGAGGAAAAGAGGCAGGTTTGGGAACAGAGTTAGTGAGAGAGAGACCAGGGACCTGATAAAGTTATAGACCATCCTGTTGCTTGAACGATGGGGTACAGAGGACAGGACCAATCCTAGCATTTTTAAGTGTGTTTCCTGTCATCTTCTTGAATAGTTCTTCCCTCCTCTTGTCTGGTGGTCCTCTCTCCTCTACTTCTCAGACCTCTAATTCCTTTATACTGTAGTCTTTAGTCTTGGAATTTAGAGCTTGAAGTCATCTCAAAGATCCCATTCCCCGATTTTACAGATTGGCAAAAGGGGACAGAAAGGGTTATTTGCTCCAGGTCTCACTGGTACTAAGGGTCTGAGTCAGAATTTAAAGGTAGAGTTTTTTCCAGGACATCATGCTGCTTCCTGTTCAATCTCCAGACTGCTGTCAACAAGTTCTTTCTCAAGTATTATTTTATCATATCATTCCTCTTCTCCTAAATCTTGGTAACACTATATTGTTCCTCTTTGCTTATAAGAACAAACGCAATTACATCAGTGTAGATCATGGTTCTTTATTAAAGCCCTCCTGTGGCTATCCAATTACATAAGAGCGCAGAATTATAGATTTAGAATTGGAAGGGACCTAAGAGGTTATCTAGTCTACTTCTATCTTTTACAGATGAAGAAAATGAGACTGAAGTCAAGAGATGTTAAGTGACTTGCTCCAGGTTTCTCAGGTTGGAGGGAGCTAGGGTTCAAACTGTCATTATATTTCAGTTCAGGTCCTACCAGACCCATTTCCTTACTCTTTATTATGTACATTTTGTTTATTTCTGTCCATGTACTTTCTCCTGCCTGAAATTACCTTTTTACCTCCTTACCACCAAATCCATCCCTTCCTTTAAGCCTCCCAACCACTAAGGAATCTCTAATAAACCTTTCTTAACTAACTTGTCCTGTCACTGATCATTCCCTTAACATTTAATTTATGCTTTAGTGAATTTCTGTGATATTTGATGTCATTTCACTAAATGTAAGCTTTTAAGTTGTTTAATTCAGTGCCCAAGAGAATGTTTCTTCTTTTTATGAATCTGCCTACAAGCCATATGGCAAAGGCTACATTAGTTATAATCACATGGTCTGAATAGCAAGGCTTATACCATGGATGTATTTTTTTAAATATTAAAATAAGCATGCTTCTCTTTCTCCTTTTTAATTTTTTTAAACAGGAGATTACTGCTTGTTAACCAGATGAAGTCTTAAATTTGTCATGAGAAAGTAAATTTTTAAATTTAAATTATGATTCATTACCTTTCTCACTTATCCTTAACTTGTAATCATAATGTTATAGACTCAAAGATATAAAGATGAGAGGTCTCTTAGGAGTACTGGATTCAGGATTCCTTAACCTGAGATCTGTGAACTTTGAAAAAAAATTATAACTGTATTTCAATACAGTTGGTTTCCTTTGTAATTAATGTTAAAACATTATTTTCAGAGAAGCTCCACTGGCTTCAATATGCTGCCAAAGGGATCCATGATATAAAAAAGATTAAGAAACCTAATTTTAACCAACATTTTTTTTACAGATGAAGAAACTGAGGCCCAGAAAGGTTATATGCCTAGCTCAAAGTTGTATAGGTAGTAAGTGTTCTTACTTCATTTTCACTGATGCGAAATTCAGCACTTGCCACTGCACTAAATTACCTCTTAAATGAATATAGCCAGCAGTTGAATTTAACACAGGAATCAAAGCACTCCAAACAACATGTTCACTGTCTGAGGGAAGCCTGATATCTCAATCAATCTATTAATATTTGTCTATAGAAATGGAAAACCTTCTTCACACCTGGGTCCTTGAAGGCCTCCCCAGGTTGCAGGCACTTTGTAGATCAACATCCACTCAAACACAGAGAGTCCTCACCAATGACTTTCTTTTAGTAGACCAATCAGGGAACATATTAGTTCAAGCAAAAGATATTTAACTAAATAATAAATCAAAACAAGTGAAAAGAAAAATTCCTCCCCACCTCCCCCCCTGCAGTTGTATATTCTCCTACAAGTTACCATTGGTGTCAGAAGGGACATATATAAAGAGCATGCTTAGCCAGAAAACAAGCATAGAAAGGCATATATGTAGGGAACAACGATGGTGAAGAAACATATGTGGCTAAGAAACTTGTGTACTGGGGAATATGAATAGGAACTTGTATGACTGTTCATCTCATGCCTTCAGGATTGCATAGCTACTGATGTCTTCTAGGAATATTATTGTGATTTACTGACATTTCTATTTTTAGCTTGGCATCTTTTTTGAGCAACTTCTGTTTTCTGTTACTATCTATCATTCTTCACCTTTGTTAAAGCATCTTCTCTTATAAAGTAGAAAGGTCTACCCACAATTTAACTTATAGCCCCATGGGGCTCTTACTGCTCTTTTGTGATTCATACTCCATGAATTGTATCTAGCTAACTGAGATGCCCTTAGACATTTTAAGTTTATCTTTTGAACTTCTTGTGCCACTTACAGTTGCTTAGTCTAAACTCTTACTTGTCTTATCATAAGAAAATTCCTTTCAAACTTTCTATTATTATGATGTGAGTTGTAGTATATGCAAATTATGGGTTAGGTAGAGAAGACTAAAAGATACTGGTGACCTTTTCTTCATCCCACAAACCAAATGGATGAAGGAAAGAAGGAAGGAAGGAAACAGCACTCATTAGGTATATACTATATTCTAAACATTGTGCTCAGCTCTGGAGGTAGTAACACAAAAGCAAAGATGGCCCATGTCTTCAAAGAGCTTATATTCTAATGGAATATAATGGTGACCAGAAATGGGCACATAAGTTGAAAAGTTACTGAGATGGTGACTGGGGCCATTGAAGAATAGATTTGCATATCTCATTAAACAACAGTAACGGAATTGATTTAATTGTGGTTCTTGGGTCTAAAATTGGAGGAGAAGGGAAAAAGAAAGAGTACTGGAACAGATTACAAGGTGGTTGGTGAAGAGGCTATGAAGGAAGTGGTCAGAGGGGAGTGAGTGAAGTGAATCTTGGCTGGGATGTTCTTGAAATGCATATTTATCACCTGCTGTATGAAAAGCTCTATGTTAGATTCTATGGGGATACAAAGACAGTTTCAGAGGTCCTACAATCTAGTTGGTATAAAAGCAAAACATATACAGTTAAATAACAGTATGATTCTAGACTATAGTATGAAATTAACAATATGTTAATACAGGATTATAACATGAAAGTCTGCTAAGTTATACTTTGAGTAATTTATTGAAAAATGAGTCATATAGGCAATAATGGCCAAGAGCTTAGAGTACAAAGAACTCTACGTTACAGCAACTTGGGAAGGCTTCCCAGAGGAATAGAAGGCTTGAGCTGGATTGTAAAAGATAAGTAGGGTTGTGTTCATCAGAGATAAAAGGAGGGAGCTTAGGGCTGGAAAGGGAGAAGAAATGGTATGGGAAAAGGTATGTAACAGGCAAAATACAAGATGCATTTGAGGAAGAGTAAGTAGATCAGAGAGAGTATAGAGTTTGTATAAAACAGTCCTGGAAGATGAGACTAAAAAGGTCAGTGACATACAGATTATAGTACTAGGTCTTGAAGGGACTTTATCAGTTATTCTCTGAATATCCATTATGCAAATAACACCATAATATACATATCAGGGGTATGTGAGTATTCAAGAAGTAGCACTTCTGATATGAGGTCTTGCTGAATCCTTTGGTGTTTATTTGGTATGCAACTCTCACTTGTGGCTCCAAGAAGCTATAATATGCACAGAGGCCACACCCTAGTAAACTGTCTCAGTAGATAGGTCAAAGCAGGTTGAGGGTAACCATTGGGTCACAAACTGGTTGATATGTTAGGGGGATGTCTGCCCCAGCATGTGAAGACTTCCTCTGATGGAACAAATGGGTGAGAATAATTTGTTCTATTGGCCATGAAGGCTGCGGAAGTAGGTGCTGTGGAGCACTTGGAGCTTGGTCAGATATTGAAGACTCCAAGGTCATCCACTGCATCTTGGACCATAACCAGTCATCCTGACTTTTGTCTTACCACTAGACTTCGAAGACGGTGGAAGAAAGCATGAAACTGACGACTTTTTGAAATTCTCCGTTATTTAAATCCAATTTGCATACGAGTCAAGACACCACCTTGTGATGTCATTGGTTCTCTCTGAAAATGAAAGATAAACAACAATTAGCAGTGTATCAGTTAATAAGCATAATGCCTTTTTCCTCTCTTATGTTGCACAAAAGGTGATTTTGCTCAGATATCTCTCTCAAATACCAGCCCCCCACCAAAAAAAAAAAAAAGTAAAAAGAAGGAAAGAAGAAAGGAAAGAAGAAAAGAGAAGGAAGGAGATGTTTATTTTGGGAGTTGAGACAATCCTTAGTCATGTCCTCTACTAACTTGCTGAGTGATCTTGAAAAAAAAATTTGAACTTTCTGGGCAATGTTTTCCTTCTCTATAAAATGAGGGAGTGGAATTAGTTGATTTCTAAGACCTTTTCTAATTCTGTAATTCTATGGCTCTCTTATACACCTATGCATTGACTCATTAAGGTATGCAGGATTCAGAAATAGTAATCTACTTTCTTTCCAACACTAATGTTCTAAATAGCACTCTTGTAGCCTGAAGGACTTAATATACGTTCTAAAGTGTCTAAATGATTCCCTAGAAATACTTTACAACTTTAGCTTTCTGATTAACCAAAAAGTCCCAGGAGTATTACAGAGTCTGACTGGATTTGGTTCTTAGTCTTGGACCTCCCTCTCTTGGTATAAAGAGCTGACATTGGACCTTTAGATACTTTGAATTGGCCTTGGATCTTACCAACTGCTAGGGTCTACCACTCTCCTGCACCAACTTCCTACCATAGCTAGACCCTTCCCTTCTCCTCACTGTTGCCCATATACTTCTGTACCTCTGCTTACTGTATTTCCCCAGCTTGGGATGCCTTTCAATCTCTTTCCATCTCTCCAAATTTTATCAACCCTTCACTGCTCAGTTCCCAGTTCCTCTATGGAGCCTCTATTAGTTGCCCCAGTCCTCAATAATTTCCTTCTACTCATTTGACACTTAGCAAATATTACCTTGAGAGACATCTTGGAATAGTGGAGATGGCTATTTAAAGAGTAATGAAGGCACAGGTTCAAATTTGACCTCTGACATTGTGCTAATCACTTAATCTCTCAGTGCCCTAGGCAGTTAGAAGGAAGGTATGGTGCAAAGTGTTTTGGATTTGGAATCAGAGGACCTTAGGTCAAATCACTTTTTAGCTGTGGAATTTTGGACAAATCACTTCTCTCTGTGCCTTTATGTAAAATGGGAACTTATAAAAAGTCCCTTCCAGTTTTAAAATCTACGATCTATGATGATTTAGCTAAATTTTTTGGTACCATAAGCAGAGAAATATATTTAAACTAAGTCCTATAGACTGTATATCCTTTGTAGTGGCTCTTCATTATTGAGTGTAGTATAGAATTTGGTACACAACAGTAGATAACATGTAGTACCTTAAGGTTTGCAAAGTGCTTCATGAACATTATCTCATTGGATTCTCACAACAATCCTGTATGGTCTCTACTACAAGTAGATATCTGTAAATATCCATTTACAGATGGGGAAACTGAGGCTAGCACTTAAATGATTTCTCTAGAGTTACACAGCTAGTAAATGTCAGAGGTAGGACTCTTAACTCAGGCCTTGCCTGACTTGAAGTCCTGTTATTTTTACCATACTCTTTTCTTGGAAATGGAATCTTCCTCTACCTTGTAATGGTTGCCTTCTCTACTCAATCCTGACATGACTCCTATGGCCCAGAAGCTGCTTCAGGGTTTCAGATGAAGAGGAAATGATGAAAAAGAGCAGAAAATGAGTAAAGAAATGAAGCATGTTCCCTCAGAAGTAAGAAAACAGAACTGAATGCAAAAAGGGTGACTGTTGTGTTTCCTGCCCAAAGACCCCTAACATAGCCCTGTGCCATGAACCCCAGTGGTATCAGGATAACAAGACTCTATTGTCATGTGAATGCCCAGAAAATGATGATGGTAATGACAGTGATTTTTTTAAATTTCTGTTTTATTTCTTAACTTTCCTCTGTAAAATAACTTTTTAAAAATTGTCAGAGAAAAAGAAGATGCAGTTCTCACTTTAAAGTACATCCTTTTCTGGAATATCTAGTGAATTTGGCAAACATCCTGACACATTCAAATGTGTATATAATAAAATTTGGGCTGGTAAAAGAAATGAGAAAGAAAAATGACAGGAGGGTAATTTACATGGGGTCAGCTGCAATGACCTTAATATAGCTATTCTGTAGCTTTTCTGTCTATATTTGGCTTGATTCCCTCATCCTTCACTGTGTATAACTCCCATTAAAGTCCATGGCCAATTAAAATGATGGCTTCTTCTAAATAAAGAGAGAGGCTGAAGAGTGGATAGAAGCTACTAACAGAAAAATACCTCCATAGTGAAAAATTGTAGTTGTACTTTCTGCACAATTGCCCAACAGCTGCTGTAGGACCCTGAAAATGAACCTAATCTTGTCTGCAGGGACAGAGATTGTCAGAATTGCCATCATTGTTAGTAGGCTGCAGGCTCTCCTGAAGGGTCTGCCAATGGAAAAACTTGAAGGGCATCTAGAAAAGAGCTACCAAGATGTTGAACATGCCAAAAGAGCATTTCAGTCATTTAATGTGGAGAAGTCTTCCGGTAAATTGGTAAAATTCTTCAAGATTTCCACCACTCCCTGCAAATACTTTCTACCCCAATCCCAAGCCTGGAGACTTGAATTTTTTAGACATGCTAAACACAGTGGATGGCTTATGCTGTTGTTAAGTTGTTTTAGTCATGTCTGCCTCTTTGTGATCCTGTTTGACGTTTCCTGGAGTAGTTTGCCATTTCTGTTTCTAGTTCATTCTACAGATGAGGAAACTGAGGCAGACAGGGTTAAGTGACTTGCCCAGGGTCACAGAGCTACTAAATGTCTGAGGCTGGATTTGAATTCAGGTCTTCCCAACTCCAGGCCTGTGGCTGTATCCACTGTGCCACTTAACTCATAGTAAATATTTAATAAATGTTTGTTAATTGATTGATATTCTTCTATTTGATGGTATCTGACCTTCCCACTGCATTTTTAAACATAATTCTTTTTTGAGTTTTATTGATACCTTCTTTGTTTTTGGGCAGGTAGGTGGTTCAGTGGATAGAGTGCTGGTCATGGAGTCCCTTCTTGTGTTCAAATCTGGTATCAGATTTTTACTAGCTATGTGACCCTGGGCAAGTCACTTTGCCCTATTTGCCTCAGTTTCTTCATCTGCAAAATGAGAGGGAGAAGGAAAACACAAACCACTCTAGTGTCTTTGCCAAGAAAACTCCAAATAGTGTAAAGAAGAGTCTGAAAAGACTAAACACTAGCAGCAGCAGCAGCAACAACCTATTTTTGCGATAGAATGATTACTTGATATAATTCCCTCTTCTCCAACCCTTCCAATTACCCCTTTTAATATAGGAAGGCAGTTAAGCAAAATCAGGAGACATGGTGACCTTTGTCTGACATCAAGTCATGTATTCTGCACCTGCATCCTTGTACTTTTCCCCTGAGAATGAAAGGAATACTGGAATGGAACTGATATTTATTACTTAATCAGAATTTAGCTGCCTTTTAGTGTTGTTTTCATTTCCTCTTTGTAGTTATTGTGCATGTCATTTTCCTTATTCTGTTTACTTCCCTTTGTATCAGTTCTGACAAGTCTTTCCATGCTTCTCTGAATGCATCAGATGTGTTGATTCTAACTGAGCAATAGAGTATTCTATTACATGCATTTGCCAGATTGTTTGGTCATTTTCCAATCCATGGACACCTACTTTATTTTCAGATTTTTACTGCTACTAAAACTATAGCCATGAACATTTTATTATCTATGGGACCTTTCTGTCTGTCACTTTCTTAGAGTGTATGCCCATTTCCTCCTCTAATTTAAGCCAATTTTCTTTTTCTTTGTCTACAGTGGAAAGTGAGAACTCCTGGTTAGATTTTTGGGTTTATCACAGTGTCTGGCCCCTAGTAAGCACTTAATAAATGACTAGACTGACTAATCCTCAATCATAAATCCAAAACTCATTTGATGTTGGAAGAACAAGAAAAGACATAGTCCATGGACTGCTACAGGATATTCCTGCTGTTTATAGAGTCATTTGGGAAAAAGGATGAAGAGATTGAATTGAGAATTATGTGGGAAAATAAGGAATTTCTTTTGTTTGTTGGGTTGTCGTTTCATTGATATATATAAATTTAGTTTCAATTAAAATACTAAAGTGAGGAAGCTGAAGTCTTCACTAGAGTTTCTGGAAGCTCTGGGATTTAACTTGGTTTACAAGGTTCTTTTAGATAGCTTACAGGGTTGGTAGTGGGGGAGGGTAAATAATGAACCTTGAAGTTAAGTTCTCAGAATAAAAATAGGAAGACAAAATGAAATTACAGGGTTATTTAGGCAACAGGTTACTCAGAGCTTTGAAAAGCAGTGAGATGGGATTGAAAGAGCATCATTCTTGGAGGTAGAAGACCTGAGTTCCAGTCCCTACTCTTCCATTTACTTTGGCCATTTTAACTTTTTGAGCTTCCATTTCCCCTTTACAAACTGAAACTTAAAAATATTTCATTACCTACTTCATTTTCTGGTAGGAGGCAATATGTAGTTTTGTTGTTTTTGTGTCAGTTACATTTGTTTCAATCATGTCAGACTCTTCATGACACCATTTGGGGTTTTCTTGACAACAATACTAAACTGGTTTGCCATTTCCTTTTTCTTTGTCTATAGTGGAAAGTGAAAGAATTCCTGATTATTTTACAGATGAGGAAACTGAGACAAATAGGGTCAAGTGACTTGCCCAGGGTCACACAGCTAGTAAGTGTCTGAGGCCAAATTTGAACTCAGGAAGATGAGTACTCTATCCATTGAATTATCTTGCTGCCCCTTAATGGGTGGCAGTGGAACCCAACTTCCTTCTGATACTTGGTGATGGTGGACAAGTCATTCTTGTCACACTTCTCAGAGTTGCCTCAGACAACTCTCTATGACTATAAATTGCAGAGCTCTTACAAATTTGCATTGATGTAAGGAATTTTCTCAACAGGATTTCACTAAGTCAATGAAATCACTGGTTTGGACCACCCTTTCTCCCCCCAAACAAAGAAACAAACAAAAAATCCTCTAACTCATAGGAGTGTTGTGAGTCTCAAATTAGATATATGAACCATTTTATAACCATAATGTTTGTTGTCCTTCGTTCTCAAAGAGGACCAAAATGACATCACCATGATAAAATGAAGTTTCAATGTGCGTGACTGTGGCTGATCAGACTAATATAAGCTTGGAATGCCCTACCACAGATTGGTCTGTGTGAATATTTGGTTACTCCAAATTTGCGCACCATATGTTTCCTTTGTGCTGTTTCAATTCTGCTTTGCTCATAGAGCACAGCACCCTTTCTGATGTGGGCATGCCATACTGAACAGTCCTGTGCCAGTGTCTCCCATGTCAAACAACCAAATCCAAAATTCTTGAGAGAGAGCTTGTGAGTGTCCTTGTGTCATTTCTTCTGATCACCATGTGATTGCCTGCCCCATGTGAGTTCTCCATAAAATAATCTTTTTGGCAAGCATGTGTTTTGCATTTGAACAATGTGGTCAGACCATCAGAGGTACACTCTCTGAAGCATAGTTTGAATGTTTGGCAAGGACCTCAGTGTCTGGTACCTTATCCTCTCAATGTCAATGTGTACATCCCTGGAAAGTACACTACCAAGGTAAGTGAGCTTATCCACAGCATTCAAAAACTTTTCCATTTGTTATAACCAATGGTTCCATGTACAGATGGTGTGGTAGTGGTTGATGGAGCACCTGTGTTTTCTTGGTGTTAATTATTAGGCCAAAATTAGCATAGCCAGCAGAGAATTGATCCATACTTTGTTGCATGTCAGCTTCAGAGGCTGCATGGAGTGCACAATCATCTGCAAACAGAAACTCATTCATCTGCACTCCCTCCACTTTGGTCTTGGCTTGTAGCCTTTTTAAATTGAAGCACTTACCATCAGTATGGTAGTTGACATTGATGTGTTCATCCTCATTAAAAGCATTTGACAACATGGCTGAAAACATCATGCTAAAAAGCACGGGAGCAAGCACACAACCTTGTTTCTCTCCATTGATGACTGGGGAGACATGAGAGCATTGTCTGCTATCCAGAACCTGGACAAACATGCCATCATGAAATTGATGTACAATATTAATGAACTTCTCTGGGAAACTAAATTTTTGATAATTTTCCATAAGCCCTCATGACTAATAGTGTCAAAGGCCTTGGTCAGATCTACAAATGTTGTGTATAGACGTCTGTTTTGCTTCTGGCATTTCTCCTGGAATTATCAGGCAGCAAACACCATATCAACTGTTCCTCAGCCCTTCCAGAAGTTATTCTCAGGTAGATGACCAGGTGAAGGATCAACCTATTAAGGAGGACTTTAGCAAGAATCTTTCCAGCAATGATTAAGAGAGAGACCTCCCCTGTGATTGTCATAGGAAAATCTATTCACTTTCCCTTTATAGAGATGGACAATGGAAGCATCCTTGAACTCCTGGGGGATAACCTTCTCTTGCCCTATAACCTGAAAAATTTCAGTCAGCTTCTGTATGAGCAATGGTCCCCCTGCCTTGTAAATCTCAGCTGGAATAGAATCAGAACCAGTTGCTTTGCCACGTGAAAAGAGCCTAATGGCCCTCAAAACCTCTTCAGTTGGAAGTTCAGCTAAGGAGGGATTGACTTCAACCTGAGGTAAAAGGTCAGTGGCCTTAGCATTGATTTATGATGGTCTGTTGAGAACACTATGGAAATGTTTAGCCCATCTCTCTAGGATCATGTCCTTATCACTAATCAATGTGACTCCATCAGCATTGAGTAGTTGTGATGTACCATAGACTTTTGGTCCATAAATAGCTTTCAGGGAATCATAAAAGCACTTTGGACTGTTACTATCAGCATAAAACAGAATTTCATCTGCCTACTTACTGAGCCAGGAATCCTGCCTCTCTCTAAGCTTTGCTTGTACTTTACTTTTGATGGAATTAAATTCTGTCTTCTTAGAGATGGATGAACTATCCTGCTGGTGTATCCTGTGGAGTTCTCATTTTTCATTTAGCAGCTTCTGAATTTCCCCATCATTTTCATCAAACCAGTCTTGGTGTTTACTAGTGTTCTGCTCCAGATGAGCAAATGCAGTGCTGTACACCAAATTTCTGAAAGTTGCCCACTGCTTTTCTACTCCACTGTTGCCAACTGTATATTGGCTCAATTTTCCCTCCAAGTTCGCTACAAACTGTTCATGCTCAGAGAAGAGCTCAAATTTGTTGACATTAATTCTTCTGATAGTTATTTTGCCTTGGGGGTGGCACTTTTGATGAATGAGAATATTTAGCTTAGAAAGGGTAAGTCTATGATCAGTCCAGCACTCTGCACCACACATTGCCTTTGTCACTCTCGCATTTTGTCTGTCTCTTCTTATAATCACATAATCTATTAGATGCTAATGTTTGCTGTGAGGATACATGCATGAAGTTTTATTATGTTTAGGTAAATGGAAAATAATGTTGGTGATGAGGTCATATAACCATAATAGAGGGATACAGAAAGGACCTGTGCTTTTAATTCAATAAACATTTATTATGTACCTACTATGTGCTAAGCTGTGCTAACTGCTGACATATAAGAAAAATGACAGTTCCTTCCCTCAATGAGCTTACAAGCCATTGAAGAAGGATGGCACACAGAGGGAAGCTGGAAGCAGGGTAGGGTTGGGAATGGATGGTATCTGGCCCAGGGTCATCATGTTCCATGGAGTTCATACTAGTGAAGAATGAGTTGCAAAGTCTTCATACTGCATTCCATAAAGGAACGTTTTAGGAGTAGTTCACTGCTTTACCTTCCAGTCCTCCAGTTAGAGGGAGGAGGAGGTTGAGGAAATTGGAAAAGTGGTGAGTATCCAAGGGTGAAGTTAAGCAACATGATATTATCTTCCCCATTAGATTGTGAGTTCCTTGAGGGTAGGGACTGTCTTTTGTCTCTTTTTGTATGCTCAGGGCTATGGCACATAGTAGATGCTTAATAAGTATTTATTGACTGACTGACTGAAATTAATTTCCTCCATCAATACAACTCATAGTATCATAGATCTACAGATGGATGGAATCTCAGAGGCCATCATCTCCTTTGCAAATGAGGAAACTGAGGCCCAGTAAGGTTAAATGACTTGTTTCAGATAAATTATGTACCAAGCATAGGGTCTAGAATTTGCCCCCTTCTCAGGTATCTTTTGTACTATACCAAGTCCCTTAGGCACATATCTAATAAGTGGTGGGGTGTGGATTTGAAACAGATTCTTCCTGAAGCCAAGCCTAGCATACTATCTCCAATAGGCCTCCTTATCTTAAGCATTAAATCTTAGTTGTTAATTTCAATCTTTCTTATCAGTCTTCATCTTAGTAGGGAGATCAAATTAAAATTGGTTGAGCTGGGTAGGGAAGGTAAGATATGAATCTACCAGGAAGCAATGATCTACTTGGACCCTTAAGTTTACATATGCTCAGGTTTGGTTTTGAGGAGGGATATATAACATCTTTACATTACTACATAATAAACCTTCTTGCAGCTGTCAGGATGGTCCCAGCAGCTGGCACTTGCCTTTTTTTCCCCCAGTGCTTTTTTCTATTTGAAAGTCTTCAAACTTTTGTGACTCCTCATGTTCTCTTTAAATCACCCCCTTAAGCATTCTTTTTAGACTGTAGGCACAATCATAGCTATTTTACATGACAAAGTAAAATTATCTTAAATAAGAAAACAAAGGGGGCAATTTTCTCATATGAATAGTTGGATTTAAAAAACCAGTTTGGTTACACATAAAAGATTAAGTAGCACAGCTGCCTGATGAATAATTACCCAGAAATTTTGATTTTTTTTTACACAATCAGGACATATCCTGTTGTGTCTCCCTATGTACCTCTAAAGAATTTAGAATGTCCATGCTTCATTAGTCTAAACAGTTTTAATAAGATGGCATCATGTATCTTTTTGCACTGACTTGCTGTAATAATACAGCAATGTTTTTTCAATTTCAAAATTTACAATTTGGGTTTTAAAAAATAATTTCAATACAGTACCAGCGTGGCAACTTTTGGAATAGTGTCTAAGTTATTTTATGCTTAAAGATATTGTTGGTCAAGAAAATGTATATAATCCTCAGTAAGTTGTTTTTCATTTATATAAGTCTCTCAAGTTCACATCTGGGCACTACCTTTTAGGTGGGCAGATTGATAGGTTAGAATTTGTACAGAGTAAGAAGAAGGAACTTAAAACTAAGTCATACAAGGATAGGTTGAATTATTCAGTACATTTATTAAGCACCTTTTTTTTTTGAAAGACATTGTCTAGGTGATCTCCCGAAGTTTGCTGTCTTTTAAGGGAGAAGGGAGGGCTGTACCACATGTATGGGAGACTATGAGAGGGTCACAGACTTAAGGCAGGAAAGGAATTTTAAGGTCATTTAGTCCAACCCCTTCAGTTTGGGGTTGGGAAACTGAAGTTGAGAAGTTAAATGATTTGTTCAAGGTTACATAGGATTTAAACCTGAGAACTCAGACTCCAGCTTCAGTACTGTGATGTATGAAAAATCTGAGACACATAGTATCTGGGCAATTAATCATTTCATTAATTATGGCTAGCAAATAATTAAGGAAAGAATGATCATTTGGCTATCTCCAGTACATCAAAGACCCCTCATGGAGGCCTCTTGATGCTATATATCAATGGAAGAGTGGGTGTTCCTGATAGGTGGAAATCAACTCTTGACTTAATAATGAATATTATAAGGTGAGATGGACTTATTCCAAAGAGACATTAGGGGATGGAACTTTGATTGTATCACCCTTAATCCTCTCTACTGAGACTACCCCCAGATTTGGGCAATCTAGACAGAGGGTTCCACCATCCATCCAAGCCTGTCTCAATATAATACAATGCTTCAGAATTTACCTAGATTAGATTCTTTTTATTCTTTAAACAGAACTAAGCTTCTCTAGTTGGGTAGGATCTTGAATAAAGTTGAGGAGAATGTTAAATCCAATCTCATCATCATTCTTGCTCTTCAGAGGCTAATTTGGCCTAGTAGAGAATGAGGAAATGGGAAGGAAAAAAACAAAACCCTGGACCTCCCATATTAATGGGTTATTAAAATAAGAGTGAAATAATAATTTCTTTCATTGCTCTTTCCTGTGTACCAGGGAGAAGTGGATGGGTACAAGGAAGAGGTCTAGGTCAAATTGGTATGAGAAATTTGAAAAATTTTGTCATTTCTACCTTCACAACATCTGTCAAAGCCACATCCTCTCCCCTCTGATTTGGATCATTGCAATAGTTTTCTAATGGATTTCTCTACTAAATTCTTTTCCCCTCTCCAAGTCATTCTCTACTTAGCTGGCCAAAGGATTTTTTCCAAAGTGTGAGTCTGACCCTGGTACAAACTTAGTACATTTACATGCTTTCCTGTTGCTTCTAGGATCAAATACAAAGTCCTCTCACATTCTTCTTTACTTTTCAATTTCTCTTTTAGCCTCTGCAGACTTTTAGTTTTTGCTAAAGCTTCATTTGGGCACTCCCGCTGCATTACAGATATATTCTGGCCGAAGAATACTTGGGACTATCAGTTCTTCCATTTTGGGAATCATACTTTATTAATGCAGATTACATTAACTTTTGGAGCTGCTACATTACAATGTGAATTCATACTGAGTTGGTAGTCTTATAAAAGTCTGTTTATCTTCTTTGGGGTTTTTCATGTGAATTACTCTGTAGCTATAGCTGTACTTTGGATTTTTTTTTCAACCTACGCTCTAGACTTCACATTTATCCCTATGGAATTTCACATCATCATTAGAATTGGTCTATTACTGTTATGGAAAGATCCTTTTTAGACCATGTTCCTCCTTGGCTATCTCTTCTAGCTTCTTATATGAGAAGTAGGTAAGTATTCTGTGTCTTTATCCAAGTTATTAAAACATGTTGGAGGAAAGGTCATATATCTGGTATTCCAACATCTGTTATAGAGGCAGCTAGATAGTTGAGTGATTAGAGTGCTGGGCTTGGAGCCAGGAAAACAGGAGTTTGACGGAAGCCTCAGATATTGACTAGCTGTGTGACCCTGGGAAAGTCACTTAACCTCTGTTTGTGTCGGTCCCTTCATCTGTAAGGTAGGCGTAATAATAGCAACTGCCTCCCAAGGTTGTAAGTGTCAAATAAGATCATGTTTGTTAAGAGCTTATTACAGGGACTGGCATAGATTAAGAATTTAATTAATAAATGAGTACTTGTCCTCTTCTCCCTTCCCAGGATATCCAGAGGAGAAGTTTCAGGTCAGAGAAGCAGGATCCAGCTGGGGCTGTTGTATGGGTCCTTTGCTGAATTGATTTACACTTGCAGGACTCATTTTCCAGATAACATTGTTAGTTCCTGGAGGAAAGAGACAGGATCTTAAAATTCTTCTGTATCTTTTTTAATCCTTGAAGGCATATAGTGAATGAGTCATAGATATTTGTTGATTCTTTAATCTGTTGCCTAGTGTATTATAAATGCTTTATCCTTTACATATTTATAAGGAATTTTCTGCATTTTCAAGTATCATTTTGGGGTCAGAATTTTCCCATTGCAACTTATTTCTCATTTTGTGAAGTTAAGTCAGTGGGAGAATATGTGTTGATCAACTCCTAAAAAATGATTTTTTTTTTGTTGTGGTGTCTCATTCATTTCAGAATGCATTTCTCTCCTCTCTCCTGAAAAGTTATTCCTTGTTTTTTTAAAAAAAAAGATTTTAAAAAGGGGGGAAAAGCAGCCCAGAAAAAACAACAGATGCATTTATTGCATCTGATAGTCTATGCAATATTGCAGACCTAAAGTCCTCCACCTCTGCCATTAAGGTATGTGAACTCAGCTCTCCACCAGAACCAAGAGTACTGATATAATTGCCACTATTCACTTTTATTTTATTTTTCTTTCTGTCTATATGTCAGAGCCACCTTTGAAAAATTTCATCCATTTTATCTTCTGTTTGGGAAGGTGTTTAAAAGGTGAAAAATTGCTTTTCTGACATGTTGATGCAATAGGAGAAGTAAACAGATGTGAAAAGGAATTAGAGGCTTGAATTATATCTTAAATCTGTGCTAAAAAAAGTGAGACCTTGGCCTTATAATGATTCATATGCTGTTAAATAACTTAATAAAAGATGGAACAAAGAGAAATTAGTCATTAGTTATCAACATATCCCTTTAAAATACAGGAAGGCATGATTTAATGGTATATAGGCTCATACCTCAACCTAAATCCTTGGGAAACCAAAATTCATTCATTAACAGGATTCAGTTCATCGTTTAGCTTTTAAGTAATGGATAGCTGCTTGTCTGGTAAGTTGTAGAGGGGTTCTTAGTCTGGTATAGATTGGACGAGATGGACTCTGAAGTCCCTTGTTGCCCTGAGGTTCTGTGCTGCTATGATTTATATCACAGGAGCACCGTATCAGGTTGGCCACAATGAATGCATCTTTTTTTCCCCAGCCACACCGCATAAGTTTAGGTATAGACAGGATATAATCTGCATCGTCATCACTAACATTTGCATGTGCCAAGCATTGTGTTAAATGCTTTACAATGATCTCATTTGATCCTTACATCAGCCCTAGGAAGTAAGTGCTGTTAATATTCCCATTTTACAGATGAGGAAACTGAGGCAGAGAGAAGCTAAGTGACTTGCTTAGGGTCATAATAGCTAGTAAATATCTGAGGCTGGATTTGAATTCAGGTCTTCCTGACTCTAGGCCTTGTACTCTATCCAGCATACACTTAGCTGCCTAGATTTTCATTAAAGAAAAGAGCACTCACATAGATCAAATTTTTGATTCTTGAAGTACTATCATTTATATAGGGAACAAACCTTAATTTGTAGTACAAAAAGCTTTGAAAACCGAATTAGGAGAGCAGAGTTCTAAACCTTGTTCTCCCACTAATTCTAGCTCTTGGCACATAGTAGGTGCTTCATAAATGTTTATTGATAGATTGATTCACCTAAGGATCATGTTTTTTGCTGTTCCTCTGTATTTACTCATCTTTAGCATGAGGGATTTGGACTAGATAATCCTCAAAGTCTGTTAAACTCTTTTATTCTATCAATAGTTGTTTTAATTCCCATTTTATACATGAAAAACTAAAATATGGAGAATTTGTGTAAACCTTGGTTCAAGTTCTTGCTAGCTGGTCCCTGGGATGTAATATTTCATCTCCTGCATATGAGGTTCTCATGTCTGACCCAGCTCATCCATATCCTGCCTTAAGTTAGTGCTCAGGAATAAACTTATTAAAGCCCCATTACTATCAAGGGCATTTCTATCCTCCCTGTCTATCACCAGAGCTCACAGTTGAGGTGTCATTCTTAACTCCTCACACTTTTTCTCACCCTCCATCCCTATCCAATCTGTTGCCAGTTCCTGCCTTTGCAATTTCCCTCCTATACATCCCCTTCTCTTCTCTGATACTGCCACACTGCCAGTGCATGCTCTCATCATCTCACTTCTAAACTATGTAGTAGCTTCCTGGTTGGTCTCCCTGCCTCAAGTCTCTCTCCACTGTAGTCTATCCTCCACTCAGTCAAAGCGATCTTCCTAAAATGCAGAACTTGTTCCTTCCCTCTTCAACACATTCCAATGATGTCCTGTCTCCTCCATGATCAAATATAAAATCTGGTTTGGCTTTTAAAACCTTTCATAACTTGGCTCCTTCCTGTGTTTCCAAACTTCTTATGCCTGACTCCCCTCTATATACTCTGTGTTCTAGTGACATTGCTGTCCTTGTTCCTGGCACATATACTGCATCTTCCAACAACATGCATTTTAATTGACTGTCAAGCTTGGAATCTTCTCCTTTGTTTCTGCCTCCTGGTTTCTCTGGTTTCTGTTAAGTCTTAGACAAAATTTTTCCTTCTGCAAGAGCCTTTCTTGATTTTCCCTCAATGCTAGTGCCTTCTATCTGGGATTGTCTCCAATTTATCCATAGAAGTTGTTTGTACACAATTATTTACATGTTGTTTCCTCTATTTGATTATGAACTTCTTGGGGACAGGGACTGGGATTTTTGTTTTGCTTTGTTTTTGCCCTTTCTTTGTATCCCCAGTGTTTAGCACAGTGTCTGATTCATAAAAAGGTTTGCCTATTGATTGAAATTGGAGACAGGATACAGCCAGGGCAGGATGACACAACACTATAATCTCGTTAGTTTTACTCTTTTGGCTATATATCATATATTTATCATATCACATTGTTAAGATGTATCGAGTGTCTAATACACTATAGTCCCAGATCCTTTTGCAGCTGACCCAGTTGCTCGTACTATCTCCCTCATCTTGTTCCAGTGAAGTTGATTTTCTGAACTCAAATATGAGACCTGTAATGTTAATGGGATATAAGAACTTCTCTACCCATTAATAGGCCTCACATACAACTCTGCCACAGAGTTAATTAGGTTCTAGCCCACAGGGATTCCCACACCTTCCCAATTAAGTGCTGATTTCCAAGCTTCTCTAGGCCAATCAAGCACCCAGTCTTTGATTGGAAACAGTATATATTGTATTGTTTGGAGAGAAAGGTGTGGGGGAAGAGAATGAAGTAGGAAGAGAGAGAAATGGAAGAACTTGCTTAGGGGAACTTGCTTGCAATGTCAGTGCTTCCTGGATTGGTGATGAGTACTTTACTAAATCTTGCCTTCTGGTATCCTAATAGCAATATTCCAAATAAATATTTTGGTTTTTGTCTTGGAGGAGAGAGTGTGTTATATTTTGTGAACAAACCATGGAGATATGCATATATATTCATAGCAGCTGCTATAGATATCACCTTGGCATGATAAGACCTTACATTTATTCCTATTAAATATCTTCTTTAGCTCATGGCAATGTTTACATCCTTAGAGGGGATTTTAGAGGTCATCCAGTTCAATCTTTCATTTTAGACATGATGAAACCAAAGGCCAGAAAGATTAAATGATTTACCCATGTTAACACTGGTCCATTAGTGACTACTCTTTGGGTCAAGTCATTCAAAGAATCACAGAACTATTTAGAAGGGAGCTTCACAACTATCTAGCACAAGACATGGCTGAAAAATAATTCCATCTAGAGCATACCTTCCAAGCCATCCTTTAGTCTCTGTTTGAAGACCTTCAGTGAGCAGGATCTCACCACTGCCTGTGGCACATCATTGCACTTTGGGATAGTTCTGATATTTAGGAAGTTTTTCCTTACACTAAGCCTATATTTATCTCTATATTACTTTTACCTATTATTCCTAAATTTACATGCTATTGCAAGCTGGAGAAAAAGAAAACAATTCTTATCCCTGTGCTAGGAGACAGTGGGAAAATACTTGAAGATGACTGTTATGTCTTCCATGAGTCCTCAATGTCATCTTCATTTAGTATGAACTCAAGATACTTCATCATCTTCATGGTTCTCCTGTATATGCTCTTCATCTTGTTAATGTCCTTCCGGAAACTTGACAGTTAGAGTAGAACATGAGATTCCAGAAGTGGTTTGACCAGGTCAATGGACTCACTTCCCTAGGCTCTTTTAAAACAACCTGAGATTGCCTTAGCATTTTGGACTACCACTTCACATTCCCCACTGTAGTGCCTTCCCTCTGTTAATGATTTCTTATTTATGACTTGTTTGTATATCTTTGTTTGGTGGTTGTTTCCCTCATTAGATTGTGTGAGAAGGGATTGTCTTTTGCCTTCCTTTGTATCTCAGTACTTAGCACAGTGCCTGGAACACAGTAGGTGTTTAACAAATACTTGTTGCCAGACTGACTGTTGGCACATATTAAATGTGAAGTCATTTAAAATCTCTAACTTTTTTCCCCCTCCAGATAATCTTTTATCTAGTCATGCCTTTCCATCTTGTCTTTGTGAAAATGTCTTTTTTGGATGCAAGTGTTAGAGTTTATATTTATCTCTATTTTATTTTGTCTAATTTGAATTTTTCTAATGTCTTGGGATGATATCCTGACTTCCAACATCCACTGTGTTAGCTATTCCTCCAAGCTCTGTGTCATTAGCAAATTTGAAAAGCATACCATCTATGTTTTTATTCCAAGTCATTGATAAAAATGTTTAATAGCCAGAGCCAAGCACAGTTCTTGGGGGTCTCCACTAGAGATCCCCTGCCATCTTGGCATTGATCTCTTAGCATTTGTGTTTGAATCTGACCATTCAATCAGTATCTTTTGATCGTTACAAGAAAATAGCATGTAAGGTCTTCTGAAATAATGTCCTAAAAATCAAGATAAACTATATATTTGCTGTATTCCCATGATATATCAGTTGAGCAATACTGTTAAAAAAGAAAACAAAATTAGGTCTGGCATGACCTGTTTTTGATGAAACCATGCTGACTCTTTGTGATTGGTGCTTCCTTTTATAGATATTCAGTAATCATCCTTTTAATAATATGTTTTAGAATTTTGCCAGGAACAAGTCAAACTCAGTGTCCTACCATTTATAGTAGGACACTCTCTTCCCTTTTTAGAAAGTGGAAACTTTATCCTATTCCAAGTTTACCTTTCAAACCTTTCCTTTCTCATTATGCTCCCTCATTCTCTCTTTTCTCTCTGTCTCTGTCTTTCTTCAGTATATGCTAGTACCTAAGCTGTATACATACACATATACACAGACACACGTATTTATATGTACTATAGATACTAGTATAGGTACTATATTTCTATTTGTTAATGGGAAAGATTTGAAGAGTAGAATTATAAAAATACACAGGTTTCAATTTTTAAAAAGGGAATATACACATACACACATATAAAATCTTTCTATGTATGAGTGCATACATAAGCATAACAGTGGCTTAGTGACCATATCTGCCATTTTGAGTACCCAGGAGTTTAGTTCATATGGGTCATATGACTTGAACTCATGAAGGACAGCCAGAGAGATGCTATGTTACTATACCTTTACCCTTTTTAGGCATTTCTTCTAACTTTCCCAGTCTAAAGGTCAATTCCTCTGACAGAGAAATTAGAAACACAATAGGAGTTGAATAGTACCACCTTCTCTTTGTCATCAGTTATCATTGTCTCACCTGCTTCTGGCATCAGACCTTTCTTTGATACTCCTCTTTTAACCAATAAAGCTTTTCTAAAAACAAACAAAACAATAACAACAACAAAAAAAATCCTTTCCCAAACATTTTTGTTATCCTTAGCATAGGGACCCTGAGATTTTTCACAAAGTAAAATGTGGTCCAAAGCAATCAGTCTTTGCAGTGAACTGATATGAATGTTGTAGCAAAGATATGATATATATTAGGTTGATAGAAGCAACAAGCATTTATTAAGGGTTTGCTATGTGTCAGATGCTGTGAAATACAGATATAAGCAAAAAGAAAGACAGTCCTCTTTAAAGAGTTTATATTCTAATAGCAGAAGAGAACACTTAAAAGAGGTGGGGAGAGGTATATTTGCAAAAGTCAAAAGCACTGCCAGGAGGGCAATAAAATAGAGTTAGCTTGGGCCCAGACCTCAAACTGGAGCCCCTCAGGAGGAACTCAACAATGAAAAAAGAGGGTCGCTAAGGTGGAGTGATGTTCCAGGATGAGAATGCAATGGGTTGTGAAGGAAATTCTAGTATGAGAAGGTAGTCATAGTGGTAAAGTCTAAGAGATTCATAAGCATAGAACATTGAATGTAACTCTTTATATTACCTTTTGACCCAGCTCACATTCTTTTGGGGTCAAAGCAGAGAGGATCTGGGGGACCATGTAAGAGTGAATAATCATAAGTTAGGTAGTCATCTAAAACAGAGATTTTTGATTTCCCACTCAGATATACTGTTGGAAAAAGAAAAACCTGATCTTAAAAAACCTGGAGGCACTGCGTAACGTTTTATTAACTGGGTCTATTGATGTTAACTAAAGAGCAGTCAGCCTGCCCTTACAAGGGAGAGATTATAGTCACCATATTTTAATTGACAGAAGTTGATGGCTTGATTGACTTTTTAAACATGAGCTTAGAGATGAACGGTAGTGAAGAAAATGCTTACCAGAGAAGAGACCAACAAAGTAATGTTCCTGTACAAAGATTGCTTGAGACCAGAAAAGCCCCATGGAACCAAAACCAAAGATGCCAAATTTACAAAGAACCAAATCCATGTAGCCCCAAAGAGCAAAGTGCCTGGAAGAAATGTTATACCTACTGAGGAGCAGGCCCACTGAGCCAGTAAAGTAGATCAAGAAAGACCAGTGGAGCCCCTGTCAAGTATAGACACATGGCTATCAAGGAACAATATGATAACATCACTAAAAGACTTAAGTGGCACTGCAGTGGTAGAAGTGTGATTCATACCTCTACACTTATTCCTCTGATATGGGACCTTCATGCATGAGTTCTATGTATGTTTGCTTTTCCAGTGATGCTATGTCCATTTGTGGGAGATTATGACCATGGTTTATAGGGGAAATATACTAACTGAAATATTCTTCTTATGCCATTTCATTGAATATCTTAGTTTTGAACTAATTTTGTTCTCTATTTGACTAGTGAAAACCTAAACATATTGGTGGGAGCTTGTGAGTTTTGGGTGGATGTCAACTAGTGTTTTGAGACTAGGGTAACCATGCCCTAGGGCCCACATGAGAATGAGTGCTATCCCAAGTTCTTCATTAGTTTTCCTCATTTCATTTTAGAACTCTTTAGATGTTATTCCTACAGTATTTTTCCATGCTTTTAGTATTCATCCCCTACTACCTCCTGTCTTTGCTTTCATTTTCTGTATGTCTTTTAAAAAAATCTAAGTTTGTTGTTTGAGTTCCTTGTGCTTCTACATTGGTCTTGTTAGACAGCTTTCCTTTATTCCTTCTCATCAGAATTCTTTTGCTTCAGAATTTCATTCATCAGAATGTGTCATTCTTCTTGGGCTAACTTCCCCTGTAAAAATTTAGTCCATTGGATCCTGTCTATCCTTCTCTGAACCCTGTGAAACCTCTTCTCTCTAAATCTATGGTGCATATAGAATTATGTTCTGTTTTCTGTAAAACAAATTCCAAGTTGGAGTGACCACTTGAATTTCAACGTTCGTATAATGGCACCAGCAAACAATTGTTTTTATTTAGATCCAGAATAGAATTTTCCCTTGATTCTTCTGCCTTTTGAAAGATCAAATTATCATTATGATAAGACAAAACATTGACTTGGGGCATAGAAAAGGCTCCAGCAGATGTCAGGATAATTGGAAGATGCCATCAATATTTTATCATTCCAGGGAGCAGATTCCAATATATAAGGAAGAACCATCTACCAGCAGATAAATGGTTGAGAAATGTGAACAGCTCTTAGAAGAATGAATGAAAACTATATTCAAGCCTATGAAGACATGCTTGACAGTCACTAATAATAAGGGAAATCAAAAATTTTAAAAAAGAAGCTGAGGTTCTTATATCAAATCCATCAGTTTGACAAAGATGACAGAAAGGAAATAGCTGTTATTGGAGGGATTATGGAATAAAGGTACAAGTGTGGCAATGAACAGGTCCAGGTATTCTGGAAAACATTTCTGACTGCTACTTTACACTGCTTATTCTGGTGCCTTCCCTCTGTTAATTATTTCCTATTTATCCTGGATATAACTTGTTTGTACATCTTTGTTTGCTTGTTGCCTCCCTCATTAGATTGTGTGGGCAGGGATTGTCTTTTGCCTTTCTTTGTGTCTCAGTACTTACTTAGCACAGTGCCTGGAACACAGTAGGTGCTTAATAAATACTTGTTGACTGACTGTTGATCATGAAGAGTAAGGTGTGACTGAAATAATTGAACAACGACAATAACAAAAAAAGTAAAAATAAAGTAGCAACAACATGTCTTCCATAAACTTGGGGTACACTATGCCATAGACATATATATCATTAGTAGTCAGGGAAAACATAAATTAGACACAAGTAGCTATGTGCACACATGGGGAATACTTGTATATGAAGGATGTAACTAAGGAAAGAATATGGAGAAGCCCTATGCTTCAGGGCTACAAAACTGATCCTTGCCGTGCTTCCATTGACTTTGGTCTTGTAACCTCAGCTACTGTTCTGCTTGTTGGATGCTGCTTTGTGGGACATGATCAGATGCTTCCACACTTGCATCTTGGCCACTGCTCTGTTGGATTGTGTTCTGCTGGTCACTGTTCTGCTGCTGACTCGGATAAAATCCTTGGCTAGGATATGGCTAATGTTGTTAGCCTTGCACTAGTTCCAGGAGAAGGACCCTTACACCATTTTACTCTCTCATTGTCTTGCCTCTCAGGTTCTCCTCCCCTTATTCTTAGATCCAGTCACACTGACTTCATTACTGTTCTTCTGACAAGACACACATAATCTCTTGACTCTGGACATTTTTACTGGCTATCCTCCTTTTCATGAATGGGATGCTTTCTCTCCTTATCTCCTCCTCCTGGCTTCCTCTTAACCCTCAGTTAAAATCCTACCTCCCACAGGAAGCCTTTCTAAATCTCTTTTAATTCTAGTGCCTTTCCTTTGTTGTTTATCTCCAATATATCCTGTGTAATAGTTTGTTTATATGTAGTTATCTACATTTTATCTCCTTTTCTAGACTGTGAACTCCTTGAGAACAGGGACTGTCTTTTGCCTTATACCTTAACACAGTGCTTACTACACTACTTGAAGCATTGTAAACATTTACTATATGTTTATAAATAAATGCTTTATTTATGGTTGTCATGAAAAATAATAAAAATAAAAATCAATAAACTTTTTGACCATGTACCTCCTTCACCTACATATATATTTAGAAATTATTCCAAATTCAGATTATTTCAATACTTGACGGTCATAGATGAAAAAGATACATCACAAAGATATAGAGTTCCAAATCAGAGTACATGATTGATTACACTTATTAAATTATGATACTCGTTTTTTTTTTACTCCATCCACCAACAGCCATGGAATCAATAGCACATATAGACAGTCTGGTCTTGGTGAATAGGAAGGTCATTTGTCAAAACTAGAGGCAAACTATTGTACATCCTTCATTTTTGAAGAGTGCCATTGAAATCAGGGCTGGTATCACTTAGATTTAAGTGAGGCAGTGTTGCACAAAGTTGTCAGCCTTACTTTCTCTTCCAGAGCCATTGAAGTCCACTGGTAAGACAAAAAATCAGGATGCCTGTTGATAGCCAAGGATGCAGAGATGAATAAAGGAGAAAATGGCGGGGGATAATATCAGAGAGAAGAGACATAAAAAGAAAAGAAGAGGGCATTCTTAGGGTGGGTTGGCTTTTTTTATGTGAACTACGGGAAAGTTTGGAACAATCTAATGAGTCCCATAGGGATTGATAATGTAAATTTAGGTTGGACACAGACCTCATGATTTCTAGATTTTTCTTCAGTAGCTCATGAGGAGAAATAAAGAGGGTAATCCTAGGCTAGGGTTTGAAAATGTGTGAAAAGATGGATTATGTGTATATATTTGAAAAAAATATCTGCAAGGTATCACATTACTGATAGCTGTTTGCCATTATAGAAAAGGTCTGCAAATTTGGGACATTGGTGTTTTTGTAAAAAAAAAAAAAAAAAAAGCATAACATCTTTAAGTTCAACAATTCTTAGGCACTTTGCAGGAGATTGCTTGCTAATATATGTGTGGGAAAAGTTTTGGTGTATGTAATTTGGAAAAATTTTTGGAAAGTTTTGGCAAGTTTTTTGTTTTGGTAGCATTTGACAAATGAATACTTCATGGTACTAACACTTGCCAATAAATCCTTCATGGTGGTAAGTATACTCTATCCTTGTCTAGGAGTTTGTCATTTCTGCATTTTAAACCATAGTTTCCAAATACAAATTCCTTCCTCAGACATCAGTTTCTTAATAAACTTTTCATTTCCCCAGAGATTTGAAACTGTCTGATTTTTGCTCCCATGTTCTTTTCCTTATACTGTATTGAAATCAAGGAAACTAAGAGAACAGCCTTTCTCTTTGAAGGTAGTACCAGTTGTTAAACCTGTTTAATTTTCTAAAATAAAGTCAAAATTGATAAATGACTTAGACATAAAGGGTAATATCACAATTAAATTAGAGGAGCATGGAAAAATTTGCCTGTTAGATGTATGGATCATGGAAGAGTTGATGACTAAGCAAGGGATAAAGAGGACCTCAGGAAAAAAAAGGATAATTTTGATTACATGAAATTTAAAAAAAATACACAAACAAAAAATGCAGCCAAAATTAGAAAAAAGCAGGAAACTGGGAAAATTTTACAGTAAATTTTTATGATTTCTCAAATATATAGAGAACTTTCTGACTTGTAAAAAAAGAGTCATTCCCCAATTGATAAATGGTCAAAGAATGTAAAAGGCAATTTTCAGAAGAAATCAAAAGTATCAATAATTACATGAAAAATGGTCTAAATTACTACTGAATAGTGAAATGAAAATTAAAACAACTCTGAGATACCATTTCACAACTGTTAGGTTGGCTAATATGACAGAAAAGAAAAATGACAAATGCTGGCAAGATATGAAAAAATGGGGACATTACTGTGGAGTGAGGTGTGAACTGATCCAACCATTCTAGAGAACAATTTTAAATCTTCCCAAGGACTATAAAAATGTGCATACCTTTTGAACCAGCATACCACCACTAGGTCTACATCCCAAAAAGATCAAAGAAGAGGGAAAAGGACCTATTTGTACAAAAATATTATTTGTGACGGCTCTTTTTGTAGTAGCAAAGAATTGAAACTGAGAGAATACACATCACTTGAGGAACAGCTAAACAGGTTGTGGTGTATGATTGTGATGGAATACTATTGTGTTATAAGAAATGAGGAGCAGAATGATTTCAGAAAAACCAGAGAAGTCTTATATGAACTGATGTAAAGTGAAGTGATCAGAACCAGGAGAACATTGTAGACAACAACAGCAGCAACATTGTGAGGATGATCAACTGTGAATGACTTTAGCTACTTTGATCAAGAAAATGATTCAAGACAATTCCAAAATGATGCAAAAAGGCTGTCTACCTCTAGAGAGAGATTTGATGAATTTTGAGTACACATCGAAACATCCATTTTTCACTTTATTTTTCTTGTTTTTTTTTTTGGATGTGTTTTCTTTTGCAACATGTCCAGTATGGAAATGTGTTTTGCATACTTGACATATATAATTGATATATTATTTGTCTTCTCAAGAAGTGGAGGAGGAGTAGGAAGGAGGGAGAGAATTTAGAACTCAAAATTTTTTGAATGCATGTGAAGAATTTAAAATGCAATTGAGAAATATTTAACAAAATAAAAATTAAAAAGCCTGTCTAGTTTTTCTTTTTTCTTTTCTTTTTTTTTTTAAAGCTAAATTGGAAGATAGTAGGGTTAGGGTTAAATCCCTAGGAGAGAACATCAAAATAGAAATTTACTATAAGGCAATTTTTAATCAGCTGTTAAAGCTTCTAATGAAAAGGAAACAAAAACTACAGAAAATAAAAAAAAATAATTCATTTTTCCTTATGGGAAAGCTTTGAAAAGAAACTCTGGAAATAAACATTTAATAAGACCCATACCACACAATCCAAGGCTTTACTTTTGCTACTTCTTTGGGTATATAATTAAAAACAATGTAATATTTCATTAAAGAGGCAATAATGTATAAGAGCAAAGTAATAATGGCTAAAGAGTCCAGGGATCTGCATTAGACTCTTTTGAAAAAGCTTTTTTTACCTTTTGGAAGTAAAGTTGGGTTATGAGGCTTCTCTCTTTCTCTTCGTCTTCCTCTTCCAAACTACACAAAAACTTCAAACCCTTACAACTGTAGAAATCTCAATTATTAGAAGGAACTTTGGAAATAATCAAATTTAGTTTTTTTCCAGTAGGTAGTTTTTTTTTTTTATGGACTTAAGTTTTAAAAAGCAAATACCTTTTGGTCGTAAAAACTGGGAAAAATTTGTTAGTGTCTAGCCAGTAGTTCAAAAACAACAACTAATTCAAATCACTCCTCCTTCCCTTTTCCCTCTTTTCCTTCCTTCCATCCTTCCTTTCTTCCTTCCATCCTTCCTTTCTTCCTTTCATCCTTCCTTCCTTCCTTCCTTTCTTCCTTCCTTCCTTCCTTCCTTCCTCCTTCCCTTCTCTTTCTTCTTCCCTCCCTCCTTTTCTTCACTCTCTTCCATTTTCTTCCCAGTTATTTTTTTAAAAATGCAATAATGAAGGTTTCTTTAATGTTTGCAATTAAGCAAACATCTTACAGTGGAATGGATTACTGTATTTTAAATGGAAACACCTATATGTGAATCCTAGCTCTACTATTCATAACTCCTTCATTTCCTTTCAAATAAACTGAGGTAAGTGATCATTGAAGTTCCTTATTCAATTTAATGAGCTTGTTTGCAGGTAAGCCTTTGTTTAAAACCTTTAATTGTCCCTTTCTCTCTGTAGTGGGTGGAAGTGTCCATTAGTACCTCCTTCAGAGAAGAGAAGGAAACTTGTAAGTTAGTTTCAATGACTGGAGTTGTCCCAAGATGGATTTGCTGATTTATAACTTTGATATTTCTTAGGGATAAATTTTAGTCACTTGGACCTTCCCTATTATGAATGGATTGACTCAAACTCTTGGGAAGTTGGACTTCACTGGTTGAAGCAACCATTTGTGCTGGCCTGTGTACATGAGCCAACTTGCCCTTCTTAACCCATTTTGTTTTTTTTCCCCTGCCACCTTTTAGAGACAGGAAAGGAAGGATTGGGGGAATGGATTTTCTGTTACATATTATCAAAAGCTATTAATTGCTATCTTGAGACAAAAGCATAAGAGAATTGTGTATGTTCAGCACTAAGCCAGAGAAGAGGATTCATGATCATTTTTTGCTGTTATTTTTTCATTTCTGAGCACATCAGTGACTAGAAACCCAAGAGTAAACTTTCCTGGCTCACCTGATGGCAACAATTGAGACAGCAGTCAGCATCTGGAGAACCTTCACATGCTCATCTGAAATGACCCCAGAAGGGAGTTCATGGGTACATCATTTCCAAACCCTTGTCTTGCAGTTAAAAGGGGAATTTCCTAGACTATATGATCTTAGGATGTAGTATCTAACAGATAGAAAGGAAATTTCTTGGGTAGCACTAGCTTCGGAAATTGCCTTGAGTAACCAAAAGTTGGAAAATTTGGGGGTCTAGCCTTATAGAAATGAAGTTTCTCAGCAACATCACTTGGAGGGAAAAGAAACACTCTCATTTGGCTCCACCACATGCTTCTAGTATAGAACCTTTGAAAAGGTACATAACTACTCTAGGCCTCAGTTTCCTCAACTGTAAAATGAAGAAATTGGGTTACATGACCACTGAGAATCCTTCTTAGCTCTGTATCCTATATGGTTTCTAAGAAATTCTAGCTGAAAATGACATGCATTGATCCAGGAAAAAACTCAAAAATAAGACCAATATTAAAAAAAATGTTTGGAGAATTATTCTTGATAGTTGCATTTAAAAAAAAATCACTTCAATTTAACATGCTAAAAATAGATCTTTGCTGAATATTGACTCAAGACACATCAATTAACTCTGAAAGCTTTTCTTAACTCTCAGGTTTTCTGCATTGCTGAACTGAAGAGTCTTATTGAGTCTGCCCTGCAAAAACATAGAAGAAATTGCTCCAAGTTCATAGTACTTTTTGACCTGTATAGCTGACATAACTAGCTACTGCCCATTTATATGCTGGGTTAGTGTTTCTATTCCTCTCTCATTATGTCTTGATTCTATATTTAATTCATTTACAGATTGAATGCTACTTTCCACAGGAAATCTTCTCTGATGAAAATAATCTCCTTGTTCTTTACTTTTCATGCACTTACCATATTATATAATTCATAGGGTATTTATTTATGTACATGTCATGGTACTTCTACTAGATTTAAAGCTCCTTGAGGGCAGAGACTGTCTCTTATTTATCTAGTCAACTCTCTCAGAACTTAGCATAGTGCTTTGCATATAGTAAGTGGTTATTAAATACTTTTGAATGAATTAATGAAGAAGCAGGTTGGTAAATGTTAATGATAATAGGTCAGTGGACAGAGTTTACCTCAGTGACAGACCTTTAAATTTCCTTCCCTTTTTGGAAAGAAAATGAAATATTCAATTTTACTTCATAGGTCACTGGTAAAAATATGTGTCAGGCCTAATATCAGCCTTTCAGATCACAGTTTTCCTTTGTTTCTGGGCATACCTGAAGGTGGCAGAGAGTTACAATAAGATTACAGCAGTTTTTCAATGAAGTGTTTACTACATAGAGTAAATTTTATATTGGGTGCTGTGAGAGATAAAAAGATATAACAGAAATGAGTTGCTACTACAATTAGGATAGTGTTTAATTAAGACTCAGTTTAAGGGAGCTGGTGGAATGTAGTAGAAAGAATTCTAGGGGCAGCCAGGTGGCATAGTGAATAGAGCACTGGCCTTGGAGTTAAGAGGACCCTGAATTCAAATCTGCCCTTGGATGCTTAACACGTACTAGCTGTGTGACCCTGGGCAAGTCACTTAACCCTGATCGCCTTACCAGAAAAAAAAATAGAGTTCTATAGGAGACTTGGGTTTTAGTCCAACTTTTATGACCTTGAATAAGTCTTTCCCTCTTTTCTGGACCTTAGTTTCTCATCTATTGAATGACAAGGTTGGACTAGATGACCTCTAAGATTTCTTTGAATGTTCAGTGTGCATAGTGGGAGCTTGCCTACTTAGTTGGACTTGTTAATAGTGTCATTGCCGATGGACAGCTCAGTACCTTGTAGCTATTTGGATAAAAGGAGCTGGGTGAGAAGAATGTAATAATATCCTGTCTGTTACTTTTACTATTAGTTCCAGTCAGAAGAGCAAGTCTTAGAAAGAATGCAGCAAAGTGCCGTAGGACTGAATTGAGAAAGCAGCTTTTTGTTGACAACAGCACAAAACTACCTAATTTTAAAACCATTCTGTACCTTTAAAAGAAGTGGTGCCATAGCCCCATCCTTTCCAAATCTGGCAGAGAATATGACCTAGAGAATGCATAGTTTTACCTCCAACACTCAGAGGATGTTGAATAAGCTATAGAGAAGCCAGGAAAAAGGAAGACAATTTGGGTTATATTTTCTTACGTAGGACCTATTAAATGGGAAATAATAAAAATAGTAGTGAACATTTACATAGTACTTTAAGGCTTGTAAAATATATTACATGTATTATATCATTTGAGTCTCATGATGATATTATGGGATAGGTATCATTTTCCCCACTTTATAGATGAGGAAACTGAGGAAGACAGAAGTTAAGTGTCTTTCCCAGGTCACACAGCTGGTAAATATCTGGGACTGGATTCATACTCATGTCTTCCTGTCTCCAGGCTCAACACTGTGTCACCTAGCTGCCTATGTTAGGCTATATTTGCTGTGCTAGTCTGCTAATTGCTCAATATTCCAGGGAGCTATTGATTAGAAAGGAAATTCCTATTTGCACAGGAAAAGATTAACAAGGAAAGCAGAATATACAAGGTACCATGTGAGTAGTACAGGCAATAAACATTACAGAAGTTCAAAGAAGAGAAAGATGGATTTGGCTGGTTAGGGAAGTTGATTTCGTGGAGCAGATAGGATTTGAGTTGGGTCTTGAAGAATGGGTAGGATTTTGGTAGACCTAGAGAGAGGAATGGTATTCTAGGTGAGGGAAACACTTAAGGGAATTTGTTCTATGAAGTTTGGATTCAAAGGGCCATACTTGCAGACCTACAGGGCCATATATGGCTTCAAGAACACAGACTCCTCACCCTTGGTGTAAGCAAAGGACTAGGGGACAGAATTTTGTCTATTTCTTTCTTTCTTTTTTATTTGTGAAGTTCCAGCTTCATTGTCCTTATTTTGTTCTTCTTGCCCCAGGCTGAAGTATAGATTTCCTCTACACTGTGAACTTCTCACTAGACATTTCTCTCCCTGGCCTCTGCTGCCCCCCCGCCCCCCACCCCAGGCTTATCTTTCTTCCCAGTCCTATCCTTCCTGTTCATCAACTTAAAACCTATATTACCAATAATTTTGAAGATTTACTCAGAAAACACCATTTCCCCCTTCCCCAATCAATGACTAAGATGTGCTTGTGAATATAAAGGAATTATACTATTGAAAACCATCTGTTGTCTATATTCAGTTGTTTTCAGTCACGTTCGACTCTTTGGGACCCCATTTGGGGTTTTCTTGGCAAAGATACTGGAGTGATTTTCCATTTTCTTCTCCAGCTCACTTTACAGATGAGAAAATCAAGGCAAAGAGGGTAAGTGACTTGCCCAGGGTCACATAGTAAGTGTCTGAGGCTGGATTTGAAGTCAGGAAGACTCCAGGCTCAGCATTCTATTCACTGTATCACCTAGCAGCCTGATATAAACTGTGTTTTCTACGAAAAAATTGTAAACTGAACAAAGGTTTGATTTTGAGGCAGTGTGTCGTGGTGGAAATAGCACTTGATTTGGAGCTCCAGGATTACAGTTCAAATCTTGCCACTGCCACTTGCTACCCACATGATGATCTTGGACAAGTACCCTAACCCATTTCAGCCTCAGTTCTTTCAAATGTAAAAATGAGGGGTTTGAGTTGGACTGGCTGAACTCTAAGGTGCTTTCCATATCTAGATCTGCGATTGCAGTTTATTCATTGAAACTTTTATAAAGTATAAAAGTTAAACTACATTTTGTGATACATTGAATCACTTCTATTGAAAATGGTCAGTCTTTGCCTAGCCTTATGTGCCATCTCTATACCTACCACATGCATACAATATATTCAGCTGTAGACATATGTAAACAAAGTGAGCTTCTTGAAGAACTGTAACAATTCTTTTAACATCTTTTGTGCTGCTAAATCTTTAGTGACACGTATATTTTTTATTATAATGCTTCCTGGCTTCATCTCTTCAGTTATTCACTGAAGTATTAGAATTCCTGAGGCATTTCTTTGGGACAATAGGTCTGAATAATAGAAATTGGAACTGTGCTAGAAAATCCTTTGATGTATGGCTGCCATAAAACTACTGAGTTACAGCATGATCATATACAATTTATCGTCTCTGAAAATTACAGAATATAATTGTCCAGACTTTAGAATGAAGCTAGATGAACAACATATAGAAATTATTTATCAGTGACAGGTACAGAAAATGGACAATGAGTTAGGCTTAGCATGAAACTTGAGGACAACTGGGAAATTGTCAATTTCCATTAATGATCACGATTTCCCCTAAAACAAAGGTCCATCTTTTTAGGAAATATTTTTAGTAGTATCTTTTGTTTTTATGTCACCTAAATTTCCCCTTATGTTCCTCCCCTTTAATTCTTCCAGGGAGCTATAGCATATAACAAATAACTTTTTTAAAAGAAAAAGAGGAAGAAGAAAAAAGTCAGCAAAATCAATCAATACATTGGAAAAAAAACCCCTGATAATACAAGTAATGTTCCACTCCCATAGACCCCATTTCTACAAAAGAATGGAGGAAACATTTCCCCATTTCTCTTCTTCAGAGCTCAGCTTGTTTGTTTAATTTTGCAACATTCCTTTATGATTGTTTTCTGTTTACTGTTCTTTCCATTTACATTGTTGTAGTCATTGTTTATATTGTTTTCTTGCCTCTAATTATTTCACTTTGTGTCAGTTTATGTAAATCTTTCCATACTTCTTTGTCTCTACCCTGCTTATAATTTCTTACAGCATCAGCTTAAGAACTACTTTCTATTCAGAGTGAACATTTATCACCATACCTCAAAAACTGACAAATGCTAAAAATCAAGGTTTGATTTTTTTTGTTGATTTCTAGATCAGAAAATGATGGATAAAATATTAATAATGGAAATTAAACTTAAGGTGCATTGTGCATTTCTAGAGAGCTGATTGTTAAACATTTATCAACCAGTCCTGCTTGCAGAACAGTAATATTCCCTTACATTTATGCATCTCAATTTGCTGAAGCATTCCCCAATGGATGGGGAATCTTTTTGTTTCCAGTTCTTTGCTATCACAATAAGTGCTATTATAAATATTTCAATGCATAGGGAACCTGACTTTTTCTCAATGACTTCTATGGGCTATATGTCTAAAAATGGAATCTTTGGATCAAAGGGTGTGAACATTTTTGTGACTTCATTTACATGATTCCACAATGCTTTCCCTGAATGATTATACTAATTCACAACTTCCTCAACAATGCATTAAGTGCCTGTCTTTAAAAGTGCTTTTAATAACCTCAAACTTTTCCCTGAAGAAAAAGCTCATCTTTTAAATATTGATATCCTACTAGTGATGTTCTGTAACTGTGAGATGTGAACCACAATAGCCTCTGAAGAATTAAAGTTGAGGATATTCCAGAGGGTGATGGAAGGTGCTTAGTGGGTGTGAACAAATTGTAACATATTACAAGTGAGGAATTTCATTGTAGAAGTCATGTAAAAGATGTCAATAAATTAACAGGAGTTTATGAAGTACCTACTGTGTGGAAGGATATATATCTATATCTGGGAGTCATCCACATAGATATGGTCATTATATCCATATGAGCTGATGAAGTCAAATGAAAAAATATGGAGGACGAAAAAAGAGAGGCCAGGGCAAAGCTTTGGGGATTCATTCACTTTTAGGTTGTACAATATTGATGCTGATCTACCAAGGACACTGAGAATGAGCAGTAAATTAGGTAGAAGGAAAAATAAGAGAGAGGCATGCCATCAAAACCCAGAGAAGAGAGAATGTCCAGGAGCAAAAGGTGGCCCACAGTGTCCAGTGATGCAGAGAGGTTAAGAAGGATGAGAATTGAAAAATGGCTATCAGATCTCTTAAAAAGCAATTTAGATATTAGCGGTAACTTTGGAGAGAACACTTTCAATTGAATGTAGAGGTCAGAAGCCAGATCACGTAGGTTCAAGAAATAACTGATATAAACAAACAAAAAAAAAGGATGGGTGAGTCATATGATGAGAGCAAGAGATACATGTTGGACAGACCATTTTCAATATGATGTTCTATTGGTATCCTCACCAGTTTAAAAGAAAAACACAAAGGAAAGCACTTAACTTTTTGAGTGGACCTCACATGACAAATTGATAGGAAGATATAAGAGTCATACTGGATGGTCAGGCATGAATGGGTTATCATTTGCATCACTGGAGGGAATCCTCCAAATGATTGCAGGGAATGGATTTACATTGATGGGATCACATATCCTTTGATATCTTAGAGAATTGCACAACATTCTTTCAATAATGACATACAGTTGTTAATCATGAAAATGTACAGTTTCATAATAAACATGATAAATAGCCCAGAAGGCAATGAAAAGAATTGTGGTAGATACAAGTTTTTTTTTTAATATAGCTTATTTCCAACAATGACTTGTGTAGACGGATTAATTTAAAGGTATTACCAAGGACATATGGAAAAGGAGAGGAAAAAAGGTGGGTTGGTCATGTTATGAGGCAGGGGAAACAAATGGATAGTCTGAGTGCTACATAGGTAACCTCTAAATAGTGGAGGAACCAGGACATATTCAGCATGTTGCATAGATCCTTAGTGGAGGATTTGTGTAATGGTAAAGAAAAGAAGCCCCAGAGGATAAGAAAGTGTGATGGGGTTGCAATATGTTCTTGAGGAGGAAATATCCATATTGGTGAGATCATTAGTTCATCAATTTATCAATGGAGTAGAGCTATCAAGATAAATTTAGCAAAGGAAGACTTGTAAGTAACTTTCTAGAGTTATACAAATGTCTTCCTATCGGAAGACCCATGTAACTAACATTGCAGTGAATTTCCCACTTATTCTAGATGTTAAATTTGAGGCCAAATGCAACTTGAGTCCTCAGAAGTATAATTTGTTTTTTTTTCTGTGATAACATGAGCATTCATTTCAAAATTATCATGTTATAGCATGATAATGGAACAATTGATAAAAACGGAAAGTGGGCTTTCTTGCATTTCTCTAGTCCTGAGGGATTAACTTTTTCTTGAAAATTGCCACAGCTGAAACTCTACTAAAAAGAATGCTTTTGGCAAAAATTACTTAATTATGTTAATTAATCATAAAGAATTTAAAGAATCTATCCACACGTGGCGTATTGTCCTAGAATAGAGGCATGTGGTTCTGAGCAAGCTCAACTCAACTCTCCCTCTAAGGCAAGAGTCTAGTCTAATGTGCCTTACTCCTTCCCTCTTGTCTGGAGGAGGGTATCCCAGTGAACTTGTCCTCCAAAGTAGGATCTAGGATTATCTCAGCACAATTTCTCTTATGCTACTATTCAGTAAGCATGAACCAAAGACCTCCAAGGGACAAAGAGCTGTCCTAAGTGCTAATTTTACACAGGGATCAAAGAAAGTAGCTTAATAGAGGGATTTAGGGATTTTTACCCTAGGGGGTTTTACCTTACAATTGCTATAAGTGAGTGCTCTCCAATTCTGCCACTTCTTGACCAATTCAGTTCTTTTACATGTGAAAATGAAGACATCTAAAATGAATTTCAGTTCTCAGTTAAGATAGTATGACCATGGGCAATTCATTTAACCTCTTAGGGCTTCAGTTTTCTCATCTGTAAAATGGAGTTGTTGGGCTAGCTTCTGAAATCTCTTCCAACTTTAAATCTATAATCCTATGAGTGTATTTAAGATTTATATCAGTTTTAAATAGCTGTAACTTATTAGCCTGGGGATCACTCATTTGCAGGTCTTTTTACCTGTGAAAATTAAAACCTGTAATTCATGCTGAGCTCTCCAGGGGGACTAAATTGGATGTTCAATAGGCTACTGCCAGGAAGAAGGAGAGTCAGAATCATTAATCATGATCAGTACATTGAAAATAACATTTAACTGGATTAAAGTACTAATTTTCAGTCCCACCAGAGGGACTTTCCCTGTATGCTTTGGACAGGTAATGCATAGTATGACTACTTTGAATTTCAAAATGGAAGTCTGGTCCCCCTAATATATCTTTAGGAATCATTTGGTTAATTCGAAGGCAGTGTCAATATCTAGAGAATGAATCAATAATCTGTAAATGATTATCACCTCTGCTTGGGCTGTCATAATAGCCTCTTAATTTGTCTCTCTACTTTTGATCTCTCTCCTCTTCCATCCTCCAGATAGTTTGAAAAGTAATAGCTGTAAAAGAATCTTCCTGAAGCACAGATCTGATCATGTCAGTCCCCTGCTTGGAAACCTTCAGGGACTCTTTACTGTCTCTAAGCATAGTCATAATTAGGAATTCTGGTGCCTGGGAAAACTTTATTTGGCCAGAGGAATGGGCTGTACAGAATAGTCTGTCTCAGGTGGGTGCTGTTATTTCAAGAAGGAGGGGAGAGTCTGATACCACCTCCCATAACCTGGACAGTAACTCTCAACTCTCTAATTCCTGGGGTGAAGAGGTGACAGATAAGGGGTACAATGAGGAGGGAGAAAGTGGGCACTTAGAATAATGAGGAACTCTCAGGATTAATGATTCAAGGTGAGTGGAAACCCAAGAGACATGGTTCTGGTGGCTAGGAGGACTGGCATGAAGAAGAAGTATACCCTGTGGTGGCAGTGCCTGAAGTAGAGCCCTCCTTGTTCTACACTAATAATGACAGTTTCTAGAAGAAAGTGCAGCCTGTCTTGGAAGGCCTTCCACAGTTCACCAACTGTTCTTTCCAGCCTTATTCCACATTACTTCTCTTCCTGCATATACATTTCAGTCTTAACTGAATTGTAGTCGGTTTCCATACTTTGACATTTCATCTTTCAGTTTTGTAACTGCAAAATCCATCCCTCATGCCTAACCAGAGTCCTTTATCTCTGACTCTCCAAATCCTGATATCCCTTTAAGTTCCAGTTCAGGAGCCATCTTTTGGGGAAAACCTTCCCTTTTCTCTTTCTTCCTCCCACCCCATTTTATGTTCCATCTTCCTTCCCTTATATTTATTACTATCTGTATATCTGTATCTGACAGGAGAATATAAACTTTCATTTTTGCCTTTTATCCCCCATAGTTATTTGCACATAAGAGGTACTTAATCCGTGTTTATTGAAATGACTAAGATCACCTAAAAATAGGAGGAAAAGGATGAGAAAGCACCCTCTTCTCCCCCCACAAAGATGTGTGCTTCAGAGTATAAACATCTTTTGCACATGTAAGTATCATCACTCAAGGGTTCAGGCTGCTGATCTTCACTTAAAGTATTTCTTCAATGTCATTACTGAATGCTCAAGGCTTTGCTTAGAGCCTCAGAGCATAATTAAAAAAAATTATGAAGCCCAGGTAGCCCTCAAGGAACTTATAATTTCTCTTTCTTCTCACTGCCTTTTACCTATGTACCTAAAGAGACTAGACCTGCCCTAGTTTACATAGAGAAAATGTCAGGACCCTGTCACAGAATCTATTATTTTCTCTTTGAAGTGGATTATACTACCATGACTGTACCATATGGCTTAAATTCTTACTTCTATGAAGATGTTGCCTTACTCTAGATTTGCAGCCAGTCTCTTCCCTGAGTGTCTATGTTCCATTCCAGCTCTATGCTATGTAAACATCTTTACCTGATCTCCGGTCGGAACATCAATCTCAACACATTCCAAGCTAGACTGATCATAATTCCTCCTCTGATACTTGAGTGGCTGCGTGATCTTGGGTAAGTCATTCCATTTCTGTAAAGGGAGAAAGAGTAACAGCATTTACTTTATGAAGGGCAGTTGTGAGTACAAATGAAGTAATATACAAAAGGAGATTTGCTGCTATATAAATGTGAGCTATCAGTATTATCCCTCTACACTGTGTCTTTTCAATTTTCCTATTTGTGTTGATAGGACTACCTTCCTTTCAGTCACCCAGGTTCCAAGAATTGGAGTCATATTTGTTGTTGTTCAGTCATTTCAGTTGCATCCAACTTTTTGTTTGGAGTTTTCATGGTAAAGACACTGGAGTGATTTGCCATTTTCTTCTCCAGCTCATTTTACAGGTGAGGAAATTGAGGCAAACAGGGTTAAGTGACTTGTCCAGGGTCATACAATTAGTAAGTGTTTGAGGCCAGGTTTAAACTCTGGAAGATGAATCTTCCTGACTCCAGACCAGGGTGCCACCTAGCTGCTCAAATAATTTTTTGCTCTTTACATTCAATCATTTACAATTTTTTGCTGACTTGAATTTGGTCTTGAATTTGTCTCTACCTCTTTACTCACATTGCCACCAACCTATCTCTAGACTTCATTAGTTCTAACATTGGCAATTGTATTAGAATCAGAGCCATGTTTTATAGATGAGTAAGCTGAGACTCAGTAGTTGAGTGATTTTAGCTCGACCACTTATTTCTTGGGTAAATTGAGGCAAATTCTCAATCTGTTAGTTTCTTCATCTGTAAAATAAGTGTGTTAGTCTATGTGGCCTTAAAGATCCCTTCCAGCTCTGCTGTAGACATACAATCCTACAAAATGGAAAGTGGTGGTTACTTGTTAGAGTCAGGATTTGATCTCATGTCCTGTGACTCCACATATTTAATATACTCCCCTGAAATGGCTTCTGGGTACAACTGCCTGTGCTAGGAGCTGGGTGAAGACAGGGCAGAGATAATACAAAGAAAAAAATGAATTACTTTTAGGACTAATTAGCATGGAGTAGTAATAATGTACTCAATTCTAACTCTAAATGTTTATATAGCACCTCACCATTATAAAGTACGTTACACACATTTGCATTTGATCCTTACAGCCGTCCTTTGAAGTGGGAAGTACAAGTATTATCACCTTCATTTTATAAATGAGAAAGCTGGCTTAGGGGAAGTAATTTGCTTGTGATTGTCCATTTAGTTAGTGGTGTCTCTCAGGACTATAATGTGGGACATTCAAGAGATGTGAAGGCTTGCTCAGCTTTTTCAGGGCTGCTCATTTACATTTGCTGTCCACCTTCACCCAGTTCTCACCTGTGATTCCAAGAAATTGTAGCATGCATAGTGACCATACTCCAGTAAACTGTCTCAGCAGTCGGGCTACACCAGCTTGTGGGTAATGGACAAGTCTCAAATTGTGAATTGGGGGGATGTTTATGGCTGACTCTGGTAGAATAATATTTGAAAATAATGTTCCAATGTCCATGAAAGTGGCTGAAGCAGGTGCTGTGGCACTTAGAGTCTGCTCAGGCATCGAAGACACCAAAGTCATCTACTACATCCTGAGCTACTGTACTCTTTGATTTTTGTCTTGCCACTGGACTTTGATAACTCTGGGAGAATGAGGTTGATGACTTTGTGTAACTGCCTCACTTAAATCCAATTTACATACAAGTTAAGACATTGCCCCATGATGTTACTGGTGCTCTTTGAAAGAATGGGTCAATAGTAACAATTGAAGTTTTCTTATTCCAAGGGCAGGCTTCCTATGCTCCCATTTCTGCCTGACATGGAGGTATGCGTGATTTGTAGGGGATCAGTTCCCCATGGACATCTACATATGATATGAGCAATATTAGTTTATATCTGTATATCTGTAGCTTAAACTTCCTTATAATGGGCAGCAATTATGACATGTCCAAGTACTCTACACCTTAATAATTAGATAAATGGTGGGCACCACATGATTAATGCTGCTCTTAGATGACAAAGGTATAGAGATTATTCTCTCAAGAAATATTTTCTTTACCTTAGCATTTTTTTTTTTGGATACTATCCAGTCACAGCATCTTTATCACTTGGTCATTAGGGTTATAATTGACTCTGAGGCATGATGACACATCATAGCAGCTGGTCTGACTTCAGGGGACTTGGGTTTGATAGAGTGTGCAATGCCGTTAAGAATACTTCCTGCTCTTTAATTTGTTTCGGTTTTTTAGAAATCCTTTGAGAGTTCTTTTCACTTTTACAGAATGCTGACTCTGGAATTCTCTGTGCAACATAACTCTCTTTATTCTGGAATGTTTACTTCAGCTCCTGTAGACCCCCTACCTCCTCTCTCTTTTTTTTCTGCCCAGCTGACCTATTAGAAAGAGTTTATGATGCTTTTATCCTGTTTCTCCTCTCCTGACTGCCACAGATATCCAAATGAAATCTTGCAATCGACTCATAAATAAGTTTTCAATTCAGCATCTGGAGTGTGGCACTCATTGGTCTATTCTCTCTGTCCATCATAGAACTCTAGATAATTGGAAAATAAATTCTGTTGAAATTCAATATGCCTGTGACATGTGAGGTAAAATTTATCACTACAGCAAGATTACAATTGTTGACTTAAAATTAATGCAATCGAGGGAATGTGGAGACTTTTCACATTCTCACATGGACACATTACAGAAAAGTCAATTTTAATCACTTAGGCAAATACTATGGTGCTAAGTTCAACCACAGGATTTCAGAGGCAACATTCTGCCTCTTTATATAGTCATACTTTATATTACATCTTCATTTCCATACCTTTGGTGAATCTTCCCTTGATTAATCAGCCTTCTCTATTTTCTGTTCTGCTGGCTTAATCCACACCCTAGCTTTCTTCCATGAAGCACTGTTACATTTTATTATTTTATGCACTTTCTTGACTGTCTCTTCTCTCCTCCACTCCCCCCCCCCCCACATGAAATGATAAATTACTCTAGGGATGGTGTTTATTCTTCAAAGTAGATGTATAAACAAAGGGTCATTTTAATGCATTGTTCTCATTCTGTTGGTGCTTAATAAAAGACTGAATTCAATTAAATAAATTCTTTGTGATGCTACTTTCTGTTTTCTCTCTCCCCTTCCATCTCCATCCTCCAAATCTATAAGAAAAATCTCTTTATTATGGATTTACTGGGTGTGAAGTGTCAGGTATTTTGAATGTTGTGGAGAGAGAGAAAGAGACCAATGCAAATACTGCTCTTTCTGTCCAATCCTTCCTTTCCCTGATAATGTATGATTATGGCTTGATGGAATGATGGATAGTGTTGCTGGACCTGGAGTCAGAAAGATCTGAGTTCAAATCCAGCCTCAGACACTTATTAACTGTATGACTTTGGGCAAATTGCTTAACTGTTTGCCTCAGTTTCCTCATCTGTAAAATGAGTTAAAGAAGGAAATCAAAAACTATTCCAAGTATCCTTGCCAAGAAAATTCCAAATGGGGTCATGACTGAATAACAACAAAGGGCAAAATGGCTTGATAAAAATAAGTGAGAGCCTTTGGGTGTGGAACTGGGGCTAGACTAGTGTGTTGAGGGCAGGGCCTGAGAGACCTGCCTGTTGGGAAGTGAGGAATCCAGCATCCATTAGGACCACACATGTAGAATCTATAATAAGAGTAGAGGAGAGATGCCAGGGAGTGCAGAGGTGGTCAGGCTTTGGAACTGTGGCTTTGCCTAGTAACCCCTTCACCTATATGGGCTTTGAGACCCATCATGGAGGGAAAGCGCTTGTGACATGGTTGCTAGTGTTCCCTATTCCCCAGCACAGTATATATGACTACAGAGTGAGCAATGATGACAGACTAGGAGGTCAGATCTTATTCTAGTGCAACTTGTCTGAACTGTAGTCAGCTGAACTCTCTTCTGAATGTTTATTTTAGTGCCTGGTATGGGAAAGGGTGGAAAAACAGTGATCTTATACAAAGTTCCATGTTAAGTGCTACGGATAGAGTGATGAAAAATCCTTCCCCATAAGATCATAAGGTAATAAAGGAAATGAGATATGCACACAAATAGCTATCATGTAAGTGTATGATAATAGTAGCTGGCATTTTTATGGTCCTTTAAGATTTACAAAGCATTCTCTATATGTTATTTCATTTGATACAGCAACCTTGTGAGACAAAATTATCCCCAGTTTGCAAATGAGAAAACTGAGGCCAAGGGAGGTTATGTGGCTTTCCAAGAGTCATATCCTTAATGTATGAAGTAGAATTTGGACTTAGATTTTCCTGACTATCACAGGGGAGTGGGAAAAAAAGGGAAGTGACTTTTATGAACTTTTGGAGTTCAAATCCAGCCTCAGACACTGACCAACTATGTCTCTTGTTCTGATTTACCTGACTCGTAAAAACTGAGATAATGAAAGCACCCATCTCCCAGGGCTATCTGAGGATCAGCTGATAGAGGATTTGGAAAGCATTTTGCAGACCTTAAGCACTTTATAAATACAAACTATCATTGTTATTGTTGTTAATAAATTCTGTAGGCTGCAATGGAAGATAAAATATTTTTAAGGACAAACTAAAGTGAAATCAATTTTTCTGTGCAGACTTTGAAGTCCTATTTTTAAAAATTGGAAAATAATTTCTGGGAGGATGTTGTTTCACTGATCCACCTTGTCTGGAAACACTGAAAGGAAAAAAAAAGACTTATCCATTGCCAACCTTTGTTTTCTCTGAGTTAATCTTCTCCAAAACTTAGGAGTTGGAGGAACCAAGTTCCATTCATAGGACATTTCCTCTTCCTTACTGGAATAAAAGTAGATAGTACTAGGGACAAGGAAGAGAATTCAAAATCTTAAGAAGGAATTCCAAAAACTGACCTCACAAGTATAAGCTGGAGGAGGGTAAAGCTAGTGGGACAGTTAGATGATATGATGGATAGAGCATGGGACCTGAAGTCAGGAAGACTCAACTTCATAAATTTAAATGTGGCCTCAGACATTTACTAAGTGTGTGACCCTGGGCAAGTCACTTAACCCTGTTTGCCTCAGTTTCCTTATCTGTAAAATGAAGTGGAGAAGGAAACAGCAAATCACATAAATTTAAATGTGGCCTCAGACACTTACTAAGTGCGTGACCCTGGGCAAGTCACTTAACCCTGTTTGCCTCAGTTTCCTTATCTGTAAAATGAAGTGGAGAAGGAAACAGCAAATCACTTTAGTATCTCTGCCAAGAAAATCCCAAATGTGTCATTAAGAGTCTGAAACAAATGAAAAACAATAGTTATAGTGATTAGTTAATCCGGAAAAGCTGTGGTTGTTTTCATGGCATTCAAGACCAACCTCAAAAGTGTGATATTGAAGTCAAGAAAACCTATTGTTTGGGTTGCATTTAGAGAGGCATAACATTCGGGAATAAAGAGATGAGAGTTCCATTGTACTTTTCTGTAGGCAGAGCAAATCTACAATATAGTATTTAATTCTGAGAGCCATATTTTAGGAAGGACACTGATAAGTTAGAGTGTTCCCTGATGAGGACAACTAGGACGATGATAGATCATGAGCTCATGCATTGTGAGGGCCAGTTGAAAGTACTGGGTACTGCTGGATCAATTTCAAGAAGTTGAATTCCCAGAAAATGTTAGGGCTCAACTAGAAAAACTAATAATGAAATTCATCTAGAAGGATAGCTAAGGTAAATGATGAGGGAAAAAATGGGAAGGAAGGGGACATATGAAGAATAGTCTCAAACTATACTATGCAGCAAAAATCATCTAATAATTTGGTACTATCTAAAATAAAATAGAGAGACTGATCAATGTTAAAATTAGGTGAATAACCTATAGAAGTAAAAGAACGTAGTATCACTGTGTGTGATAAACTCCAAAATCCCAGATGCTAGGATGAGGATATAATGTTAGACATCTTGAAAAGTGAAAAACAGGCAGAAATTTAGATTTAGATCAACAACTCACATCACATACCAAGATAAGCACCAAATAGATACATGACTTAGACATAAAAAGTCACATCATAAGCAAATTAGAGGAGCAAGGATTTATGGATAGGGGACATGTTCATGACCAAAGAAGGGATTTAGAAAATCATAAGATAAAGTGGAGAATTTTGATTCTCTCTCTCTCTCTCTCTCTCTCTCTCTCTCTCTCTCTCTCTCTCTCTCTCTCTCCCTCTCTTTCTCTGTATTTTGTGCAAACATATCCATGTAGTCAAAAATTAGAAGGAAAACAGTAACTGGGAGAAAAATCTTGGCCCCAACTTCTCAGATAAATGTCTCATTTTCAAGACATTCACAGGATTTTCAAATTTATAAGAATAAGATCCCTTTCTTAATTGATAAAAAATTAAAGGATTTGAACAGGCAATTTTCTAAGGAAGAAATCCATGCTAACAACACTCATATTACGAAACTGCTTCAAAGTATGATATAATTAAAGAAATACAATCTAAAACAACTGTGAGGTTTCAGATTGACAAATATAACAAAAGAAACATGACAAATATTGGTGGGAATGTGAGTGGTGGAGAAAGGCACATTAATGCACTATTGATAGAGCTATGAATTGACTTTGCCATTCTGGAAAGTAACTGGGAACTAAGCTAAAAAAATCACTAAACTATTCATACCTTTGACACAGAAGTAACACTATCAGGTCTCAGATACTTACTAGCTATATCACCTTAGACAAGTCACTTAGCCTCTCTTTGCCTCAGTTTCTTCAACTGTAAAATGGGGATAACAACCCCTATATCATAGAGTTGTGTAGATCAAATGAGATATTGGTAAAGTATTTAGCATAGTACCTGGCACATAGTAGGTGTTAGGTAAATGCTAGCTATTATTTTTTTTTTTTTAGGCCAATACCCCAGAAAGAAAGAGGAATTTTTGCAAAAAGTGCAAAAAATACTTAGAGGAACTCTTTTTACGGTGGCAAAGAAACTAAGCAGAGGAATAGCTAAACAGATTATGATATGTGAATGTGATGGATCTTGATTCTGATTTAAGAAACAACAAAGGGGATGGTTTCAGAGGAAGCTGAGAAGATTTGTATGAACTGATGCAGAGTGAAATGGGCAGAACCAAGAGAACAATTTAAATAATAATGATAGTAATTTATAGACAGCTTTGACTTAAGAATTCTGACCAAAACAATAACCAGTCAAATGTCCAGAAAACAGATCAGGAAGCGTACTGTCTAATGAGATATAAACTCTTTGGACATGACCAGTTTGGGACTTTTTTTTTTAATATAAATTTATTTATTTAACTTTTTACATTCATTTTCACAAGATTTTGGGTTCCAAAATTTTCTCCCCATTTGTCCCCTCCTCCCTCCCCAAAACACTGAGCATTCTAATTACCCATATCATCAATCTGCCCACTTTTCTTTCATCCCTCCC
>CM053771.1:93075497-93200922 GCA_028658325.1 Potorous gilbertii
GCTTTTGCACCTCTTTTTCCACTTGGCTAATTCTGCTTTTGAATGCATTCTTCTCCTCATTGACTTTTTGAACCTCTTTTACCAATTGAGTTAGCCTATTTTTCAAGGTGTTATTTTCTTCAGCATTTTTTTGGGTCTCCTTTATTAAAGTATTGATCCATTTTTCATGCTTTTCTTACATCTCTCTCATTTCTTTTCCCAGTTTTTCCTCCACCTGTCTAACTTGATTTTCAAAATCCTTTTTGAGCTCTTCCATGGCCTAAGCCCATTGAATATCTATTTCAGATGTTTGGGGTACAGAGGCCTTGACTCTTATGTCTTTACCTGATGGTAAACATTGGTCTTCTTCGTCAGAGAGGAAGGTTGGAATCATTTGTTCACCAAGAAATAACCTTCTATGGTTTTTTTCCCTTTTCTGGGCATTTTCCCAGCCAGTTATTTGACTTTGAGAGTCCTCTCCACCCCTGCCTAGATTTGCCCAGCTAGTGCTTGGGGTCTGAGATTCAAATGCTGCTCCCCAGCCTCAGGGCTTTTGGCGGCAGGCCTGGCTGCTATTCAGGGTAAGATTAAATCAGGTTCTCAGGTAGGGGCAGGGCCACCTCCCAGGCTCAGTTTCCTCAGAGGGTTTATGCAGAGACCTTCCATAATGGAGCTCCTGCCTGCTTCTGCTTTTTCTGCCACTGAGTCCTGAGGAGGCCTGAGTTATGAAGACACCCCGCTCCCCTCTCAGATCAGTCCAGACGTCTCTCTCACTGACCTGTGCGTCTGTGGGTGGAGGGACCTTCGCGGCCGCTGGAGATTCCGTCCCTGAAGCCTGCTCAGATCTGCTCACTCCTCTCAGTGCCACACGGCCAGGGCAGGGCAGGGCTCCACTCCCGTCTGGCGCGATGGACTTTTGGAGTCGGTTTTTCAGGGCTCTCTGGAATGGAAATCTCCTTTACTGTGTTGCTGCATGGCTTCCATTGTTCCAGAATTTGTTGAGAGTTCTTTTTAGAGGAAATCCATGGGCTGTGGGTTCAGAGCTAGCATATGTGAGTCTTTCTACTCCACCATCTTGGCTCCGCCCCCGGGACTTTGTTTTGCCTTACCTTGTATATTATAAGACTTTTCTTTTTGTTTTCATTGGAGTGAGGGGAAGTGGTATGATAGGAAGGAGAGAAAATAGATTTTTCAATCGATGAAATTAAATTAAATTAACAAAAGGAAAAGAACATTGTCTGATCAGTGCAGTGACCAGTAGTTATTTCAGAGGAACGATGATAAAATACGTTACCTATTTCCTGATGGAAAACTTATGGACTCAAGATGAAGAATAAAATGCATTTTGGGATATGTCTAATACAGAAATTTCTTTTCTTTGACTATACACACTTGTTACAAGGATTCATTTCCATTTGGGGCAGAGGTGGAGGGGGGTGGTGCAGAAAACAAATGTTTATTAATGAGAAAAAGTAAAATAAAATACAAATCACATTTTAAAAATATTCTGTATCAGGCCTGCAAAACTTGCAGCCTATGGGCTGCTTCTGGCCTGCCAGCATACCAAAGGATTTCCAGTGGCTCACAAAAAATGTAGAGGATGTTTTCCTCTACATTTTTTGTGGACCAGAAAACCTTTGGCATGCTACAAGTGTCCCTAGGCTACAGGTTGTGCAGGACTGTTCCATATTCATTCTATGCTCAACAAGGTTCATGGTCTAGGTCAACATACTTCTTAGTGGAGTCTAGCAGAGTGACATGAGAATTTTGAGGGGGAGGGAGGGATTCACTTCTAATTGAGGGTAAGCAGGATATGAAGAAAAATTTATACTCTTTATTTCAGGCACAAGCCTTCCAGAAACAATTTTTATTAATTTAAATTATTCTAATCTAAGCATTTCTGCTTAGTGATAACCAAAGATTGATGAAAACTTTCTTTCTGTCTGTCTCAGTCTCTCTGTCTCTCTCTCCTCTCCTCTTCTCTTCTCTCCTCTCCTCTCCTCTCCTCCTCCTCCTCCTTCTTGTTCTTCTCTTTCTCTCTCTCTTTCTCTCTCTCCCCCCGCACCCCACACACTATTGCAGTATATTAGACAAAGTTTCCGATGAGATAAAACACAGTCATAGAGCTTAGGTCAAAGTTCAGTTAACATTTTGCCTCATCAAAGAAAATACTAATTACTTCATTTTTGGCATACCCTTGGAGAATAATTTTCTTGAAGTAATTCAGTCAGTCTTTGACTACTCCCTTTAAGGATTCTTATTTTTAACTTGTCAGAAGTGAAATTGAGATATTTCTATTAACTCAGGTAATCAAAGAAAAACTTCTTACTTCTCTTAATAGGGTATGACCCTACTCCAGGCAACACAGCTCAGTTAAGGACCTTGCCCTTTTCTGGTCATCTCTTTGATTACTTCAGGAAAGAGTTGATCAGAGAGAGGCTGGCAGGAAATAGTTTTCTAATTGATAGTTAAAGAAAGACAGATAGGGCTTTCCTTTTGGATTTCTTCAAAGGTTTCAAACAAGGATATTATTAAAATCCTCTACTGAAGTTTCTAAAAGGGGGAATTTGAGGGTCTCTAGTCTGCTTCCATAAGGGAAAGTGTAATATAATATGTGGCACCTGAACTAGGCCTTCCAGTAAAGAGAGATGTAGATGGAGTCTATTGTAGGGCAGGGAGATATCAGATACAAATAAATGTACAGAGGTAGGAAAGTATAAGGTGAGAATGGGGGATATCGGGTACTCCAGTTGGATTAGAATGTAGATTGAGTGGAGTGTGACATAAGAACAGAAACAGACTAATGAGGAGATTTGATACCATAACATGCCAGGAGTGGTTGAAGGAATTGGGAATTTTTAACCTGGAGAAATGAAGACTTGGGAGGGACACTTATCTTCAAAAGTCTGAAGGACTGCTTTGTTGAAGACTTTTACTACTTGGTCCCAAAGCAGAAGTTTTTAACCTGAGGTCTGTGAACTTAAAATAAATTTTAAAATTTTAAAATAAATATTTCAATATAACTGGGTTTCTTTGTAATATTATGTGTGGTATTTTATGTATTTAAGAACATCATTCTAAGAAGGACTCCATGGGTGTCGTGCCTAAAAGGTCCATGGCAAAAAATAAGTTAAGAACCTCTACTTCAGAGAATAGGTTTAGGAATCATGGGAGGAGATTTTCAGTTCAAATTTTTTGGGAAAATCACTTCTCTCTCTAGTGTTGATGGTTATATTTTGATGATAGTTTCTTTCTTTTTTTATACTAAATTAGACTTTACAGCAGTTATGCTTGGGTTTAATGGACTCAGAATAATGGGTTCCTATTTAACTATTACTGTCATGATGACTGAAAGCAGGAGGGTGCCCTTGTGCACACGTGGTGGTCAGAAATTAGCTCGCATTCATTGATTCATCATCAAGGCCATAAACAAAAGACTTGGCTTTTGGACAACAACATTAGTTGCACTGTTCATCCACATTTTCCAGATATAAAAGGGTTCCTTGATAGCTGCCTAATCTCCTGCAGAAGCTTACCCCTGAAAACCTCCCTTTTAGAAAGCATCCCTTTATACAGTAAGAAAAATTCAATTTAATTTGAATCCCTATTTATTCTTGTGCATGAAAATCAAAGACTAAACTCATATTAAGTCTTCAGCTTAAAGATTTATCTTTATTGAAATTGAGGTTGTTACTGTTCCAGGCTATATATTTCCCGACTTTCAGACTACTTCTGCATTAATAGTAATGCATCAAATAGACATACTATTTTGTGATTCGGAGGCAGTGTTGCTTAGTGCGGGGCCAAGAGACCTGAAGCTAAGTTCTGGCTTTTCCACTTACTAGTTGTATGACCTTGAGCAAGCCTCTTCACTTTCTGTCCATGAAGTCCTTGGATTAGCTGATCTCATAGGCCCATTTCAACTCCAATCTTTTATCTTCCATTTGGCTGTGGACCATTGCCCATGATGAATAGACGTGTTTCTCTGTTTTCAAAGCTCACTCTGCCCTTTGTTTCCTGAAGCAACTGGTTGAAAGTAAGGTGGCCAATGAAATGTTGTGAAGCATGCTATCAGAGAGGCAAGCAATCTGCGTTTTGAGGTCATGGCTGTGCATAATTTTAAAAAGAGAGATATTAATAGTTCATTGGATAAATTCCATTTCAGCCAGTTCTTGATGAGAATACTTTGAAGTCAGATTGCCTTACAGTCAGAGCAAAATCCAGCTCCCCAGAAGGATTTGATACTGATGGTAACTTGTGACTGTCATCTTTTTGGTGCATGAATTGGAGGGAAATGGGAAAAGGCATTATAAGAGTGAATTATGTCTTGGCTTTTCTTTATCAGGAGCTCAGGACTTGGAGAGCATAGCTAATCTAGTGGAATCTACTTCCAGGAGCATCTTAGATTTCTCTCACAGCTGTTACTGGTGCATCTGTTCTGTTTGTCTCCAACCTCTTCCCTACCCATTCATTCCCCTCAGGTCATGCTGCTTACCAGAAGGAAAGGATAATCATTTTTCAAATACTCATTTGATGGTCATACCATAGCTCCTCTAAATGTGATTTTCTGAATAATGACATCCTCATTACATTAATATGAATCATCAGTCAGCAAGTATTCATAAAGCACCTACTATGGGGGAAGGGAATAAACATAATGTACCTATTATGTGCCAGGTTCTCTGCTAAGTGCTTTGTAAAATATTATCTCAAAGACTTTGATAGGTAGGTGCTGTTTTGCAGTTGAGGAAACTGAGGAAGACAGAGGGCAAGTAATTTGACCAGCATCACCCAGCTAGTAAATATCTGAGGTCAAATTTGAACTCAAGTTTCCTGACTCCAGGCCCTGTACTCTATCCACTAATGGACTATCCACTACTCTATACCACCTAACAGACCTTGACTGTGGGTCAGATACTCTACTAGGCACTGGCAATACACACAAACATGAGAGAGACCCTGCCCTCAAAGAGTCTCCATTCTGTTGAAAGAGACAACATGTGCATGAATAAGTAAAAATGGGATATCTATGTATTTACACATGTATGTACATATGTGTATATAGACAATATATATTGAGAATATATATATATATTCTGCAATCTCTCTCTCTTCAGTCATTGATTATGGGAAGCACTAACACCCAGGGGCAGCTAACAAAGGGTTCTTGACAGGTGATCCTTGAGCTGAAACTTGAGGAGAGCTAGGTGTCTCAAGAGGCGGAGGTGAGAAGGGATAGCATTCTGGGCATGGGAGAAAGCCTGTGCAAAGATGGAAGACAGAACATGTATACAGGGAAGGGCAAAGAGGTCATTTTGTTCTGAGCACAGAAGGTGTAAGGATGTAAATTATATAAAGCTTTAAATGCTGAAGATTAAGTTGTTTTTGATCCTAAAGGCAACAGGGAGTCATTGCAGCTCCTAGAAAGAAGAATGATGGTCAGGCTTGTACTTTAGGAATATTAATTTGGTAGCTGTGCAGAAGATAGATCAGAGCAGGGACAGATCGGATATCAGGAGGCCAATTATGATAGTCCTGGTGAGAAATGATAAGGGGCTGAACTAGGGTGGTTATAGAACAGGCTTTCTCATTATTTTGTTTCTCTGGCAAATATTGGATTAATCCTGAATGAAAACATCCAAATCAGCTTTAAATGACTCTACACTATTAGCCTGGGAGTTATCCACCAGCAAGTCTTCCAGAGGAAAATTAGTTGTTTTGCCTTTCTGACTGGTACCATCTGCTTTACACTTCTTTATCATTGTATTGAACTAGAACTTGTTTTTTGTTTGGTTTTGTTCTGTTTCCTTTTACCTTGAGGGCAAGCAACTTCTGCTATCCTATGTTCTTTGGTCTATTTTTATTTTTAATCTCATTAAAATTTCTTATTCTGCTGGTTGAAGAAGAAAAAGAATTATAAAGTGAAACTTAGATTCAGGAGGTACATTTGAACTCTGTAAAAACGAAGGGGGAAAAACAACCTTACAATTGGAGCTGTCCAAAACTAGAATCAATCAGTAGGCACTTATTAAGGGTTTATTCTGTGCCAGTTATTATTCTAGGCATTGAGATTGCAAAGGCAAAGAAGTTTATATTCTGTTATGGGGAAAAAGGTATAAAAATCTATATATACAAAGTTTCTTCCCCTTCCCTGTGGAAGCAAATTAATTTCCATTTTAGCAGCTTGTTGTTTGTAATCTGAACAGTAGCTAGGTGGTATCAGGGAAGACCATGTGTAAAAAAGTTGCATTTGAATTGAATTTTGAAGGAAGCTAAGGATTTAATAATGTAGGTAAGGAAGAATGAATTCCAGGTATGAGAGGTTACCTGACTTCTAAAGTCCCTTTCCAAATTGATATCCATTACCTTATGTGTCAGGGAGTTCAAATCTGGCCTCAGATACTTACTAGCTCTGTGGCTAGTCACTTAACCCTGTTTGCCTCAGTTTCCTCATTTATAAAATGAGTTGGGGAAAGAAATGGCAAACCACTCCAGTATCTTCATCAAGAAAACCCCAAAGGGGGTCATATGGAGAGTCAGATGGCACTGAAAGTATTGAGCAACAAGAATGGCCACAATGGAACAGTTGGACTTTTTATGGACCTATGTGATCAAACTTTTGGAGGATGGTGCTATCAGGACATCAGCTATGCTTATTCTTGAAATATAGGTGATTATTTTATTTTTAAGCCCTTAAGTTAATTCATTTATTTTGTATATGAATAAGGTGTTGATTGAGGTAAATTGAATACTCTGATAGTGTTTCTCCAAGGAGTTCTGTCCTCAATGTTAATAGCCTTGTATTCTCTAAGGCTATTTATTGCCTAGAAGACCTCTGGAAAGGCAGAATCAGTATCAGTTCTAGAGAATCTGTCCCTAGTAGGTTCAGTGGGAATTGGACTAATTTTACCTGACTTGGGTATTTTGATGTCTTCTTTATCTTTCCATTTCTCCATTTTATTCCTTCTCCATATTCCTTAGACACTATATTAATTGTACAATAGGATGGAATTTATCATAATGAAGTAGGTCATCTGGGACTAACTCAGATCATAGAATTTCTGGAAAGGAAAATTTGAAGGAAGTTTTTTATTGTATGAGCAGGAGTAGTGTGCTGGTAAATATTTAACAATCTGATTCTCACCCCACTCCCCCCCCAAAAAAACTCCACACCAAATATATGCCTAGCATACTCTTAAGTTTAATTTGCATTGTTAACATTTCCCCCATCACTTTCTTAAGTTTAGATTGTCAAGAAAACATTAATTCAAGTACTAACTTACAGTTCACTGATTTCTGAGATTCATAAGCTAACAGTAAAAATTTAACAATCAGCTCTCTAGATCTAACTCAAGTTGGCTCTAGCACATTTCTGCAAGAGGATCAGTGGCAGAAACCAGCATTAGCTAATGGTAGTTTTTAGATAAAGAATGGGGTGTGTGTGTGTGTGTGTGTGTGTGTGTGTGTGTGTGTGTGTGAAGATCCACTCTTACTGTATTTTGGTAGACTCAGATACTGTGCACTGGGTTGCATTTTTTCTCCTTTAATGTCTTATTGAAATAAAGTTTGCCTCTGTAGACATAATTATTCTGCAACTTTAATTATATAAGAAGTGATAAAGCTACAAAAGAAGAAATCTCCACTAAACTTTGGAAGTCTGCAGAATTCCCCAAAGAAGAAAGAGCTAGTGAGCTTGAGTTGATTTTACTCACTTCTACTAATTCAATTGCCTTTAGATTTTAATCTTTTGAAGAGTTATATTGGATAAAGATGAACCTTTCTAAAACTCCCTTTTCCCCTTTTGCAGACGAAAAAAATGCTCCAGGCATTTTGAGAAGGTGGGGGAACCATTCTGAGTCAGCACACTCTGTCTTGTGCTGTGGAAAAGCCTGGGCTCCAAATTATTTCTTTCATTTGAGTAAATATATTGTAATTGCACCCATTGCCTTTATAATCTTAATGTTTCATCTTTGGTAGCACCCAAATGGCTTTGACATTTGTATTACATCCCAGAGTGCCCATCCTCAGACTCAAGAAGGATTTTATTGGGGTAGTTATGATATTCTGAAGTATTTATAGCTGTGAAAATTTAATTTTTTAGTGCTTTCCTTCTCTCTCTGTCTCTCCCTCCCTCCCTCTCCCTCTCTTCCCACCCCATTTAGTAAATCCTCTAGTAAACAGTTTAGGGTAAACAGAACTTTTCTAAAAATATCCCAGATTTGGCCAAGCTGAGTACTGAATACCAGAACTGGGTTGTGCCTTTGACTCTAAGTAGTCACATTTTGTATGGTATGCATTTTCTAGGGCATCTTATATGAACCTAAGAACTGGATTAGACACCAGCTGTCATAACTGAGTAGTCTACTACAATGGGAATGTTGGTTGGGATGGTGTGCTGAGGAGACACACTTAGGGATGACAGCCTCTAGGAACAAAAGCATTTGTATTTAGAAGCCTGCTTAGCTTCAGCTCTCTTCTAAACATTTCCATGGAAACCAAGGAAGTTCTTGTCCACTGTAAGTGACTTAATTTACTTTCTAATTGACTTGAATATGGAAAATGAGACTGTACTTGGTGATTTAAAACATATCCTTAATGATTTGATCGTGTATATTTAATTCAGGCTCCCTTAATATACCATGTGCTCTACTTGGTCTTCCTCTCCCTGTTTATTGCTAAGGAAATTTCCACATTGATGGCCCAGTCTTTGAAGTTATAAAATAACAGACTTAAGTGCTAAGAAACCATCTCAAAGTAAATTGGTAACTTGGGTCTTCCCTTAGTAATTGCATTGTCCTTAGCCTGGCAGGATGTGTACTGCCTTTTAGCTAGGTCGGTGGGTAGCTTTGAAAATGATTAGGTTTCTTGGTGCAAGTATCAGAGGCCAGCTACTAACTTGGGCTGTCATCTTGATATGATTTAAAACACCAGATTGTAAGTTACTGTAATATGATGCATTAAATATTGATCAGCTTTAAAAGCAATGTGGTAGAAGGTGTCTTGTTTCTAAGTGGTGTTCCTCTGTGATTTGAGATAGAACAGCTACAAACACTCATTTTCCTTATGGTAATATAAGTTAAATATTTTGCAAGTATTTGCTTAGTTGAAGGAATCTACTCTTCCTGTATTTATGTGTGACTACATAGGAGAGAAGGATGTCAACTGATAACATCATAATGCCATTGCATTATTATATAGCATATAGTTGGAAGAATTGTGCATTAGTTTGTGGAGCAGGCATCACAACTATGGACTATGGAAGGGTGAGACTAGTCAAGTTTTTATGTTGAAATCATTCTCTTGCTATTCTGCATATATTTTGAAAGGTCAGTGAACCTATCTCACTGGAGTGGTGTGCCATAAACATCAGCTATTTCTTAAATCGCATTGATTCTGGTTCTTCCCTTCCCACCCGCCCCCCCTTCCCCCAAGTAGCTCTGTATGTCACACACTCAATACCATTCTATAAAAATCTGCCCCAGGGGAAAGAATGTCCAGAAACAGCTGATCCTTGACAGCTGTAGGTAGGGAACATAATTAAACATGCCTAGAGTTTGGTTGATGAATCAACCACAAACATTCCCTCAACTTGCATATAGCCCCTCCATTTGTCACCACCATCATCAAGATCAGCAACAATAAAAAAAGCCTTTGAAGGAAAAAACTAATATTTGTTTTTAAACAAATTGATTTTTGAAGAGTAATTTAGAATCTATTATGGTATTTTTGCTTTAAAAAATTCACTACAAGAATGTCGTAAATCAGAATGATTTCATCATTCCAGCTCTCATCAGAGCTGGAAAGGTCCTCAGAAAACAGTCTCAGTACCTTCACTTTACAAAAGAGAGGTGAAGTAGCTCATTGTCACATGGTACAAACAGTTGACAGGTGGAGAACTTTCTTTTGTTTGGATAGTTCACAGTACATCTTCCATGAAATTGACAGTCACTTGAGAACATACATGTTGTCTCTTTGTTTAATATATAACTTTATATCAGTACTCAGAGGATGATAAAATTTATTTCTTTAATTGTAGTTATCTGTCATAAATTTGTATATGATTTGAATATACTTGTAAGAGATACCTTTATGGGGCAGCTAGGTGGTGCTGTAATAGATCATTGAACATGGAATCAGGAAGGCTCATCTTTATAGTTCAGATCTGGACTCAGACACTAATTATATGATCCTGGACAAGTCACTTAACCCTGATTGCCTCATCTATAAAATGGGCTAGAGGAGGTAATAGCAAAGCACTCCGGTAGCTTTGTCAACAAAACCTTAAATGGGGTTATGATGAGTTGGACACAATTGAAATGACTGTACAATAACAACAAAAAAGCTTAGAGCTGCTGAATACTCAAATTTTTTTCAGTTTCTTTTGGTATTTTACTATATTTGGTCAATTCTTGAGATATGTCAATACTCCCCAAATATTTGGTTAGCTTGAGATCTTTCAATTTCATCTTAAGCATTAATACCACTTATGGTATGTGCTGATAGGAGCATCATCAAAACTTACCAACTTTTGAAATGACAGCACCTTCTAAACTATCATTCCACCTCCTTTACTCTCTCACTCGTACTAAACTTTGTCTATGCTCTTTCTCATTCCATTTCATCTACTCTCTCCTGATATCCACTCTTGACTGCGTGGTATGCCACTTTCACATTTCACTGGCTACCATACCAAATCTTCTATTCCCCCAACTTTCTGCCATTCCTGACCTGGGAATCCTTATTTCTTGGTAATCCCCATCATCCACTTCCAGAGTTGCAGAGTGTCAATGAAAAAAGTCATGAAATCTACTTTACCCACTACCCCTTTGTTATATAACGTTATCTGGGACCTCTTTCCTGCTTAATAATCTGACTACCCTTCTTTAGCTTCCACCTCATTCTTCAAAGTATCTCTTCCAAACCTTGTCTCCTTTCATTTTCCTCTCCCCTTTCCCTGTTCCTCAAAATTTCTTGGCATAATCATCCATTTTCTCCCCTCTGCCTACAGAAGAGTTATTTTTAATTCTTACCAGAGGCAATTCCGCAACCTAAACCATTGATTTCGCTTTTTCCTATTTCTACTAGGACCTTGTCCCAGTACTCATCCCTGTCCCTCTCTGCTATCTTTCTCCTATTTGTATAAAAATGAAAGAAAAAACAACAACCCAACTTCATCTGATCCTTTCAGCTCATCCAGCTTGTAGTATATCTTATTTCTACCCTTAAGAGTTAAATTTCTTGGAAAATATTGTCTATATCCCATGCCTCCCCTTTATTACCGTTGAAATCTGATGTCTACTCTTACCATTCTCCTGAAGCTTCTCTCTCAAAGGTCACTAGTTGCCTCTTAATGACCAAGTATAATGTCTCCCTCCTAAAGTTCTTAACATTCTTGAATTCTCTTTTACCTTTGCCACAATTGGTTATCCTTCCTACCATGTATACTTTCTTCCCTTGGCTTCAGAGATACAATCTTCTCTGGGTTGATTTTCCATTCCTTTCCTGTATCTCTTCCTGTCTTTATTTTCTTTTGAACCCCTTAATGTGGAAGTTCCTCAAGGTTCTGTCACTGACCTTTTCACACACTTCTCTTTTGCCATCTCATTTGGTCTCAGGGGTTCAATCATCACCTCCATACAGACAACTCCTCAAATCATGCTTCTATTCCTGACCTCTATTCTAAGCTCCAGACCTGTGACTTAAATGGGCTTTTAGATCTCTTCACCTAGATATTCCACTGGTACCTCAAACTCAGAATGTTCCAAACAGAGCTGATCATTTCCTCTTGAAAGTTGTTCCTCTTTTTTTTTTCTTTTAATTACACTACATTTTTACTGCTACAATTTATTCTGTCTCCCATGTTTCCAGGGATGAGATTTTAAAAAATATTCCCTCTTTTTCTCCTTCATTAATTAGTTACTAAGTCTTATTGTTTCCATTTGCCTAGCATCTGTTTTCCTACCAGATCCTCCAGATTCCAAGGTTAGTCTTCTATCCATTATACCATGATGTGCCTCTTGGATGAATATTTGAACATTTAAAAAAGTAGTATCTTTTGATTTTTGCATCACCTTCATTTCCAAATATATTTATCTTCTTTCCTTCTACTGAGAAAACCATCCCTTCCAACAAATAATTTAAAAAAGGAAGAAGATGGAGAAAAAAAGCAATTCAGTAAAGCTAACCAACACTGACTGAAGTTGATAGCATAGGTGATGTTCCATATCCTTAGTTTGCCACCTCTCCAAAGAGAACAAGGTACATTTTAATTTTATTTTTAAACAGATTTTTGTTAATTTTTAAAATATCTCTTAAATTTGCCACGTACTTCTTTACTTCCCTGTCCCAGAGAGTTATCCCTTATAAAAAGGAAAATAATTTCATCAAAGCCAGTCACCACATTGAGAAAAATCTGATGTTATGTGTACTATTTGGCATCCACTGACCTTTGCAAAGAAACAAGGGGTGGTATTAAATTACTTCTTTGATTCCAAGCTTGTTTTTTATATTTTTGAAGCTTTAACTTTGAATTGTTTTGTGGTGGTTGTTCTTTTCATTTATATTTTTGTAGTTATTTGTATATATTGTTTTCTAGGCTCTACTGATTTCACTTTTTACCAGTTCATTTAAGTCTTTCCATGGTTCTCTATATTCATCATGCCTCTCATTTCTTATAACACAATACTATTCCACTATATTTATATACTATGATTTTTTAAAGGTTTTTTTTTTAGATTCTTTTCCATAATTTATTGGCATCTACTTTCTAGTTCTTTGCTACAGCAAAAAATGCTGCTACAAACATTTTGATGTATGGGGGCTTTCTTTTTTTCAGTGACCTCTTTTGGATTTATACCTAGCAGTAGAATGTCTAGGTGGACATTTTAATCACTTTAATGATCCCAAATTTATATGCAGAATAGTTGTAACAGTTCACCACTCCACCAACAATGCATTGGTGTGCTTATTTTTCCATATCCCCTCAAACGTTGACTATTCCTTTATTTTGTCATTTTTTTGGCCAATTTTCTAGGTGGGAGATTAAACCTCAAGAATGTTTTTATTTTTCATTCTCTTACTATTAATGATTTGGAGCAGTCTTTAAATGGTAATAATTTATAATTTTTCTTTTGATAATTCTTTATTCATATCCTTTGACCACTTCTTTATTAGGAAATGGCTTTTGGTATTAAATATTTCTTAGTTGTATATATATCTTGGATAGTAAACAATTATCAGAGATATTTGTTGCAAAGATCACCTCCCCCCAGCCAAACACTGTACTTTTCATCTCAATTTATTTTGTTTATTCGAAAGCTTTGCAATTTCATGCAATAAAATGATATATTTTATCCTGTGCAATTGGTTCTATAACTGGTTAATGAATAGTTTATCCCTTATCTATAGCTATAAATGATAAGCAAATTATAATCTTTTAAAAAAACTTTTTGATGGTATGGTCATTAATATTTAGGACACCTTTCCATTCTAGAATGTGGCATATTTGTCTAGCCTAATTTCTGCCAGATTGATTTCCAGTTTTTCCAGTAGTTCTTACCAAATAAGGAATTATTTCCCAGGTAATTTTTGTTTTTGAGTTTATCAAACTTTGAATTTTTGAATTGCATTATATCTTATTCTCTCTTTTTTACTCTGTTTTATTGATCTTTCTAATTTTTTTTAACCAATACCAGATGTTTTTGGTGACAGCTGATTTATGATTTGGCTTGAGTTCTAGAAGTTTTATCCTTCTTTTGTTCCCATCTTTTTATTCCAGTCTTTCTCTTGACATTCTGGATATTTTTGTCCTTTTTTTTTTTTTATCACTTTTATTATTGTTTTATCTAGCTTCCTAAAGTCTCATTTTGGCACTTTGATTAGTACAGCATTACATCTATGAATTAACTTTGGTAGCACTGTCATTTTAATTACTGAAACAGCCCAGCCATTGATTATTCCTCCATCTGTTTAATTTGTTCTTTATTTATTCAGGGAACATTTTTTAATTGAATTTATGCAATTATTGAGTGTGTTTTGGTAGACTGACTCCCAAAATTTTATACATTTTATAGTTATTTTGAATTTGACTTCCCTTTCTATTATAGATTATAGATTTTGCTCTTACTACATAGAAAAGTAATTTATATTTGTGGATTTATTTTGTAGTCTGCAATTTTTCTGAAGTTGTTAATTATCTCATTTAGATTCTTTGCTGATTCCCTAGGATTTTCTAAACAAACCACCATGTCATCAGCAAACAAAGATAGTTTTGTCTCCTCTTTGTCTATCTCTATGCCTGTATTTTTAATTCCCTTGTTTTATTGGTAGCATTTCTTGAACTATACCAAATGGGAGGTGGAAAAGGGGGCATCCTTGCTTGACTGTTGGGTATATCAAGAGTTTCTAGTATATGTCTATTTCATATAATGCTTTCTTTGATGGTAGATAGGCACTTTTTATCATGTCAAAAAAGATCTTTCTATGCCTATAATTTGAAGAGGTTTTAGCACAAATTTCATATTGTGTCAAAGGCATTTCTTTTCCTGCATCAGTTGAGATAATTATGTAATTTGAATTTTTAATATGATTAATTATATTCGTTTCCTAATCTTGGACTCCCTTTATCAGTCTCTCTTGCTTGGTAATGAAAATAGGGACAAAGCTTTATGCTTTACAAATAGTATTTTTATCCTCGGAACAGAACTGTGAGTTAGTGTTATTATGATCTGAATTTTATAGATGTGTAAAATGAAGCAGGGAGGTTAAGTGACTTGCCCAAAGTCATATATCTAGTGTCTGAGGCAGGATTTGAACTCACGTCTGATTCCAGGCTCAGTACTTTATCTACTTTACCACCTACCTGGTCAGAACGAATGATTTCTTAGTAAACTCCTTTAGTGTTTTGGGTTGATTTAAAATTTTTATATCTGTTTTCCTTAATGATATTGGTTTGTAGTTTTCTTTCTTTGCTGTATCCTTCTCTGGTTTGGGTATTAGGACTCCATTAAAGAACAGAGGGAGATTAATTTTCTAAAATCTTCTTCAAGGCCAGGCTTAATCGTCATTATTATGTAGCATCCAAATTTTTTTTCTTTCCATTTATGTTGTAATCTTATTGTATGTAGTTTTCATGTTTTTAAAAACTCTGCCTTGTTTTTACAAGTGGCATATGCTTCTCTGAAATATTGATATTAATCATTTTTTACATCACAGTAATATTCCATTACATTAATGTACCAAAATTTATTTAACCATTTCTAAGCAATGGCTATCTCTTTTGTTTACAATTCTTAGATGCTACTAAAAGTGCTAATGTAAATATTTCTTTCTACTTTTGACTTCCTTAGGATATATGCCTACATCAAAGGACATAAACATTTTAGATTATTTATTAGCATCTTCCTGAGGATTTTTCAGAGTGGTTAGATTAATTCACAGCTCTGTCAAAAGTACCTCAGTATGCCCATTTTTCCATTATCATTTTATATTTCCTATTCCTTTCTTTTGTCACCTTCTTGACATGAAGTGGAATCTCTGAATTGATTCAATTTATATTTGTCTCATTAGAGATTTGTAGCAGTGTTTCATATGGATGTTAATAGTTCATAATTCTTTTGAAAACTATTGCTTCATATGCTTTAACTATCTAGTGGGTGAATATTCTTTCACAGTTACATGCTTTATGGTTAAGCATTTGGTGGTCATAGTGAATGAAAAGGAACTTTGAAGGGTTATGTGTTTAGTCAGTAATTTTTAACACAGTTCATATCACATAAAAAAATTCCAACTTTTGGACAGGTAATACTTCCTTTAAAGCATTTACAATATAGACCACAAACGAACATTAACCAACTGAGACACAAAAAGAGTTATAAATATTTTATTTCCATGTAGAAATGTACACAGTTCAGCTTTAGAAAGTCTTTTATGATTTCTCTTTCCTGTTTCCTTAACTTTTCATGCTTCTCTTTATTCTTGTGTTTGAAAGTCAAATTTTCTCTTCAGTTCTTGTCTTTTCAACATGAATGCTTGAAAGTCCTCTATATCATTGAATGACCATTATTCCCTTGAAGTATTATACTCAGTTTTGCTGGGTAGGTGATTCTTGGTTTTAATCCCAGTTCCTTTGATTTCTAGAATATCCTATTCCAAGTCCTTGGATCCTTTAATGTAGAAGCTGCCAGATCCTGTGTTATCCTGATTGCATTTCCACAACACTCAAATTGTTTCTTTCTAACTGCTTGCAGTATTTTCTCCTTGACCTGGGAACTCTGAAATTTGGCCACGATATTCTTAGGAGTTTGTCTTTCTGGGTCTCTTTCAGGCGGTGATCAGTAGATTCTTTCAATATTTATTTTGCCCTCTGGTTCTAGAATATAAGGACAGTTTCCCTTGATAATTTCATGGAAGATAACGTATAGGCTCTTTGTTTGATCTGGCTTTCAGGTAGTCCCATGATTTTTAAGTTGTCTCTCCTGGATCTATTTTTCAGGTCAGTTGTTTTTCCAATGAGATGTTTCACATTATCTTCTATTTTTTTAAACTTTTGGTTTTGTTTTTTAACTGCTTGGTTTATGTCATAATCATTAGCTTCCATGAACCCAATTCTCTCTTTTAAAGAGCTATTTTGTTCAGTGAGCTTTTGAACCTTCTCCTCCATTTGGATAATTCTGCTTTTTAAAGTCTTCTCCTCATTGACTTCTTGAACCTTTTTTTCCAAATGATTTAGCCTCTTTAAAAGTGTTACTTTCCTCAGCATTTGTTTGGTTCTCCTTTAACAAGCTGCTAACTCACTTTTCAAGCTCTTCTATTGCCTGAGCCCAGTTTAAGTTCCCTTTGGAGACCCTGGAAGCCAAGGTCTTGACTTCCTGTGATAGTAAGCCTTGTTCTTTCTCATCTGAAAGGATGGGAGGAGATACCTGTTCACCAAGAAAGTAACCTTCTATGGTCTTATTTTTTTCCCCCTTTTTGGACATTTTTCCAGCCAGTTACTTGACTTCTGAATCCTTTGTCAAGAGGATGGTCCTATTCCCCCTCCTCTCCTCAGTATCATGTTCAAGGCTGAGATTCAACTCAGCTTCTCAATTTTCCTGGGGTTTTGAGTGGGGGTATGACCATCACTCAGAACTGAGGTTTAGATCAGCTGCTCCCTACCTCCAGAGGCTTTAAGCTGAGCTGCCTGGACAATGGACCCAGGTTGCTTCCAGGACACTGTAGCTACTTGTAGTCTGCTGCTGCTGTTGCTGCCATCACCTGGGACTATTGCTGGAGGAATCCTGTTCCCTTCTCTCCCAGGCAGGAAAGCCCTCCCTCACTGACCTTTGGAGTTTTCTTTGTCGCTTGTGAGTTGAGGTATCTGGGACCTTCCCTGATGGGAACTGTGTCCTGGAGGTCTGTTCAAGTCCTGTGCTTTCCAGTGCTGTGTGGCCAGGGCTGGGCTCTGCTCTGCTCAACATCCCATGAGATAGACCTTTCCTGTTGGCCTTCTACATTACCTTTGTCTGGAAACCTCTTTCGCTCTGTTGTTCTGTGGCTTCTGCTGCTCTAGAATTTGTTGAGAGTCATTTTTTACAGGTATTTTGTGGGCTGTGAGGGAAGCGCTAGAGTGTATGCATCTTTCTATTCTATCATCTTGGCTCTGCCCCATATGTCTTGATCTTCTAATGGACTTTAACATGATCAAAAGATTTGATCTTTGGTATTTATTAAACACCATTCTCCAATAAATTCACCAATAAGGTTATGAAGGTACTATGCCATAATATTCCCATAAATTTCATATAAGATGGAGTTTTTATTTATCTTGCTTGCCATCAGCAGTGGAGTGAAGCATGACCTTGTCACTCTAATTGAAAGAAACCCACAGATTCAATGTGACCTAGAAGCCAGTATTATTCATCGAGGAGACATTTTCAACTCACCAGACTCACGACATCACAGAAAGTTCTTGAAACAGTAATGGAGAAGCTTCCATGAGCTAAAAATGATGCTTTAGAAATTTACCTGTGTGAGCATGGGCCCCCTATCTCCCTCTCACCGCCCCCCCCCCCATAAAAGAAAGGTCAAAAGATTTTGTGTGTATCATGGATATGGAGAATAGAGCCATTTAGTCCTGCATACAAGTCATCAACTTTCTTTAGCAGTACTGAGCTGAGAGCTGTCACACATTACACTTCCATTGTGATCTCCAATAACTATATCACCACACAGACTAAGACAGAAATGGGGATAAAGAAGGATCTGTTTTAGGGGAGAGAGGCAGAGAGAATTGTGGTTATGGACCCATGTGTTTCCGATACCTCCGAGGGAATAGTCCAGCCCTAGTTTTTCTCTGTTTCTTAATCTCTGTGTTCTCTGTGATCACAGCCCATACAAGTCTGGGCCCCTAAGAGCCGTTGTCAGCTGTACAGCCCCAACTGACCCTTCAACGTGCCTGTCTGTTTGTCAGTGCAGTCCAAGATCACCCACTGCTGATGTGTTGAAATTATAGTCAACTAAGACCACGAGATATTTTTTCAGATGAACTGTGTCCTTATAATGTTCCTCCCATCTTATACTTCTGAAATTAATTTGTGAAATTAAAATGGATTCCCTGAAGGGTAACACTGTTACATTTATCCCTATCAATTATCATCTTATTCAGTTTAGCCTCATGTTCTAGGCCAAGGGTTCTTCACATCTTTTGTGTCATGGATCCCTTTGGAAGATTGGCTAAACCTATGGGCCTTTCTAAGAATAGTGTTTTTAAATATCTAGAATAAAATATATAGGATAACAAAGGAAAGTGATTTTATTAATTTTTTTTTCTGATGCAAACTTCTGGATCTCCTTGAAATCTATCCAAGATTAAGACCACTATTCAAGGCTATCAAGATTATTTTGGATCTGGATGCTGCCATCCTGTGTGACAGCTTTCCTTACCAATTTTATATTACCTAGAAGCTTGATAAGGATGCTATCTATGGCTTTACCTAAGTCATTAATAATATTAAACAGCACAGAACCAAACAGAGATGTCTGGACCACTCTAATGGAGACCATCTTGTTGACATCATGTCTTAATGATTGTTCCTTGGATATAGCCATTCAGTAAGTAAGGAATCCACCTAACTGTCCTGTCATATATTTGATATACTCTCATAAAAGCAGTAGAATCTCTTTTCTATAAACCAGAACTCAGTATAGAATGGGATGACTTGGGCTCCATCCAAGGTTGCTAATTTAATGAAGTATTGAAAAAATATTGTCATAATCTACCCATAAAATATTAGAACTTAGACAAGAGAGCTAATGTAATTGCTTATAACTGTATATCACTTGTATAATTACAATAAGTACTTATAAATGTTCCTAGGACCAGAGATCTAGTGCCAGAAGAGTAAACTTTAGGAGTCATTAGTCTACTTCCTCATTTTTTTGCATAAGGAAACTGAGGCATAGAAGACAAAGTGATTTATTCTTGGTGGCAAGTGGCAGGGCTGGAATTGAAACATGGATAAGAATTTAACTAAGATCCTCTGATTCATATTCAGCATCCTTTTCACTATGCCATATTCATTGACTTGAACTGGAAAGTCTACTATTTACATGGCTAGAACTTAGCTAATATTTTGAGAAAGCATTTGTTTTTTCCCTTGAGCAGGAGAAATTAGAAGTCTTCAGAAATGTGTTCTCAGATCAAAGCCTCATTAGTCACTTTGGGAATGAATTCTTATTAAGTGACTAGGTTGAGACCTGAGATCAGGCACAAAGTCACACTCCCTCCTCCTCAAGAGTTGCTACACTCCTGGTAAAAACAAGGAAAAGGTGTATTTCCTTGGAGTTAGTGAGTGACTCAGACTTTGATAGAGATATTCAAACTTAGGCAAATCTCCTGGTTCCAGTATTCACCAAGTTCAATGATGGAATCATTCCTTCAGGCAGGGAATATCCTCACCTAAAGACCATAGGAAAGGAGCTCCTTCCTTGGTACTCAGGGCACTAGGTTACTTGTAAGCATCTATCCATGCAATCACACATTATGTATTGATCCTTCCCAAGGAAGCTAGAAAAGGGAGTGAAGTGCCGATCTGATACAGCAAGTTCCCAATATGGGTAAAAATATAAAGCCCAGGTTTACTTTGCAGTCCTTGGAGGTAGTAGTTGATGTGGCTCCAGCTGACACTGCTTTCCTCTGTTCTTTCCCTGTGTGTTTGAAAGTCTTGGGTTCCTTTAAACTGTACTGATCTAACTTTTGCTCCTGGCTGATTAGTGGATGAAGACTTGGTCTCACCACCTGCAGGGCTGATTAGACACTGTGGGGCTATACTTCTAGCACTCTAGGGGGGCTTCCTATTGGCAGTGACAATAATCTATGCCCTAATTCATTTAAAGATCAGAAGAGATGAGGCTCATTTCCTTCCTGGGCACAAATCTCAGCATGTAATAAAGAATGTCAGTGATGACTTATACGTGTCCAGAGCTGTTTTTATATATAGTTTCCCAGAACTATACAAATTAAAGAAAAAGACACCTAAATATGATCTCAATTATAAATTGTTATGCTCTAAATGATCAGATTGAGAAATGAGCTTACCTGAAACTCACACAATTTAAGCTTCTTTGGGGTTTGGGTATGAAACTGTATAGCTATATGATATTGGCAAGAGATAAAAACCCTAATTCTCCTGGCTGCAGTATTCACCAAGTTCAGTCATGGAAGCATCCCTTCAGACAGGGAAAATCCTCTCCTAAAATGCAAGCCATTTCAGTGTCACTTGGTGTTTTAAAATCCTCCTCCCTCTTCCCTCTACTTATATTCCTGTTCATCGCTTTCCCATTAGTATTATCCAACCTACTGGAGAACTCTAATACAAGAATATTGACTCTTTAAAAAAAATTCCTGGGAAATTTAAAGAAGATTATAAACGCAGGCTATCGCCAAGTGTTCTGCCTTTCTCCTTCATGAAACATCATAGCTATGTGACAGATCATCTGGGGTCTGGGGAATGTAGTACTGAATTTCTCTGTCCTTTTTCCTTGCTTGCTTAGTAGGATGTATTGTAAGTTTGCCAAGACGTGTTTCTGGATTCCCCTCTCCCCATTCTGACAATTACTTAATTACATTTGCAATGAAATGTTTCAAGTTGAATTAAACTAACTGTGAAGTTTTGCATCTTTGGTGATTGAATATGAGTATAGCTCATTGTATGTTTTCTACCATTAAATCGACCCTACCTTTAGTCCCTGCCACTCAGAGAATCTTTTTTTCCTACCCTACATTAACTTGTGAAATTGAAAAGAGAAGAAGTTCTATTTTTAAGAAGCATTTTTTCAAAACATTTTTCTTTGCTTTGATATTCCTGGAGTTTTAGAATGGAGCAACCTGAACAGTCAACATAAATCTCAATCACTTCAATCACTGATCAAGTATTTATTAAGATTGTTATATTGAAAGGGGCAGTGGGGTTTGGTGAATAGATTCAGTCTTAGAGTGCCTCCTATGAGATCATGGCAAGTCATTTAACTTTTTGGGGCCCCTGAAAAACTGTGACTATAAATTGAAAACAGTTGTTGAGGAAGGTAATTTCTACATTAGGAGTTTCCAAAATTAATGAAATCGCAGGTTCCCTCTTCTGTCTACCTATACCCCTTTCCTCCTGATTCATTCTCTCTCCCTTTGTATCTCTCCTTTCCTCTCTTCTTTCTTTCTTGTCTTTTTTCATAGTTCTTTTCTTCCTCCTTATCCCTCCCTCTTTCTCTCATGCCTTCTTTCTATGAATTGTAGCTGTATTAGATACATTTATTTATATATTATTTATACACATGGTATAATATGTATGTATAATATGTATATACATATAAATGTGTGTATATATGTATATACAATGTAAGCATATATGAGAGAGAGAAGAGACAGGAGAAGAGAGGAGAGAGGAAAGAGGAGAGAGGGAGGGGAGGGGGGGAGAGAGAGAGAGAGGGAAGGAGGGAGGGGGAGAGAGAGAGAGAGGGAAGGAGGGAGGGGGAGAGAGAGAGAGAGAGGAAAGGAGGGAGGGAGAGAGAGAGAGAGAGAGAGAGAGAGAGAGAGAATGAACATGTGCTTGTTATAGTGGAAAAAGTATTGAACGAGGAGTGAGGAGGTCTCTGTTTTCCTTATGCCTCTCCTACCAACCATGAAACCTTGGACAAGTCACTGATCCTCAGTTTTGAGCTTGAGTTTTGCCATCTGTAAGAGGATGGGGTTTGGGGTATTTAAAGACCTTCACCATTTGGCTTTAGTTCTATTTTTCTAGCCTGATTTCCTATGACTCTTCCTCTAAATTTCAGCTAAATGGATCTGCTTGTCCATGTCCATGTATTCCACCTCACTGTCTTTGTATAAGTGATCTTCAGGTCTGGGGCACTGTCCCTCTTCCTCTTGGAATCTTAGCTTCCTTCTAGTTTGAGTTCAGGTATCTGTTCCTATAAAAGAATCTTCCTCTCTCCTCCTCTAACTGGGGCCTACCACACCTCCTTCCCACCTCCAGCTGTTGGTGTTAGCATTTTCTTTGTCACCAGAAATTATTTGCAATTTGTTTTACATCTTATCTCTGTACATGTTGTTTCCCTCCAATAGAATATAAACCCCTTGAAGGCAGGTTAGGTGGAGCCATAGTGCACAGAGTGCTGGGCCTGGAGTCAAGAAGACTCATCTTTCTGAGTTCCTATCTAGCCTCAGGTACTTATTAGCTGTGTGACCCTGGGCAAGTCACTTAACTCTGTTTGCTTCAGTTTCCTCATCTATCAAATGAGATGAAGAAGAAAATGTCAAATCATCCTAGTATCTTTGCCAAGAAAATTCCAAATGGGGTCACAAAAAGTTGGACAGGACTGAAAATTCCTGAACAATAGCCACAGTATGATGTCCAATAGACTTTTCTTCTCTGGGATAAATAATCATTCACAAGACCCTCACTTCTCTCTCATGTTAGTAATTCCACTAAAAATTTATTAAGCACCTATGTTCTCAGCACTAAGCTAAGTCCTTATACAATTTTCAGATGTTTTGTTGTCTGGTCATTTTTCTCTGGGTATTCTCTTATATGTCCCCTTAAAGTGCATCACCCAGAACTCAACATCATATCCAGATATTGTCTGATCAGCTTAGAGTAGATTTATATTCTGGGTCTCCTTTATCCACACATTATACGTATATTCATGTATTCTGAAATTGCGTGAGAGAAGCAGTGTCAGGTTGTAGACAGAATAGGATTCACAACCAAAAAAACCTGGATCCAAGTCTTGTTTGGGACAATTACTGGCTGTGTCACACTGGGTAAGTCACTTAACTTTTCAGTGTTCTAGGTAACTCTAAATTGCAGAGAAGGTAACAAGCTGCATTGGTCAACAGAGTTCCTTCACCTGAGAATACCCCGTACAAATGTAACCACCCCTTTAGTCCCTATCCATCTCCCTAAAATGATGTGGAGCAGGTAGGTGGTGCAGTGGTGGAATCACTGAGCACCAGTGCAGGAATCAGTAGGACCTAAGTTCAAATCTCACCTCAGACACTCAACACTCACTAGCTGTGTGACCTTGGACAACTCACTTAACCCCAATTGCCTCATCCTGGGTCATCTCCAGTCATCCTGATGAATATCTGTTCACTGGATTCAGATAGCTCTGGAGGAGAAGTGAGGCTGCACAGCCCTCCCTCACTCAAAACAAAGCCAAGTGCAAGTCATGTCGTTATTTCTCTGATGGCATGATCTTCTTCAGCAATGAGGGATGAACACACACATCTCCCTAAAATGGCATGAAATTTCTTTGGTATCCATATCACACCATCCTCTCATATCAAGTTTTTGTTCTACCAAAATTACCAAGATTGTTGTTTTTCATACAAAATTAGATCTTCTTGTTCCCATAATAACACATTTGAATTTGATTTTAACCTTTGTGCAAAATTTTGTGCTCATTTCTTTCAGTGTTTTACCTGGTTTTGGTAGTGAGGTCTATTTGGGTCTCAAGTCAGAGAGCCAGAACATTAGTTCAGCCCAGCTGGGTGTCATTTGAGGGCCAGGTTTTCTATGTATTCTGCCAAGTCATTGATTAAGATGTTGAACAGGATGTAGTTAAGGATAAATCTCAATAATTATCATCTTCCTCCCCCCCAAATGCCCACAAACCATCTGTGTAATAATCCAGTTTTGAATTTTGCCAGGGATTGATTGTAAACTTTCAGTCCTGTTTCTGAAATCCATTTTTTTCTTCACATTTGAAAATTGAGACATTTGTCTATTTTTTCCTTCCTTCCTTCCTTCCTTCCTTCCTTCCTTCCTTCCTTCCTTCCTTCCTTCTTTCCATTTATCCTTCTCTCTAGGCCTCCTCAAAGATTACTGACAGCTGGCCCATCTGCAAGGCTTTCACTGCCATGCTAGGTGATTTGTCTGGTCCTGGAGAAATGAACTCATTGGAAATGATTGGGTCTTCTCTTTCTACTTTGTCTTGGACTTCAATTCATTTTAAGGATATATCTCCACCTTTTTTAGTTTTATGACAGTTTTTCTTGATAGGTAAGACAGGAGCAACATATGAATCTGGGAGAGGATCTAGTTTCTCTGTTACCTATTAATTATCTGTTACATAAAACCTTTCCTGATTCCCAAATCTAGCGCAATAACTGACATATTGTAGATGCTTAATAATTTTATTGATTGATTCCACATACCACTCCCCTCTCCCAAAGTTCTAATGCCTCCCATCAAATTGTCACATAAATTATATATACATATATTCAGGTGTTCTGAAGCCAACTGACTTTTGAGAGTTCATTCTCAAATTTCACAACACAATCTAATAAACAAAGGTCTGTTGGTTTCATCTTAGCAACATTTCTCAAAGATGACCTTTTCTCTCCTGTGACCCTGCCACCGCTCTGATATGGGCCCTTATCACCTTACACCTAGATTATTGTAAATGACTACCAGTAGACCTGCCTAGTTCAAGTCTCTCCTCATTCCAGTCTATCATCCATTTAGCCACCAGTGATTTTCCTAAAGCAAAGGTCTGACCACCTAAACACCCCTCGCCTCCCAACTCCAGTGGTTCCCTATTGCCTTGAGAATCAAATACAAAATGCTCAATTTCATAGTCAAAACCCTTTGCAACCTAGTGGCCTCCTACCTTTCTAGTCTTATACCTTTCTCCTGACCACATTGTATTGTTAATCCATTTTTGCTTATTGTTAATATAATTTTGCTTCTTAATGGGAAGATCTTTCCCACTCATTAATGGGCCTGCCCATTAAGGCGAATTTGATCAGGGAAGATTTGCAGGAAGGCCCACAACTTTTGTTAATTTTCTAATGAGGTACTGGTTCTCAAGGGTTGTGATGCCCTCTGGCTCTGAAAAATCTATAAGTACTCTGAGGTGAGATTTTACTTTGAAGCTGATTGGAAATGTTTAGCCAGACAAGACTCTGAGGAGCTGCTAAGTAGTCCCCCTCCCCCATTGAAAACCCAGATGTTGGTGCTTCTCTGTGATCACTGGGTATGTATAATCAGACAATTGCATCTGTCTGTTCATCTATGATGTATGTATTGCTTAGGTCAGGCAGCTGCAAGCCCTGTCTGTTGATTTTGATTTCTCTGTATTTTCCCTCAGTTCACGGTGCTGACTTTTCCACCTGAAAGAAGTGAATGATGCATGTATTTGATTAAAGTGATTGTTGACCCCTCAAAAGTTGCTTTTCTTTTAGAAATGCAGATCTAAGAACCTATGATAGCAGGTTCTCCTGTATATGTTGGTGTGCTTGCTTTTGCACATGTACTCTCTGGTCCAGTGACACTGGTCTCTTGGTTGTTCCAGGAAGAGGACCCTCCATCTCACTCCCTCTGAGAATTTTTTCTGTCTCCCCCCACCCCCTCCCCTTTCTGGAGCATTTTCCTTCCTCATGTCTGCTTATTGGATTCCCTGGATTTCTTTAGGTCCCAACTAAAATTCCATCTTCTACAGGAAGTCTTTCCCAACCCCTCTTAATTTTGATATTTTCCCCTCTGCTAAATACCAGTTATTTATCCTGTATATAGGTTGCTTGGTCTGCATTTGTTTGCTTATCTCTCACATTAGATAATGAGCTCGCTGAGGGCAAGGATTATCTTTGTATTCCATAGTGCTTAGCATAAAGTCTGCTGCATAGTAGGATAATTAATATTGATTGATTGATTACTATACCTCAGAAATCAGAGCTTGATTTAGCGTTTTATTGACTGAATGAACAAGAAAGTGATGGATAAGATGTCAGTAATGCAGATTAAGCTTACAAGTGTTGAACATATACTCCCTGCCCATCCCCGCCCCCAAGCACTCCAGCTCATGCCTAAATATACTTTTTCACCCCACTCCTAGCAATAAAATGTAAGATCCTTGAAGGCAAAGACGATTTCATTTTTATATTTGTATCCCTAGGAAAATAAGCAGGGCAGCTAGGTAGCACCATAGTGACCAGAGCACTGGGCCTAAAGTCAGGAAGACTCCTCTTCCTGAATTTAAATCTGGTCTCAGATGCTTCCTAGCTGTGTGACCCTGGGCAAGTCACTTAACCTTGCTTGTCTCAGTTTGTCATCTGTAAAAGGAGATGAAGGAGGAAATGTCAAACCACTCTAGTATCTTTGCCAAGAAAACCCCAAATGGGATCAGGAAGAGTCAAACACAACCGAAGTGATAGAACAACAAAGAAAAATAATTCTTATTAAGTGCCTGATGTGTGCCAGGCCCTGTGCTAAGTGCATTACAAATATCTCATTTGACCTTAAAACAACAACCTTGTGGAGGCAGATACTATTATTACCCCTCTTTTACAGTGACTTGTCCAGGGTCACACAACTTGTGTGTGACACTGGATTTGAACTCAGGTGTTCCTGACTCCAAGAACAGCTTTCTTTTCACTCTACCACCTGGCTTCCTGGCACACACAAAGTGCTTATAGAAATACTTGCTTGCCAGAAAATAACATTGTATCTCTTCCTGTTAGTGATACTTTTCTTTTTCATCCTTTTTTTACTTCTCTCTCCACATACAGCTACCCCTCCCATTTATTCAGCATCAGTATATTTCAGTTCATTCTGACCTCATCTTTCTGGCACTCTTAAAGATACCTCACATTAATTTGTACTTGTTCTTGGTCCTGTGTCCTTTCCCTATACATTGTTCATTTAGTGCATATTCTTTTAAAATCCAAGCTCATTAAAGATGTTCTTTCTTTGCAGCCACATTGTTTACTGTTAGATGTCCCCTTTTCTTACTCATTGGTATGATTTTTGGTGTGCGTTAAAATGTCAGAATTTCTGCAGTTTGAGTTTTAATGTCAGAGTTTCATCTTGTGTTTTATTTTTCCATCTCTCTTGAGCTATATAATGCTTTTAAAATCTCTGCTTTTGGATGATATCTATCTTTTCAATGATTTTTTTTTTGAAATTTGCTCAAATCCAGGGTGGGTATTTAACTTCACCCAGAATTTCTTTTCTTGGCTACTCTGAACTCCCAAGGTCACATTTTCACTTTCTCTTAGGTTACTGTCACTTTGAAAAAAGTATTAGTTACTAGTTTTCTCTCTTCAGGAAGAATTAAGTCAAACATGATAGCTTCTTCCTTATCTTCCTCTATTTTTTGGAAGTGTTAGCAAGGCAAATTAAAAATCTACAAAATTACTTAAAATCATAAAGTACATTAAAGTTAAATAGCTTCAGTGTCATATAACTTTCAGGACCAAAAAATGTTTAAGGGTCAAAATATAGGTTGTCCCCAAAATCTAAGAGCAGTTTTAAGCTTTAGTAAACTTTTGGATGCCTTTTATTTAATTCTCTATTTTAATTTCATGATAAGTTTATTTGGAGGGAAGCACTAATCAACATAAGGGACTTACCCATCATACCCACTTCTTTCAAGTCAGTGAGTATTTGGCAAGATCCTCATCCATTCAATTCAACAAAAATTTCTTATGTACCTTATATGTACCAGGCACTGTGCAAGGCAATGGGAATATGACGAAAAACAAAAAGAGAATGAACCAAAGAAAAATCCTTTTTTTTTTTGTTTAGTCATTTCTGCCATGTCTGACTCCTTGTGACCTCATTTGGGGTTTTCTTGGCAAAGATACTGGAGTGGTTTTCCATTTCCTTTTTCAGCACATTTTACAGATGAGGAAACTGAGGTAAACAGAGTCAAGTGACTTGGGTCACATGCCAGGTCACAAACTAGGGTCACACAGCTAATAAATGCCTGAGGTTAGAAATCAGGTCTTCCTGAGTCCAGGCCCAGTGCTCTAACCATTGGATCTCCTAGCTGCCCCTCAAGTTATTTACAATCCTGGGCCAATGAGACTGGTACCAACTTACATATGGCACATGGTAGAAGCTAAAGGAGGCAAAGGGGAGATCGAAGTGCTTTAGAAATGTTTAAGGAAAGAGAGAACATTAATAGTTATCAGCTACTCTGAGTCTCAGCCTTTGTACCTCTTAGAGAACAAGACAATTAGACTTATGATAAGGAGTGTATTGTCTTAATTCCAGTTTTTACCAATGCCTTTTTGTTTTTACACAATAGAAAAAAATTAGTCAAGCAAAGCTAGCTTGTATTGACTAATTGTATATGCAAAGTTCTATACCTAGACCCCCCCATGATGTCTCCAAAAGAATGGAAGTATATTTTCCCATAGCTTTTGAAGGGTCAAAACTATTACAACATGACATTCAGTTTGAAAAAAAATCTATAAAACATGAAAGCTTTGCTTGTACTGACTCAGATGCCTTCTTAATTTTACATCTCTCCTTTCTGCATATCTGATTGTAATTTTCCTTCAAAGCTCAGATTAATGTCCATATAAACTTTCTAGACAACTCCAGTGCTCATTGATGTGTCCTTTATTTTATACCATGTGTCAATATAGTGGCTAGAGCAGTTGTCTCTTTAGAGGTCCATAACCCAGTGTCAGAGTTCAATTAATTCTCATCCTCTGGGTGCATTGCTCCAGTCATAGCTAAGAAATTTAGTCTTTTGGTCTCTTTCTGTAGTTTTTACCTTGAGAGATTTTTTTTTAGTACTGGAATTTCTGGATTTATTCTTTCTAACACTTGATTATCACCCACCTGCAATTTCCTCAGTATTCATAACTGTATATCCTTGCACTTCTTTACTCAGATATATTTTTGATATTTAGTCATTAGTCCTCCTTCATTCCCTCACCCATCAGTACCATGGAGATAGCTGAGATCTCCCAGGAATATAAGAGCATTTGTTCTGCAAACTATTGCTTGATATCATAGGTTTAAAATTGAAAGAGATCTTAGAGCTCAAACAATAACCTTTAATTTTTAAAAAATATATTTTATTGTTTTTTCAATTAACAAGTATATATTTTTACCCTACTTCTCTCTCTCTGGAAAAAAAGAAAAACAAAACTCTCTAACATTTATACATAGTAAAGCAAAAAAACCACCTCATAGTTACCATATCCACAAATGTGTGCCATTCTGCATATTTAGTCCCTCACCTATCAGGATGTGGTTTTCATTCTTCATCACTGGTCCTTTGGAATCATGATCAATCATGAAATTTATTAAAGTTCTTGTCTTTCAAAGTTGTTCACTGTTACATTATTGTTACACTACAATTCTTTTTCTGAGATCTACTCATTTCTTTTGGTATCATTTCATATAAGCCTTTCTAGGTTTCTCTGAAAACTTTTCTTTCTTTGTTTCTTATGGCATAATAGCATTCTAGTACATTGATATACCACAATTTGTTTAGTTTGTTAGGAGGAAACCCTTTGAGTTTCCAATTTTTGTCCACTACAAAAATGACTAATAAATATTTGTTGTACATATCAATTGTTTTGCTCTTTAGTTTCTTTAGGGTATGAGTTTAGTAGAATAGCTGGACCAAAGGGCATGCACAATTTGATGATTTTCTGGGCATAGTTTCATATTGTTTTCCAGAATGTTTTCCAATTTACAATTCCACCAACAGTATTAATAGACCAGTTTTCTCATGGTTTTTCTAACAGTTGTCATTTTCCTCTTTTCTGCTCAACTGACAATCTAATAGGTGTGAGATGGAACTTCAAAGTTGTTTTAATATGTATTTCTCTAATTATTTGGGATCTGGAACATTTTTTTTCACATATGGTTATAAGTTGCTTGGATTTGTTCTACCAAGAACTCCCTGTTCATATCTTTTAACTATCAGTTGGGCAATGGCTTTTATTCTTATAAATTTCAGTCAGTTCTTATGTATCTTATGAATGAAATCTTTATAAGAGAAACTTATTGCAAAGATATTTTTTCTAAGTTATCTGTTTTCTTTCTATTTTAGTGGGGTTTTTTTTGTATAAAAACTTAAATTTTAGGTTTATCTGCTATGGTCCTCTCAATCCCTGGTTTGGTCATGAACTATTCTCCTATTTATAGATCTGAAAGGTAATTTCTTCCTTGCTCCTCTAATTTATTTTTGATGTAATCTTTTCTATCTAGGTCACATATCAATTTGTTCCTCATCTTTGTATTTGTTTAAACCTGATTTATGCCAGGTTGCCATCCAGTTTTCATATTGGGTTTTGTTAAATAGTGAGTCCTTTTCTATTGTCACTGGATTCTTTGTGTTTAATCAAATGCTAGAAAACTAGGTTTATTTGTTTCTGAATGTCATGTACCCAAGCCATTGTGTGAATCTCTGTTTGTCTGCCTACCCCCCTTCCCGTGTGTGTGTATGTGTGTGTGTGTGTGTCTCTCTCTCTCTCTGTCTCTGTCTCTCTGTCTCTTTCCCTTCCTCTTTTTCTCTCTCCCTTCTCCCTTTTCTACCCTCTCTTCCTCTCGTCTCCCCTCACCCTTTTGTCTCTTGCCAGCACCAAATAATTTTGATGATTACTGTTTCATAGCATATTGAGATTTGGTGCTCTTAGATTCCGTTCCTTCCCACTTACTTTTTCATTCTTTCCCCTTGAGGTTCTTGACCTTTTATTCTTCCATATGAATTTCATTATTATTTTTTCTAGCTCTACAAATTGCTCTTTAGGTAGTTTGAGTGGCATGACACAAGTGAATCAAGTTTGGCTGCATTGTTATTTTTGTTAAATTGGCGCAACCTACAAAAGAACAATTATTATTTCTCCAGTTACTTAGGCCTGACTTTATTGCTGTAAATATTATTTTGTATATACAATCCTTATATGTGTCTTAGTAGGTATACCCCAAGTATTTTATACACCCTCTAGTTATGGGATTTTTCTGACTCATTCTGCTGGTTTGTTGTTTTTTTTTTGGTAATTTACAGAAATGCTGATGATTCGCATGGATTTTTTTGAAATCCTTCAACTTCTTTGGCCACCATTCCCCTCTGTTTTTGCTCCCTTTATTAGAACAAGACAATTTGAAATCAAGGATTGTCTCACTACTATATTTATGTCCCTGGTTATAGTACATTGCCTGCCACAGAGTACATGAAGGTGTGTTTAATAAATGTTTTTTCCCTCATTCATTGACTAGATATTGGCTTTTGTTGTTTTGTAATTGTTTCCTTTTTGCTAGTCTCACCTTCCCAGCTAGATTTTAAGCTTCTTTAGGGCAGGGTCTATAGTTTCTACTTATTCTGTGTCTCTTTTATCATCTAGAATAGAGCTAGTCATAAAATAAACACTGAAATTACTTTTCAAATTGAATATAACCTTTCTGTTGGTTGTCAGGAAATGACTGAACATATGCTGTAATATGTCTTATGTTAAGAACCATGAAATATGAACCTAGGATTAGAGCTATTAATCTGGCCAATATTAATAGGAGGGGTGACACCTTTTAAAGGCTTTCTTTTCTTAACCAAATATTACTCTTTTGTAAAGATGACTTAGAGGCTGGTGAGGGCAGCAGGATATCTAGTTAATTGATTGCTTTCTGATAGCATTTTTATATATTATCATTTCTAAGAAGCCAAGTAAACGTTAATTACTTGAACAGAATGAAAAAATGGATATAAAATTACTACATGAGGATGCTATTTTGTAATGTTTCCTGATTTTTAGTGGCATACATGCATAATTTGCTTTTATTGAGATCTAAAAATGAAATGTCACAAGGCCCCCTGTGCTGTGAGGAACCATCAATTCACATGCAGCAGGGTTTGTTGCTGTGCAGTTCAAAGGGAAGGAGAAGAGACATCTCTAACTTCTCTCCCCATCATTCTTCAAGGGAGACTTGGAGTCCTGCCAGGAGGGGAAGCATGAGGTGAAGCCACAGCAGCTTCTATGTTTTTCTCAGAGAGATGGGATACCAGGCTAAAATTATATCTATTTATTAATTTCGAGAAAGAGGCTATCTTTTTCAAGCTAGCTTCTAATCTCTGTTTTACTATTGCAGTGAAAGAGGTCTCAAAGCTCTTTAGCCAAGTTTGAATCTCCTTCCCACCAAATACCAGTTCCAAAATGGAATACAGAGAGAAACCATTTATCTAAATTGGTAACAAAACAGAATTCTGAGAAGGTATAGTAGGAGAATATGTATCAGACAATACAGAGTGAAAGAGCTCTCCCATCAAGAGTGAGGTAACAGCTCAGACAAGAAAGTCCTAGATATTACCCAGCAGGAAGTTATCTGAAATTTCTAGAGTAGCAAGCTGGATATGATGTAATCTGCCAGCTCCTCTCATGATTTCCTAGAGTAGTTTCCTTCAGTAACCTGAAGAGGAGTTGGCTTCATCTATTTTTTCTCTTGAAGTTAGAAGCTAGAAATGCCCAAAGCGACTGCAGGATCTGAAGTGGCTTGACGAAGACTGAGGGGGTTGAATCTCTCTTGCTCTCCTCAGTTCTGCCCTACCCCTGACATGGTCATGGGACGTTGATCTCCACCAATAAGGAGAGCGTCCCAACGCTTTGGGGTTGGGGTTACACTTACATTTGTATAATGCTCTATCGTTACTTTTTTGTTATTTTTATAGTCCATTATCACACAAGTATAAAACAGTCATAATAAGTAGTATAAATCCCATTTTATAGATGTTAAATAACTTGCTCAAGCGTCGCCCCACAAGTTAGTCATATTGCTAAGACTATAATACAGTTTTCCTCTCTCCTAAGTATTTACTAGAAATTCTCTAGTTTTTAAAAACTAGGAGAACGAGTTTCTAGGAAAATGTAAATACTAATTTTAATGACTGCTTAATATTTTGGCACGTTAGTACTCACAATAACAATATACAAACAGTTTAATTATGAAGTAGTGGAAAGAACCCTGGAGGAATGAGAGGATCTGGGTTTGAATCCTGATTCTGTTAATTCATAGAATTTAGCCTTCGTTTCCTCATCTGCAATATAAGGAGGGTAGACTACATGACTTCTCAGGTTCTTTCTAATTCCAAATTTCCAATCATATTCTATGATTCTTATATAGGATAAGTTTTGAGCAAAGTATTACCTCTTACTGTGAAATACACTTCCTCTTCCTAATTCCATTTAAGAAAAACAAACCCAGTTACTTCCCATTTGGAACTGAAAGAATTGAAGTTTGTTTTTGGAAATTGCTTGTTAAAGTTGTTGCTTATACCTGAGTTCTTGGTGCATCATACAAGGGAAAACTCATCAGTGAAGGCTTCTTCTGTTCATCTTCTATTAATTAGTATCCATCATGGCCTGGTCTAGAGCATACAGAAGGTTGTCATTTAGATGATGGCTAATGTGAACTTCACCCCTTGGGATGTCAGGTTAAATGCTAACTTAATTTAGTTATTAGTACTATAACAAAATACCTTTGCATATCATGAAAAAGGGTAAATGTTTCCTCTATGCCACACAAAAAACATCCTAGAATTGGGTTCCTAGAGCATGGGAACCGGATTTTTGGTGGTTAGTTTTTTTAAACTAATGAAAACTCTATTGTAAGTGTTGAATATTATGGATTCTTATCATCTGAGGTGAGTAAAAATAAAATTATGTATAATATTATATAGAAATAGATATATCTTTTATTGATAGTAAAAACAATGACAGCATTGACCTGTATCTTTAAAGTTTACGAGACTTTACACATGTTATCTCATTTAATCCACATATCTCTATATATATTATACATACATTATTATATATTACACATAAAATATTATATATATTCTCTCTTCATATAATCCATATATACTTTATAAGGTAGGTGCTACTATTATTTTTATTTTATAAAGAAGGAAAAATCTCCATATTTATAATTCCAGTGATTAACCTGGTACCTGGTGCATAGTAGGCACTTAAACTTTTGTTGATTTACTAAACTGGAAGAGATTAACAGGAGTTGCTCAGGGTCACCTAGCTAATGCTTCTTTCTGCCTGGCAGCTACTCACTCAACACACACACATGCATTCTACATGACACTGAGCCTGGACCTCTGGTTTCTGTCCAGCTCATCTGCTTTTTATTCCTTTATAGAACAGCAGTAACTGAAAAAAAATCATGAGAGAGAAGACTTTTCAGTAGGAGCTAATTTGGGATTTAGGAAGTTTCTGAGTTCTTCAGTCAGAGTTGACTAGCAGCTGGAGGAGTTTTGGGCAACTACATGACTTTCAGAGAAGATGTCCACCAACAGGAGGTTAAACGCAAACCTCCATTGACTTGCTGGAAGATAGGAACTTAAGGGAACTGAACTGATAAAGCCTGTTATTTATGATTTAAATATCAACTTCCTTTCTGGGACATTAATAATAGGAGTTTGTGGCTATTGTTTCATTTTAAGTGTTTGTTAATGAGCTTCTATTCGACTTTTGTTTTAAATATTTTAAACATTTCTGTTGTGTGAAGGAAATAAATAGCTGTCCCATATCAGATTCACATTATACATTAAGGATCCTTTTGTTCACTTTTAGGGCAAGAGTAGATTTGGTGACACCTAAACTTTAAGTGATTTCTCTTAGAATTTTGGGGAACAAGGAACCAGAGACAATGAGAAAAGAGCCTTTCTTTAGAAGTCATGCTCTTCCGGACTGAACTTGGTCTGCACAAACCCAGAGTTGAGAACTTCTAGAGAATAAGGGTATCCCAGCTGCCCTGGGCCCAGTAGCTCTATTCTTACTTGTAGATAGTAACATAAATTCAAGCTCTCCATCTGTTCTCCTTTATTCTAAGATATTACTAACTATCCTCCTTTTATAATTGTATGTTTATTTCATGATGCCTTTTTTACAACTTCTTACATATGCATCATCCCTGGTAGTCTGCTGTAGCCTGTTTATGCTTGCCATATGTCTTTTCATTGCCCTTGGTGATTGAGAGTCTTCGGAGACCATAGAGTTTCGCATGATGTGCAGCTATATAGTATTACTGGAAAACTATTGATGTTAAAAGAATGGTGGCAAAGAACAATACTGCCTAATTTCCCAAGTTGGGTTCAGTTCTTTCTATTTCATTCTGGGCACAATATATTATTTATATTCACATATCTCTGTGTGTGTGTGTGTGTGTGTGTGTGTATGTATGTATTTATAAATGGATCAACTTCATGGACTTCCCATTGAATTTCATACACCTAGTTTGGTGTAATGGATAAACAGCTAGCCTTGGAGTCAGGAAGAGCTGAATTTGAGTCCTTCTTCTAAGACATCCTAGCCATAAGACTGTAGGGAAGTTACTCCATGTACCACTGCTCTCAGGCACTTCTCCAAAGCTCCAAGTTGTAGACTGCTTTTCTGTATCTGTCAAAGCAGTTTCCTTACCAGCAAATCCTTATTGTGATGACTCTACTAGTCTGGACCAAGAAAAAAAGGGAAAAAAAATTAGAGATGCTGGACATCATGTTTTCTTTACCCAGTTGTTTTTTTCTGGGTGGGTTGCCAGGTTGAACTCTCCTGAATGGCTGTGAGATTGCTGAGTCCTCTGTGGAGACTCCATGTAATGAGCCCAAAGTCATCTGTAATCAGGAACAACTGAAGAACCTCAATATATTTGGGAAATTCCTCTTAGACTTGCTATGGGACATCATCCATCAAGCACATAGTTCCCTGTTCTATGCTTTACTTGCTAGATACATGTGACTTACTCTTTCAGATCTAATTCAAATGCTATCCTTCTCCACATTGATCCTTCTCAGATGCAAGTGATCTTGTCCTCATGTCATTTTGTACTCTTGTGCAATTATCGATGATGAATTTATATTGTTTATCTGTTTGGGGAAACTAGATAGTACAATGAATAGAATGCCAGGTTTGGAATCAAGAAGACTCATCTTCCTAAGTTCAAATCTGGCCTCAGACACTTACTAGCTGTGTGACATGGGGCAAATCACTTAATTCTCTTTGCCTAAGTCTCCTCATCTGTAAAATAAGATGGGGAAAGAAATGGCAAACTACTCCAAATGTCCTCCAAGAAAACCCCAAGTGGGGTCATGAAGAGTTGGACACAACTGAAATGCAATTGAGCAACAACATTGTTTTTCTGTGTACTTATCATCATGACCATATTCAACTTAAGCAACTTGCATTTATCAGGTACCTGTTACATACCAGATTCTGGGGGATTAAAATAAAAATGAAATAGGTCCTGCCTTCAAGGAACTTATATTCTCTTAGAGGAGATGCCATGTACATGTATAGACATATACAAAATATGCAAGGTGATTTTATATAGTGAGGGAAAGGCATTGACCCCTGGTGGGGATCATCAATACAAATTCCTTGGGGAAAGGGACCATATCCTTTTTATTTTTATATCTTCCTGCAATGTGAAATATCATATATTCTGCTATGAACAAAAAAGGAACTACTGATACCTTTTTAGCTTGTCTCCTAAAGTGGAGATGCATCAATTAGAAATAGGTATTTACTGACTGTCTGCTGTCACAATACTGGGTCATATTTGTGGAATCCTTTCAGGGTTTACAAAGCACTTTCCTGACAATTGCATTGTGAGGTAGGTAACTCAAGTATTATTATACGCATTTTATAGTTGACAGACGATGCCCAGAGAGGTTAAGTGATCTTCCTCAGGGTTATATGGCAAGTAAGTTATGGAGCCGGGATTCAAATCCAATTCTTCTGAATGAGATCTCAAGGACTGTGGTTTGTGTTATACCATGCTGTCTCTCAAGTGCTCAGTACTATGTCCAGTACCATGCCCAGGTACTGTAAGAGAAACATAAGTGGAAGGAAGGATGGGAAAAAAAAAACCCAAACATTAGTTAAGTGTCTACTAAGTGCCAAACACCGTGTGAAGTGCTTTATCAATATTATCTTATTTTTATCCTCACAACAACCCTGGAAAGGAGATGTTATGTTATCCCTATTTTTATAATAGAGGAAACTGAGACAGACAGCTGTTAAATGACTTGTCATATTGCTTGTGTTTGAGGCTAGATTAAAACTCAGGTGTTCCTGACTCCAAGTCCAACACTAGGCTACCCAACTGTCCCCAAGAACACTATGTTGTATCAGTGGAGATGAGATGAAATTTATTCAACAACAGACAAATACAGGACCCTTCATGATTAAGTACTCTATTTCTTGGTGCATATGACAAGAACTCTGGGGATATGGATGAAAGAGAGATCAGTGAAGAGTTACGAAAAGTTTAAGAGAGAAAAGGGAACTTGAATTGAGTCTTGAAGGCTACCTGAAAGGCTCAGTAGAAAAAAAGTTAAAAATAGATACGGTTTAAGCCTGGACGCCAAGTATAATACATTGTGCCAGGTGACAAGGCAGCAAAATCACATTAACTCAGTTCCTGCTAATTGAGATGTAAAATACAAACACAGCTGGAGTAAAGTTTACTTTGGCACTATCTATCAAAAAAAGGGTTTGCTAAGCAGATTAGAAGTATAAGATTGTGGGCTTGTTTAGCTGACTGAAGAAAGTAGATTTTTTTTTGTAACTCAAGGGACATGGTGTTAGCAACACTCATTTGCAAACAAACAAATTACAGTAGAAAGAACACTGGATTTCAACAGTGGAGTCAGAGAATTGGATTTAAGGTCTAGTTCTGTGACTAACTGTATGACTGAGGTGGCTTCAATTTTCTCTTCTGTAAGATGATGAGGTGAGACTTAACATTAAGTTCTTTTCTGGAACCAACATACTATAATTCTGTAATCTCACCTGGGCCCTCACTGCAGTATGGCAATCCTTTGTTATGCTGTACTTTAGTCATGTCTGACTCTATATGACCCCATGGACATGATCCATGGGATTTTCTTGACAAAGCTACCGGAGTGGTTTGCCATTTCTTTTCTCCATTGTGTCCCCATTTTACAGATGAGAAACTGAGGCAAATAGGGGTGAAGTGACTTCTCCAGGGTCACACAACTAGGAAATATTTGAGACTGGATTTGAATTCAGGACTTTCTAACCCTAAGTCCAGTGCTCTCTCCATTGCACCATTATGTCTTCCTAATTGATTCTGTAACCCCCTCACCATAGAAGTTTTTCCAAATTTTTTCAATTCCTCCTAAGTCCTCCATGGCTCCCCCTCCTTCCACCCTCTCAACTGAGAACTTTGTCTCATATTTCACTGGAAAAAGAAGAGTCCATTCGATGAAAATGCCTTCCATTTTTCTCATCTCATAGTCTTCATCATACTGTGTGTTTGACTCTACAGAGTTTCTCAATCATCATCCCCTCCCCCTTTCAGCTTCTTATTATGTGTTATCTCTTCCCTACTTCCTCCCCCATTAGATTTTAAACTCCATCAGAGCAGAGATTTTCTGTCTTTCTGCCTGAATTGTATTTCTAATGCTTAGCATAGTGTCTGGCAAAAAATAAATGCTTGTCTACAAGACTTACCATCTTAGCTTTCTGCCACTATTCTAGATCAGAAACAGAATTTTGGAGCTGGAGAAAAACGTTAAAAATGATCAATTCTATCCCCATCAATTTTACTGTCAAGGAACTGAGGCTCAGAAGAATTAAATGAGTTAAGCTTCCACAGCTAGTTAGTGTCAGGGCTAAAATGAAGATTTCTCTCTCTTGTCCTTTCTAGTGCTCTTTTCACTACCCCATCCAGCTTTTATTCCGCTCAATGCTTTTGTGATGCCCCTGTGGCTCCTGTGGTCTTTGGGGTCTCATTGGTCTGGTACAAGTTACCTTCTCAGGTACACTCTGATGAGGCACAACACTGATGGAGCATAAAACTCTCTTTAAAGGGCACAGTAGGAACAGGATCCCTCCCTTTGAAACATTAACAGTTACCAGAAGAAGAGTTGTTAAAAATATCATTAACACAAGAAATTTCCAGGAGCAGGAAATGCCAGTGACACCAGGTCAATTAATATCAACAGATACACATATAAATATTTCAACTTGGTAGGGTGGAGGAAGGAGGAAAGAGGGAAAAAAAACTTTATATTTTATAATGGAATTAATAGTTTTTTAGTCCATTATAACTACTCCTTTCATGAAACTTTTTTTGTCCTAAAAAGTAATCATTGTCTTCTCACTTAAGGGGTAGGTGGAGTCTGAGGCTGGTGGAGTGTTTGAACTCCAAAGTTCTAAGATGCAGTATGACTAAAGTCAATTGGATGTCTGTCCTAAGTCTGGAGCCTATACTTAGAACTCCTGGAGAAGGGGGCCACCAAGCATCCTGTAGAGGGGCAAATGGGTCAAGGTCAGAAACATCAGGTCAAAGTTTCAGTGCCAATCAGTAGTTAGGATTGGATCTGTGAGTGGTTCCTTTTTTCCAACCTGAATGAGATAGAGAGACCCAGTCTCAAAAAAAAGTAATCAATCGACATGTATCTAAACACTTCCTATGCCTCTTGTTCTATGCTAAAAATAAGGAACAGGGAAAAATGGAAGAAAATGAGAGTATCCTTATGGTGAGGTATGTATTATAAAGATGATACTCCTGCAGTGAAATGTAATCATTTATTCTGTGTCAGCAGTGTCATAAAATGGTCAGAGATGCCCACTTAATTAGTATACTTTCTACTTCTGATGCTTGGCTTGTGTCCTGTTAACACTCAAAAGATTAATAGGAATTCTTTTCTTTACATTTCAGCCTATTGGGCACCTTTCTCCTCTTTAAAGTATTTTCTGTATAAGACAATGAGAATGATACTTTTGTGCAGCTCTTTCCCGTCTGCTATTTTCTTACTTTCTGAAGGGGATTCTCCCTTTTCCCCAAGAGGAAGTAGAGACTCAAGGGGGAATGTGATAAAATAACTTTTTCATGAACATCGTTCTGCCATCAAGAGAAGATTCACGACTTGATTGTGAGTAACAACGGATTTAACTTAGGGTGTCCACATTGGGGGAAGTATACTTCTTTCTCTTAGTGGTTTTTGTTCTTAACAGAGTTCAGTACAGTGTCATTCTAGGTCCTTAGCAAGTCTATCTTAGGATAAGGACTTGGAAGCCACAGAGTGATCTGGAAAGATATTGCTTCTTTAGGTCAGGTTGGGCTGCAGGAAGGGACCTCCAAATATAACTCCAAGTTCAGGGTGAAATTCCTTTCTGACTATGCCATTTTCTTATTCAACCAATTCTAGGGGCTCCCTATTACCTCTAGCATCAAATATAAAATCCTTAGTTTGGCATTCTGCCCCTTTCTAACCTTTATGGACTTCCACTTTACTCTCCTCTACATGCTCTATGGTCTGGTGACATTGGCCTCCTCAGTGTTCCTGCTGAGTTCTACTGCCTGACTCCCTATACCTGGAATATTCTCCCTGCTCATCTGTTTCCTGACTCCCTTATCTTCTTTCAAGGCCCAGCTAAAATCCTACCTTCTACCAGGAAACTTTCCCAATTTTTTAAAATGCTTTTCATATTGTCACCCTCATTAGACTATGAGCTTCATGAGATTAGTGATTGTTCTTCCTTCCTTCCTTCCTTCCTTCCTTCCTTCCTTCCTTCCTTCCCTTTCTTTCCTTCCCCTTCCTTTCCTCCCCTTCTATTTCCTTCCCTTCCTCGCCTTTCCTTTCCTTCTTTCCCTTTTTCCCTTCCTCTCTTTCTTCCTCTTTTCCTCTCCTCCTCTTTCCCTACCCCTTTCCTTTCCAAGCACTTAGTACAATGCTTGACACTGAGTGGGCACTTGATACATACTTGTTGATTTGGTTTGACTCTCCATTGCCCCCTAACACTTACATTGATTTATCTTAGAGTACAAGTTTTTATGCTCAGAATTTCCTAAACTTCAACTCTGTGCTGCCAGGATTAGAGACATGATAGAGATGGCATGTGGTAGCAGGGGCTGTGACATATCAGAAGATGTGCTTCCTCTGCTTCTAGTGACATGTTTTTTCTCTACTTTTTCCCTACAGCAACTTGCCTTACCAACCTGTTCCCTTGCCTACCTCTGCTTTCTCACTCCTAGATTCTTGGGGCTAATTCCAAAGGCTAGCAAAGTGATCATACTGCCCTGTTCATTCCCCAACATTTAGCAACATGTTTTCTAAATGGATAGCTATATAGTGTTGACCTGAAAACTGGGTTAAAGAAAAGGCAACAGGCTAAATGCATACATTTTATGATTTAATTAATTAATTGATCAATTCCCTATTAAAGATAACAGTAACATAATGCATTATGGAGCCAGAAATGTTCTGACTGGCTAGTACAGAAATCTTCTGGCTTATATACATTTTGCCATGAGAAAAAAACTCTCTCAGTTGAACAAATCATAAATTCAGTAAGACAAGACAATTAATAGAACAATGTCAGTTGAGTCTTGCAATTCCAGGCTGGGTAAACATATGTCTCGGTGACATATGACAAGAAAGAAAATCCCACCACTAGTGAGTGGCAGGCTTCCTGTCCTAAACAGATATTCGAAATAGCTGACATAGGAAATGGTAAACAAAGTTCAAATAGAAATTATGACTTAAGATGTCTGTATTTTCTTTACCATTAATATGCCATAACATAGTATATGTCTATAGATATTAAGATATGGAAAAAGTCCCATTATTCAAGATAGCATCTTAGGTTAAAGGTCTCCCATGAAATGTTAAGTCAGCCCTGGCTGGCTTTTGTTGACATAGGAAGAGGAATTCTCTGAGTTTGCTTCAGAGAGAACAAAGAGATTATTCCAAAATTTTATATTAAACATTATCAATAGTAAATACACCATTAAAAGCTGAAAACAAAACTCATTATATAGCTCACATATATTTCCCATTGGAGTTTATTGAATCAGGTTACAACTGTCAGCTCTCAGAGGCAGCTAGGTGACTCAGTATATAGGGTACTGGAGCAGGTATTACAAAGACCTGAGTTCAAATCTAGCCTCAGTTACTTATTAGCTATATAACTCTTGATAAAATCTGTCCCAATTTCCTCATCTATTAACAATAACACTACGTATTCTCTCAGAATTGTTGTGAACATCAAATGAGATGGTTGTCAAACATTTTGCAAACCTTAAAGTGCAATATAAGTGCTAGCTATGAATAATATTAATAATCTTCTTGAGACTGTTTGCTTACTGTCAAATAGGGATTTTAATTGCAATAGTACTTGTTTCACAGCATTGTTATGTGAGGCTCAAATGAGAAAAAGATGTCAGTTATTATTTTCATTTTTGAAAAATAAAAATTGTGTATTCCCTCTGTGTCTGTTTCTGCATCTTTAAAATGTGGGGTTGTTGTAGATGAGCTCTAAGTTCCTTCCAGCTCTAAACACCATGATTATGAATGTGTATATATGTTTGCAACACACAAGTACAGAAAATTACTTTAGCTAAACCCTGAGGCTATACAAGTTCAGAATTAAAATTCAAATTGAAGAAGGAAAAGATTCTGCTGTGGAGAAGGAGAAGAGCTTATAGGATCTTATTTTCATTCAGTAAGTCTCACAATAGAATAAAATATCCATGTCTCAAAGTGATTCCAGTAAATGGAACCCACAGTATTTTAAATAATGCCTTTCGTTCAAGGAGAGCCAAAAAGTAAAGTTGTTTTGTCTGTGTACCTTTGCATTTCCATGAAGTCTTATTGCATCAGAGACTAGAGAATAAAATAAAAGTATTAGGGAAATAAATTTCCCTTCAACCTTTACTCCAGGAGAGCTTTAAGAGTTTGAATTAAAGGGGGTTGTTCAATGCCAGCAGCCTAACCCTACCCCTTGAATTCCTCCTTAGGGTATGGAAAGGCAGGTTTATATGTCTGTGATTCTATTGCTCCAATGACTCCAAGAAAATCCAAGAGAAAAAAGGGGCAGGGACAAGAATGGTATTCTGCAGTGCTATTTCAGCTAATTGATAAAAAAATATATATATATAAGCTAGGTAGTGAACTTAATGAGAAAAAGAAATCTGGAGATGATCGTGTCAAACTTGAAAAAATCAGAGGCCACCAATGAATGGATCCATAAGGATCCCTGTGATCTGTATATTGACTTAATTTTAAACATTTTAACATTATCTATGTTTTATTGTATTTTTACTTATTTTGTTAGCTATTTTTAGTTATATTTTAATCTGATTTGGGACCATTGAGGAGTGTTTTGGGTTGCATGTTTGATGCCTGGCATCTGGAGGCCCACAGATGATAGCAACAAATGTATGGAGGGAATGGAGAGGAGGAGTCTTATAGTGGGAATGGTGGTCAATTAGTGGGGGAGGAAGGGTTTGATTTGGTACTGAGGAACAAGGAACTGATTGTCGTCTCCTTAGTCTTATGCATGGGGTATGTGAGAGAAAGAGTAGCCAGCCCTGGAGAGACTGCCAAGGAGTGTGGAGCCTTCAGGAGAAAGCTGGGTTCCACAGAGAATTCAAAGAGAGCGTAACAGTGTAAGAATGAGATAACCAACAGAAAGGAGATTTCATTAGAAGAAGAGGAAGGTGTATTATTAACATATTTTTGCTTAATTTGAAGATCTTTCCCACCCATTAATAGGCTCATGTGACCTGCTTAAATCATGGGTGGAACAGGAAGGATGGAACAGAACTGGGAGCAAGTTGGTGAGAGTAGTTAGGGGGAGAGGATACAGGTAGGCACAAGTAGTCTTGTGAGCATTTGTTTGTGGTAAGACCCCTGGGCCAGGGGGAGGAAGGCTTGGGAATGACTTTGTCCCCTGCAGTGCTAATGTGTATTGTATTCTTGGTTACTATAAGGGACTTGGCTTTCTGGTGTTGGGATTTGGCTTTCTGAATAAATGTTTTTCTTCTGCCTTCTATATGGGGAGTCTGTTATGCTTTTCAATTCAGAACTACACAAGCATATTCATAGTCACGCTCAGAGCTGTGAATATTGCCTTGGTGATGAAGAAGCTTTTTCAGAGGCCACCAGGAGAAAACAGCAGAGGACAGTGACTAGGAGGGCTAGGTCCAGGAATGTGCAGCCAAATCTCTTCTGCTTTTACTTGAATAAACTTAGAAGAAAATGCTTGTATAGAGCCAGAACTAACATATGGCAAATGGGGATTTGGTTCAAGTGTTGACATTGAAGGGTCAACCTTCCTTTCATTATAACCTCCCACCTCTAGGGAGCACCCACTACCCCACTCATTCCAACTGACCCCAAAATGCTGTCCTCCCAGGGTCTTGTGCCCTCTTTCTCCTCTCATAGCCATCTCCTCACCAACAGGAGGCTGCCCCCATCACACCAATCTGATTTGAGAATCCACAGACCACTTAGGACACCTGGGAGGGTGAGGGTAAAAAGGAGTCGTTAGCAGGGAGGATCAATATGAAGGCAGAACATGCCATACACTCCTGAATTGAATTCTTTCAGAGCAAGAACTGTTTATCATCTATTTTTTTTTGTCTCCTTAACTCAGAGCACAGTGCCTTGTTTAGAGCGAGTTTTTGAGATGTGTTTGTCAGCAACGATAAACACTAAGATGTCTTCTGCCAAACCAATAATTTATCTCCCCTCCCCCAAAATAATCCCCTGAGATTCACGCTTTCTGGAGGTGTTAGAATTCTCTATCTAATTAGAACTTTGAAGTATATTGTTTCTCTACTTGGTTTTGCCCATACCCTGATTAACAAATTCCTTCTTTTGGTTCCATTAATCCCTTGATCCAGAATTGCTTTCTAACTAGAAAATATTCTCCCCTCCTTTCCTGCTTATCCAGACACACTCAGTCCTAGCTAGTAATGTACTGAGTTTGGGGTCTAAGTAGAGGTGTCAAGCTCAGACTGTAAAATTTCAGAGTGCAGCCCCTGAACCAGATTAAAATGTAATTGAGGAATGTTTAAATATTTGTGTATATGTATATATATGTACATATACACATATATGTATATATATGCATTATATATACATATATATGTGCATTATATATATGCATTTTATATATGTATATATAGCAACATAGATGAATAGGTGATGTTAATTTGTAGTTTTCTAAGTCAGTATGCATCCACAAGTTTCTGTTTCTATTTGAGTTTGAGTACAATTTGGTGTCAAACTCAAAATAATAAGAATTTTGCTCTAGTGCAAAAATAATATAGTTTCTAAAAAAGATCAGTGTCCCAGGTCTTCTGGCTTGTATTAGCATCACCCACCTTAACCCTAGCTACTGTTTTCCTGTCCTTTTCTCCCTCTCTTCTTTGGTTCTATAGAACTGAATCAAAATCTCATGGCTGCCTTCCTATAAGTAAGCACATTCTGAGTGTCATGTTCCCCAGAAAAGAAGACGAACAAAAAAGGACTAATAAAGAAAAAGAGAGTATGTTGAATTTAAGGTACATGGTCTGATGTCCACTAGATGCATCTGATTTATTTTAGATCTATGCTCTTAGAGGCTGGAGGTGAGGGAGGGGGAAGGTGCTACTGGTTTGTTTGCTATCAGATAGATTGCTCTGAGTTTCTCAGTCTCATATACATATCATTATTTTTAGGTTTGATAGTAAGAAAATGCTTGAGAGCTTTTTCAAACAGCCATGTTCAAATGGATAGTTAATATTTCACTTCTGGCTCATTATAAATAAGTCTTCCAAAGGAATACAGTCCAAAAGAGCTGTCAAAACCCTCATTTAAATACACAGCGACAGCAGCATCTCAGGCAGGTTCATCTGAGCAGTATCAATGCTCATACATAAAACATCACTCTAATGCCTGTAATTCTTCTCATATAGTCATTCTCCCATTAGTCAAACCTGCCATGAAAGAGGAGCTGCCAGGGTATCCCACTAATTGTGTTTTAAGGCTTTGCTCCATTTAACATGCTAATTACTGCCTCTCACTTGGCTAGTGGTCCATCATGCCCAGAATGTCCAATATGTCTGCCTCTTGAGACAGGTATGCAAACATGTAGGATGGATTCCTTCTCCTTGGTCAATCCAACTCTACTTTTTTTGAGAAAATGTATTCCAGTGGAAAGAATTGGACTTGGAGTTAGATGACCTGCTTTTGAATATGACCTCAGTTTCCTCATCTTTGTAATAGGTATGATAATTTCATTACCTGCCTCATGAAATTATTATGGGTAAAATATTTTGTAAACTTTCAAGAGTGATAGAAATATGAGCAATTATAACTTCTACACTTAGCAATTATTAATCATACTAAATTGCTTTAAGTCAGTTTACCTTTAAACTTTTAGATTTGGAGGACATCATCATCATAAGAAAAATATATTTGTAAAATGATTTATCTTTATAAAGTACTTTTCATATAACATGAATATAGTCAATTCTCATTTATCAACATGAGGGTAATTCATTCCATAGCAAATATTGATTGACAGCCTCTTTTGTATAAAACTGTGCTAGGTGCAATGAGTAATCTAAAGATGGTAAGACAAGGTCGCTATCTTCAAAAAATTATGATGTAGTAGAGGCCAACAAGGTGACACAGTGGAGAGAGGGCTGGGCCTGGAGTCAGGAAGACTTATATTCCTGAGTTCAAATTTTACCTCAGACACTGACTGGCTGTGTGACCTTGGGCAAATCACTTAATACTGTTTGCCTCAGTTTCCTCATCTATAAGATGAGGTAGAGAAGGAAATGACAAACAATTCCTGCATCTTTGCTGAGAAAACACCAAATGTGGTCACAAGGAATAAAATACAGTTGAAATGACTGAATAACAAAATATTCATATAATATAAAATATTTGGATAATACATATGATATAAACATATGTAATATATAGCTATATTGTATATTTATATTGTATATATGTTATATAAGCATGTTGTATAATTATATAAATATGGTTATATCATATAAACATAATATATGATCATATAATTGTTAAATACATTTTATGACACTGATACTATATATGATTATTTCTATATGTTATATGTTTATTTCCTCTATAATCTCTTTTGCATCTGTCTTATTTTTTTCCATTCCCTTTATCGTTGTTCTGGTTGAGACCACTGTACATTACCTGGTCTATTGCAGTCTCAGATAATCATAGTGTAAGACTGATCCATCCCACTCTAGTTGAAAACAGAAGGTTGGTCTTATTAATTGAATCAATCAATCACTCCTACCCCAATTAATATAACTAACAGGATGCTATATTGTCCGGAAGATACAGGTGATAACTGTCTCTATCACTGAATTATGGAATCAATCAGTCAAATGTGTATAGTACATGTGTACATTTCTTAGACACCTCTATTGAGTCAAATAATCAAAGATATAATTTAGATGCAGATAACTTAGTTAAGTTGGGAAGAAATGACATGTGTTGAGCCACTGGACAAAATGATACATCTCTGGGATGTTAGGAATATAATTTTAATAAAAGGATTCTAGTAACTGTTTTGAGAGTCAAGCTTCAGGAACCTGAGGAGGCAAACACCTTGCTCTTGTAGCAGATAACAGAGAGTTGGGATGGAGGGAAGGAACCTGGGGGGACTATTACAATTCTCTCTCCCAGTGGAAAAAGACCTTGCAAACTTTCAACGACCAGAAGATTGAGGACTTCTTGGCGGCATTAAGGGTATCCCAGAAACAACAGTGGATGATGGGAACATCTGTACCGGGAGCCAAAAAAACCTCCACATACCTCAGGGAGAATTTCAAGAGAACAAAAAAAAATTTCCTTACAACCATTAACTGTGATCTGTCCCTCTGCTATTGTGCTGTCCAAGCTTGAGGCTACCTTTTTACTTTACTTCATATGTATTTGTGGGGAGTGTATTCCAGACTTTTAGGCTAAATGTTTTTGTACTTTATTTTTTTTTATATCTTCTTTGTAAATATCTCTTTCTAAACATTGATTGATGTAAGTTAGTTAATTGATATAATGGATGTGTTAACTGATTAAATGATATTGTGGCACACCAAATGGGGGGATCAAGAGTGATGCAAGGGAGAAAAAAACTATCTCCTCACAATTATGCTTGGAATCCTGAGGAGTGGGATAATTAAGTGCCCTATAGGGTCTCAACCTGCTGGAGCCTGGAGCTTGTGCTATGATTGAGTCTAAAGAGACTTTAGGCATCCTTTGTTTCAACCCTTAACTGAAGCCTCCTCACCCATTTCCCCACTCCCCATCAACAATCTATCCTACAAACTGCTGCCACATTCTTAGTTGTGATGCCCTATCACATTGTTCCTCTTTTCAAAGATCTCCAGTGGTTCTCAATTATTACCAACTACATGGCTTTGCATTTGAGACTGTCTACAACCTGGGTCCTCCCTACTGCTCCTACTTACCTGCTTGTGCTGTTCCCTTCTCTCCTCTATGCTCTAAACTCCAGAGAGTTTCCCTGAATTATCCTTACCTTTTCTTCCATGGAGACTCTTCTTATATTATTCCTGATGTCTAGAATGCATTCTTCCATCTCTGTCTCCATCTTGTGGAATCCTTCCCATTTTCCAAGGGTCAATCCAGGTTCCACTTCCCCCACAAAGTCTTCCCTCATAGAGAAGTAATCTTTCCCTCTTCATGATTTGTTTCTCCTCATCTCTGTCCTATTCTATTATAGTTACATATGTGTATATGTACAAATATATATTTATGTGTGTCACATATATGTGTACACATATGTGTATGTATATTTGAACTCACATATATCATTTATGGGGGCAGTTAAGAGTGCCAGGCTTGGAGTCAGGAAGACTCATCTTATAGAATTTAAATTGTTTCAGATTTGCTGTGTGACTATGGGTAAGTCACTTAACTCTGTTTTGCCACAGTTTCCTCATCTATAAAGGGAACTGGAGAAGAAAATGGCAAACCACTCCAGCATCTTTTCCAAGAAAACTCCCACTAGGGTCACAGAAAATCAGATGTGACTGAAATGACTGAGCAATAAATATGATTTATAGCCCTAGTTACTATTTTAGATTATATATATTAATAAAACATAGAGATTATGAATTATTGATTTTTTTGAAAATCCCCCACAGTCTTATTACCTTGCATGGTACAGAATTTCAGAGCTGGAAGTAACCTTAGAGGTCACCCAGTCCAACATACACTTTAACAAGAATCTTCTCAGCAGCTTACATGATAAGAGGTCAATCCATCTTGAACATGTGCAACTTGAATACATACAGAGTTGGGGATACACAAAACTTCCTGTGGCTGCACAATCCATTTCTAAACAGGTTAAATTTGAGCAGGTTTTTCTCTATTTTGAGCTGGGATCAGAGTCACTATAACTAAATCATTCTCTTTATTCTATTTCTTGAGGTTAAGCCATGTAAGTAAAATGTAGCCTCCCCATCCCCTTTCTATGATAGAACCTTTCATATATTTGAGGACTGAAATCACCTCTCTCCTAAGTCTTCATTCCTCCAGGCTAGACACCCTTAGTTTCTTCAATCAAATATCTAATGACATAGTTTCAAGGTCATTTCCCCTGTGGTTACCCTCTAGATCCTCTATAGCTTGTCAATACTTCTTAAAATGTCATATCTGGACCCAAATGTAATATCTGATGTGTGGTTTAATTAGGGAAGATTGAAATTAAGTGGTTGCCTTCCTCTTTTTGGACTTTATACTTTTTTTTAATGTAGCCCAAGATTGTATTAACTTTATTAACTGCCATGTTACTGTCCTGTTAACTGATATTATGTATTTCCAGTCCATTAAAAAACTGATATAAATGCTGTCTAGATGTACCCCCATTGAAATTTGTATTTTCACGATTGATTATTTTAACCAAACCATAGGCAGGATTTTACAGGATTATTACTATTTTCTTTCAACAATGATAATGGCAGCAATAACATTCTAGTATAATGTCATATAATTTTTTATTTTTTTGAGGCAATCAGGGTTAAATGACTTGATCAGGGTCACGCAGCTGGTAAGTGTCTGAAGCTGGATTTGAACTCAGGTCCTTCTGACTTCTGGGCCAGTCCTCTATCTACTGTACTACTTAGCTGACATGATGGCATGTCATTTTCATATTATTATGATAAAATAATGATACTAAGTTTCATAGTGATTTAAGGCTTGCAAAGCCCTTTACAGACAGATTTTATCTTATTTCATCCTCACAATACTCTGTGAGGTAGGTACTATTATAATTCCCATTTGTAGGTGAGGAAACTGAGTGGGGTTAAGTGATTTGCCCAGAATCAAATGACTAGTAAATGTCTGAGGGAGGGCACAAATTCAGGTCTTCATGATACTAAGTTGAGTGCTATATCTGCTATACTACCTAGCAGTAGCTGTCTCGACTAGTGATTCTCTATGGATGGTGAGGTTCTCTTGTTTTGTGATGTGATGTTGATTACAGCCATCCCCAGAACACTGCTGAACCTCCCAGAAGAAAATCATAACCAGTCTGAAGAGTCTGGACTACGTCCATCAGATAAACCCGATGGGTAAAATGTCTACATTTCCCCCTATTATGGTGTTCATTTGGATGGATGAAGTATAGAACTTATCCATCAGTATGTATATGTTGGACAGAGTATAAATAAAAAATGGATTGAACCTAAAATTGAAGAGGAAAGATTAGAAGGTCATGCTGTATTGTCTTCAGGAAACCGAAAGATACTTTTAGTGACCTTCAAAATTCTTCCAGCCCCAAAGGTCCATCTGATTTTATACTAATGTTCTACCAGTTTTCTTTTGTGTGTACATGTCATGGAATACTACAGTGTCTAAAAAATTAAAAAAATATTTATCACATGGAAGGAAATCGAGAGGCACACAGTAGATGTGTACAATCTGCAATAATAAAATGGGAACTTTGAATAACTGCTAGAAGGAAAGATGTCATCATAATGCATGATTGAGAAAAAAAAAAGATGTGGAAAGAATAAGGGATTGTGGGAAGATAGTCTGAGTACTCCACTAGTGTCCTTGTGGTAGAAGGAAGATCATTCTGACAGCTGAGTGGAGATGAACTAGAGTGGGAAGAGACATGTGACAGGAAGACCACACAGCAGGCTATTGGGATAGTCTAGGCATGAGGTGATGAAGGCCTGCCCCAGGATGGCTGCAGTGTTAAAGGAGAGAAGAGAAGAGGTATGATGAAGGTAGAATTGACAGCACTTGACATGTTGTTGGATATGGGTGAGAAATTGAAGGTAATACCTATTTTATGAGTGTGGGTGACAGGAAGAAAGGTGGTACACTCAATAGATTGGGAAAGCTAGGGATTAGTAAGGACTTGGTGGGGAATGATGAGTTCATTCTTGGATGATATCCATGGGACATTGAGTTCGAGATATCTAATAGGGAGATATGAAACTGAAGGTAGAGAGATTAAGGTTGAATTAGTAGATTTGGGAGTCATCTGTATAGAGATGAAAATGAAAACCATGGGAGCTGATTCTTGGTCTTTCATTCTTTCAGAAAAATTTTTCTATTTTTTCTAGCTGTATAGAGTAACCATTTGGTAGTTTGATATGACATGAATTAAGTAAATGGATTTTGTAAGACTGTCCTTTTTATTATATTGGTATCACCCAACCAAAAATAATTAATATCTCTCCAATTATTTAGGTCTATTTTTATAAAAAGTATTGTGTAAGTTGTATTCATTATGTATGGTGAACTCCCATATATTTTTTAGTACTGTAAAATGTCAACATATTTTATCTTTTAATACCATAATACCACAATAATTCTCTGGATGAAGGGAGGGCTGAAAAATTGTACCCAGACTTTCTAGATCTCAGGAGTGCTGTGCTCCTTAAACCCCTCCTTCTTTCCTGTGGTATTTTGCTTCCTATTTCTTCCTTCTGAATTTTGATGACACAGAAAGTCTGATGATTTGTATGGGTTAAGAATCTTTGATTTTATTGGTACAGAAATAACCTTTACTAGCATAGATTTCAACCTATTAATAACTCAGTAGATGGTCTTTAACAGTTGCTGAAAAATTTGTTACCTTGCAGTGAACTTGAATGAGCTTCTGCAAACTTAGCTAGGCTGACATTTGGAGAGCAGACATGTAATTGGCCCCTCATTGAGTTCATATATGAAGGTTTTCTAGCTTGGTAGAAGCTGTGAGTGTTTATGTTATTTTGGCATAAATTTAAGGAAGTCCATGGTCATCTCTGCATCATGGAGGTAAACAAGAGTAGGACATTAAAGATCTCTGTCTGTCTCCCTTTGTATTTATCTCATTTCCTCTCTCTGTGTGTCTGCTTCTATTCTCTCCTCTCTCTTCAATAAAAGTTTTTTATCTGAGTGAGAGAGTACAGTTATCCCTTCCACATCCCCTCCGCAATCTGGAAAATCTGCATAAAATGCTTTGCCATTCCTGCATACCAGAGAAAAAGTTTGAATTACTATGGTATTACAAGATAAAATATTTTGACATTTTATAATACTATACATATATTTTATGCATTTCTGAATTTTTAAACTTTTTTTGCGTTGTCTGCTGGTCTTCACTGGTCATCTGTGACTTCTGCAAAACTCCCCCCCAATTCCCATTTAATTTCTTATGTTGACCCTCAATATATTGAAACAATGAAAGGGAACAACATGATGTGGAAGAGATAGCTGTAATTTAACTTAATGAAACAAACATCTGACCTATAATCTTAATTTGTTGAAAGGTCATCATTCTCATACTGTATTCAGGAAGGAAAGAAAACTAAGTAAAGGACTTGGATTTCTAGGAAGATGCAGAGAAAAGAGTAAAGAAGAAATGGTTTAACTATAAGCATCCTAAAAGGATACGTAGGAAACTTTTTGTTTAATAAGCGTTAGATATTTTTTAAGGGAAACATAATGAATAAACAATTAAGAGAGTTAACATTTTTATCATGCTTTAAAATTTGCAAAGCACTTTAATACACAAACTCATTTGGCCCTCAGAGTAACCCTATGAGATGACATAAAGGATATTAAGTGGATTTTCCTTCTGAGGTAACTGAGACTCCAAGAGCTTCAGTTGTGAAATATGAACCCTTGTCTTTGTGACTTCAAATCCATGTCTTATCTATTATGATGGATCTTATGTCTATATATTGCATTTTTAAAACTTTTTTCAAAGCCTTTTCATATTCATTATGTCATTTTGACCCTTATAACAGTCTTGCAAGGTAGGAAGAATGGTTTGCAGATGTGAAAGCTCTGAGGTATTATGTAGAGGTTAAATGATTTGTCCAGGGTTACAGAACTAGTTTGTGCCAAAACCAAGCCTCCTGACTCAATGTTCAATGTTTCTTCCACCCCACCAGATTGTCTCATAAATTCATACAAAATGGTTCTCATAATGACTTAAATTTTAACTTGAAATATTGGTCTTTTCAGTGCCCTCCTGTCTTTCCTTTTTTCAATCGTGCTCAGAAATCTCCTTAGTAACATAAAAGAATATATAGATAGGAATTGTATTTCTATTGGTACCAGACATTTGATTCACATGCAAATGTAACCATTGTCTTCTGCTGAATGAAATGGATTGGGTCTATGTAAGACAGAATTGTCTCTGACCTTGGTAAGTTCCTCTCTCATTCGAAAGATCAGGAACTGCCTTTCAAGTGCGCAAGGAAATTCCCAGGTTTGAAAGGTTACATTTTCTGCCTTTGTATCTCCCCCAGGGCATATCACCATGCTTTCTACATACAAGCTGCTTAATAGATGCCTGCTGAATTCAATTAAATGGATCACTGTGGAATTCAGAACTAATAAATCACTCAAACAGGTCCTCAACTTATTTACTTTCTTGAGTAAAAATAGTTTGTAATCCTCTTGTATGGAGTGTTCCCCTGTAAATACTGCAGTAATCTGTCTCTGAGTGATGAAAATTGTCCCACAGTCTTATGTTCCATGACCATTATTTCCCATTTCCCTGAGAGTCTGCAACTCTTCATGAATCTATCAGTCTCAAGTGTGAAGGCTTGTTTCTTTGCCATTGTGAGCCAAAGAACATAAATCCTATTATATCACAGTTTGAAGCAGGTTCTGAATATGTGTTACCATACTGTGTTAATGGCACAAGCTCCTGCTGAAGGGGATAGGGATGGGGATGGAAGAGCATTAAGCCAGAGGCCTTGTGTAAACAAGGGGAAAAAGGAATGTGGAAATAGTGCAGTGCTAAGAATGATGAGAAATGCATTCATTTCAATTGCAAGTCCAAAACAGGGTAGGAGAGTGGAATATAGCAAAGGGAAAATTGGAGATGCTCAGTCCAATTTTTCTTATAGCTTGATTACTTGGTTATGAAAGCTGCTTTGATAGGACTGGAGGGCTCAGGGAATTGATAATAAGATGCATAGCCTTTCATCTCCAAGTCACTGATTCTAAATAGCCCAAGTCATTGCAGTTGATGGCTGGTTGGTGATCTGTACCAAATGGGTCACAGTCCAGCTTTTCTGAGATGGGAACATAGAAGAGAGAAGAGCTGACAAATAATGTGAATGGACAGCCTCCTTGGCCAAGTCATAATGGGCACAGTCATTAGAGAAACAGAGGAGTAGTCAGGGAGGGAGAGTGAACTCTCACCCCCTGATGCCAGATGGGACCATCCTACCAGGATTGTCTGGAGCATCTTCTCTCCCCACACTCACTTGACTTTGCTGGGATCTGGGCTGACAGAAATGGGAATCCAATCCACAGAGGTGCCTGTTTAGCACTTTGCGTGAGTATGCTTGTCGTCAGAGCAGGATAAAACTTTTAAAAAGATTTCTTTTAGGTTTAAAGCACATGTTGCAATACAGAGAACAGGTTTTCCTTGAAAGGAATGCACACAAAGCTCCCTATGGCCTCCCAGCAGAAATTTTGTTTTTGGCTGTGTCAGCAACACAGGCATTTGAGAAACAACAACTTGGTATAATTTAGAATTGATTAGACTAGTTTATTTTCGTTGACTATAAACTGTAGCCTGTTCATACTTGGCAAAGGGTATTTAGCACAGTGCCTGACACAGGCTGATGTTGTTCACTCATTTAGCTGGCTCCAACTTTTTGTAATCCTGTGGAATATATCACACCAATACTGACCAGTGTGTTTTCATGGTAAAGATACTGAAGTGGTTTGCCATTTCCTTCTCCACTGGATTAAGCAAACAGGGTTAAATGATTTGCACAAGGTAACATAGCTAAGGTCAAATTTGAATTCAGGTCTTCCTGACTCCAGGCCTAGCACTCTATCCACTGAACCACTTAGCTCCCTTCAAAAGCTACTTAATAAATGCTGGTTTGCTGACTTTGTGGAAAAATTAAATATTCCTTAAAACTTCAAATGTAAGTGTAACTGCAATTTCTAGGATTGATGGTTGAAGAAGGTCCTCAGAATGACTGAGATAATTGAAGAGCTATCTTTTCAGGTTTCTCTTTGAAGTTCTATAGGTGCCATGACTATATCTTTAGCCCCTTTGTGTCATAAACTCCCAGAATTTTGTGCTTGAAGGAACTGGAGAGCATCTTGTTCATTTTATAGTCTTTCTGATGCCAAATGCTCTTCTGCTTCTGGGTACTCAAATCCTTTCCAGCTTGTTGGACCTGCCAGAATTTATGTTCCACCAGCAGCATTTTTTGAGAACCCAAGGTCACTCCTATCTATAAGTACGTTGAGGCATTGGAGTTGGATTTTAGTGAAGATTCTATCTTTATATAGCATGGAAAAATGGCAAGATCATAAACCATGTTTGATTGCATTCAGAAGTCCCAATTTGCACCAAGATCAATTAGTCAATTAACAAATATTTAGTAAGTCCTTATCAGTAACAAGAACTCACATTTATAGAGCATTTTAATATTTACCAAGCACTTTACATATGCTAACTCATTTGATTTTCTCAACAATTCTGTGAGATAGGTATTATTAGTATCCCCATTTTACAGATAAGAACTGAGGCACATAGAAATTAAGTGACTTGCTCAGGGTCACACAGCTAGTATGCATCTGAGTTGGCATTTGAACTCAAGTCTTCCTGACCCCAAGGCTTTCACTATATTCATTGAGCCACTAGCTGCTTTACTATGTGCCAGGCACTGAGCTGAGAATTGAGGAAAGAGAGAAAGGTGAAAACAATCACTGTCTTCAAGGACCTTACAATCTAACGGGTGAGATCACATGTATATAAAGTAGGTGTATGTGCATATGTATCTATATCTATACATGTCCATGTATCTCTTGACACATATAAAGCATGCACAAACACATACATACACACATTATATATGAGTACATGTGCATACATGTACACAAACACGTAATGTATATACGTAAATATATGATTGAAGGTGACCTTAGAGGGAAAGGCTCTAGCAATTGGGCACCTTAATGAAAGTTCTATCTCTATGCAAAAGGTAGAGTTTGAGCTGAGCCTTGAAGGAAGTTAGGAATTCTAAGAGATCTAGTCTAAGAGTCTATGAACATTCCCAGCATGGGTGACAGACAATGCCAAGGCACATAGAGTGGAGATGGAATGCCACATGGGAGGAGCATCAAGGAGGCCAATAGGACTGAATTTTAGAATGCTTAAAGAGAAGTGAAGAGTCAAAAGACTAGAAAGATATGCAAATAGTTCTAGTTTTTCCAAATGAGCACAGTTAAAAATGGTTGATACTAGCATTCGTTAATTCTATGAAGCTAAATATTATATATATCCCTGGCACTTGAATATTGCATGTGCAATCATCTTTTTTGTTATACTATGTTTTGGAAATGCTTGTTTTATTCCATAAATTAAAAAAATAAAACCAGTACTTGGACAAGACAGGAAAGAATTGCTCAGATGAACAGTAAGGGACCACAAGGCACATATGTATGGGAGGAAAAGGTGGGGGAGGGGAGGGAACATTTGGAGATAGCCCTATGGGCTGTTGTATATATTTGGAATGTTCTCACCCATCTTCTCTATTTCTTTAAGTCTGGCCCATCCTTCAAGGTACAACTCAAGCCTCACCTCTTCTTCGTGTCCTTTTCTGATTGCTCTTATAGAATTTGAGAGCTTGAAAGGACCTTAGACATCCTCTCACCTGACCCTGAATAACCTGGGGCCCAGGGAAACGAATTTATTTTGCCTAATTGTTTGCATGCACTGCAGGGCAGGTCTCTACAGCAAGGCTGTAAGTTACTTGATGCCTATTTAAAATCTCCAAGAATACTTAGTATAGCACTGTGCTCCTAGTTGATGTTCAGGACAAAACTGATAGATTAATTCACATTCCTTGCAAAATACAGGAGAATCTAACTCATTTGCTAATAAGGTTTGCAATTATATTGACTTATAATTCCTTTATAAATAATGAACAGTTTCTGGCTAGCCTCTTCTGCTTTGTAAGGCCATTGTCACAGTCCTCCTTCTTAAAACTCTCCTTCTCCACCTGTGGATGCTATGAAGAGTGCCTTTCCTGAAGGTCTCATTTTAGTCTACGGTCACTTTAACTCCAGGAGGCAGGCTGAGAGATGGCTTAACAATCTTAGAATAACTAAAGTATTGATTTGTGTGACAAAAGACCAACATGACATTTTACCATTTTTTTTTTTAAAGAAGATACTTTCTTAAGCTTGTCCATACTTGGCAGTAAAAAAAAGAGGTAGCTTCAATTTAACTTTAAATGCAAGACAGATAAAGAACTATGAATAGAATTTAAAAGTAAATTCTAGTCTGGAAATGTGGTTGCTGAAAGTCTTCAGATACAATTTTTTATCCTAATACTGCTATGACCCCTGTAGAGTTATTTCTGAATGGCATGTTTTTTCTTTCCACTTTTACAGAGTTTAGAACCCCAACTTCTACTCCTTAAAAACATAGAAGAGCCAATTATCCTCCAGAGCACTATTTCATTCTTTTGATGTATGAATCCTTATAAACACTGCATCTAGACCTATAAGGATGAAAGGCATTTAGTTCACACTTTAGAGCCCCAATACAAGGCACCTACTAGATGTCAATGTTAGAATAATAAAAGTTAGTTTTTACATAGCACTTTAGGATTTGCAAAGTGCATTACAAATATTATCTCTTTTCATCCTCATCAAAACCCTGGAATATAGGTGCTAATATTACCCCTGTTTTAGAGATGAGGAAACAGAGGTACAGAGAGGTTAGGTGATTGGTTCAGATTTGAACTCAGGTCTTCCTGATTCCAGATCTCATGCTCCATGTGCTGTACCATCTAACTTCCTAAGACTTCTCAATTTAAAAAATTTCTATCCTTTTTGGGCCAGAGGGTGTTCAAACATGGCTAGCTGATCTAGATCTGTATATACATGCATAATTACAATAATATGTCATATTGGAATAATATTATTCCAGTGGATATGCCCAAACATTATCCTGGTTCTTTATTGTCCCACTGACAGCCTTTTGTTCTGGCAATGATAATCTCTCTCTCTCTCTAAGGTGTAAAGCTCTCATTGTCCCACTGAGGAGGCCTTTATTCTGGTCTTGAAGCTTCCTCACTAACAAAAGATAACCTTAACAAACCTCGATAAGGTTGAATATATGACAGGGAATGATCTTGCTTTGCCATTGCTACTTATTGTCCTTTGATACCATGTAGATTGATGATTCATTGATGGTAATATAACTAAGTTGCACTGTTGAAGTTTGCCCTTTGATAAGTGCTAGAATTAAGTGAAGCCTGGAAGCCTGGAGAGACAACTAGAAAGACAAAACAGAGCTACATGTAGGCTTGGACTCATTAGCTAGCAGGGAAAAATTACATGTTCCTTCTGTCCCAGCAGAAAACCAGATGGTTCTAGAGATGACAGGGCATGGAGGCATGGCAGAGTTCTTTAGCTTAAGTGAGGACTTCCCGGAGCGTGAGCCAGCACTGATGGTGGACTGATGGATAAATGCCTGGATCAAATCCTCTGAGTTCATTATAGGGATTTCCAGACATTGCTGAATTTCTGGACCATCCAGAAACAGGAGGAAACTAGAAGTGAAGGACAATAAAGTATGGAGCCACAATATTGAGGAACAAACCTGGACCTTTTCCTTCATTGGTATTGTGAGTGATGGGAACTGTGCAGGTCTAGGAAGGAGGATTAATTCTCTATTGACCTAGAATGCTTTTCCTTTGTTGAGAAAAGACTTCTTCAGGGCAGTTTTATTAGTTGGGAGGATTGTAAAGGTATCTGGGGGGTAGGATTTTCCAAACAAGGAAGGATAGCTGTCTTGACCGTTGATAGACTTGGGTGAGAGTCCATTGTGGACTTTTGACATTGTCAGTGTTGGGTTAAATAAAGCTCTATTTGTTCTATGGGTCTATACCAGGCTGATTTGGATGTGAGTTGAAAGCCTTAAAGTTAGACGTGAGTCAAGTGAGGATATTACCAACTTAAACTCTAGGAAGGGAATAAACCAAAGGCTAATTAATGATCTTAGAAGTCCCCAGGACTGAATATGACCCATGAAAACCATTGGCTTTACTTATAGGCCCTAGCTTACATTGCTTATCCGAAACCAGATCAGAAATGTAGAGAAATTAAATAAATATGAATAAATGAATACCTTGATGTTTCTCTGAGTACCAAAATAGGTTAGTAACACTGTGGGAAGATAATTAGTAGGGCTCAACTCATGCATGTAACATCACCTTCTACTTTGTTTGAAAATAAACCACCACCACAGAGGAAAAAGGACTAAAGAATTGACTAGAGAGAAAGATAAGTCTGAAAAGAGGAATAGTTTGTCCCATGCAAAGGTGGAGAGGAATAAAAATGGCTGCCAGATTTGCCTGACTGCACATTGGTTTAGCGGTAAGAAAAGCAGGAGGGAGGCAGCTTATGTAGATCAATCAAGAGTATTTGGTTCCACAAATCCTTTGTCAAGAGTCCAAAGCATATGTCTTGCTTCAAAGACTCAGGAGTCGGTGCCAAGTGCCCTCAGCAGAAGATTTCAGAGACTAAGGCATGCCCTCAGCAGAAGATTTCAGAGACTAAGGCACAGAGCATCCTCTGTGTGTGTTCTATGGGATGGCCACATACAATTTATATGTTTGTACTTGTCTACCTCTTTTCCCTCCAAAGTAGTGTATAAGCTCCTTGAGGATAGAGTTTTTTTTGTTTTTGTTTTGGTATCTCTAAGACTAAGCACAGAGCCCAGCATGAAATAGATGCTTCATGTTTGTTGAATTGAATTGTATGGAGGTAATATTTTATAATATATACAATGTAATTTTTTCAAGTATGTAACTATTGTTGTGATTAAAATACAAACTTATTTGAAAGTGTTAATGAGCTCATAGTTTTTGTCATCATATATATTTTCATTCCACGGATACAATAGATATGTAAGGGTCAATGAAAATTTTGGATGTTAAAAAAAGGGTCCTTTTTCTTGAAAAGTTTGAGATCTATTAAATTCCTCACGAAACCATAAATGGCCAGGAATTCTTCTACACATCCTGAAGAAGTGATCATTTAACCTCTGTTTGAACACCTCCAGTAATGAGTAACTCATCATCTTCCAACATAGTTCATCCTATCTTGGTCAGCTCTAACTGTTGAAAAGTTTTTCTTTCTCAACTGGAATTTTGAGTCTCCCTAATTTCTTCCTATCATCTTACCATCATGGCAGACCTGCACTGGGTATGCTGTAGTTTGTTAATATTTTTCTAAAAATTTGGCACCAAATTTTACAATGCTGTAGGTGTAGCCTGACTTTTCAGTTTTGTCTGTTTCTTTGTGACCTCATTTGGAGTTTTCTTGGCAATGATATTGGAGTGGTCTGTCATTTTCTTCTCTAACTCATTTTATAGATGAGGAAACTGAGGCAAACAGGGTTAAGTGACTTGCCCAGGGTCACCCAGCTAAGTGTCTGAGACTGGATTTGTACTCAGATCTTTCCTACTTTAGGCCCTGTGCTCTGTCCATTGTGCCACCTAGCTGTCCACAGCTAATAGGGTCTGACTGGAGTAAAGCTTTGCAGGATTATAATTTCAATGATTCTGGACATGTTTATAGGTCTTTCTTTTCTTCTTGTACCTCCAGAGCTTTGTAGCTCAATGCTTTGCACGTAATAGATGCTTACCAAATAATTTTCATTCATTCATACATTCATATGCTCCTCTGAATATAGCTTTAGGTTAGAATTTTTCTTTTGATTTTCATGTCTCCTTTTACATTCTTTTCTTTGGTGAATTCAACTACTTTCTCCCTAAGACACACATTTATCATCACAAGTATCATTGAGACCTGGTAAGATAAAACCCATGACTGAAATAGAGTTCCATAAAGATATAGCTTATCCAGGTAACATGGATATACCATACCATGTTTTTTCACACTGCTGCTTTCATGCCAGCCTACGTAGCAAAGGGAGTTTTGGGATGACATCTGGGTTGTGGAGAGAAGGTCATTTACTCCTGCCTATCACTTTGGGAAGGGAGAGCGTGTTGCTGTGATGTGTTGTGAAAATCAACGAGCCATCCTGAGAATGAGAATGGATATAAGTAAGAGCATCTCTCTCTACCTGTTGGACTGATACACAATAGTGGTCCTCCCAGCTTTAAGTGAGAGGCTCTTCATGTCATGTTAGCTCTTTGGACCCTGAGAATACAGAAATATTTGCTTTCTTCCTTAACCTTTTTATCCTTACCTTCATCCTGCTCACCATATGCTTCCCCTCCCTCGGGTCCTAGAGAATGGCCATAAGAATATATGGAATGCTCAGCACAAATGGCATGCCTATGCCTAATGTGAGACAATAAAAAAATTATCCTATTGCTAGAAATTTGATAGCTTCTTCTTTATTCTTAACCTGTAGAATCCCATCGCACCTTAGAAGATTGGTGAGGTTGAGGGAAGCCAGAGGAGAACAGCTGAGATGGTGAGGGGCCAGGAGTTCAATTCCCTATAAAGATCAATTGAAAGAACTGGAGATTTTTAGCTTTTGGGGAGTGTGTGTGTGTGTGTGTCTTTAGTCTTTGAAGGCCCTTTTGGTAGAAGAGGGATCAGATTTGTTCTTTTTAGACCCAGATGAGAGAATGGGTACAGTGGGTACAGAATGGGTATTTCTACAAAGGGTAGACGTTTCAAAGGGAAAAATATAGGTTCAGTGTCAGGAAAAACTTTCTAATGGCACATATCCTCAAGTGTACTAAGCAATTCTTCTCACTGGAGGTCTTCATACAAAGTCTATATGAGTGCTTCTCAGAAGGTTGTAGAGGGCATCCTTATTCAGTTAAGGATAGTTGGACTTTGAGGCCTTTTGCATTTGAGAATCTCTGATGTTCATATGGGACAGATGGATGGCATTGAAGAAGCCAAAATAAGATTTCAATTTATCAGCAGCAATGGTAAATTATATCCTTCATTTCTAGATCAGTTCCATACCTTTTGTCTTTAGAAAGGATTTCCATTAAAGGATGATGCAGTCAGAGGGGGTTGCCCTAGCGTTTTTGTTTGGGTTTGTATCCTCCCTCTTTTTAAAACTTCTAGTCACCCATCTTCTGGGTAGTTAGGTGGAATAGTAGATAGAATGCCTGGTCTGATGTCTGAAAGACATGTCTTTCTGAGTTCAAATCTAGCCTCAGATCCTTACTGGCTGTGTGGACCCTATATAAGTGACTTAACCCTGTTTTCCTCAGTTTCCTCATCTGTGAAAATGAGTTGGAGAAGGAAATGGAAAACCACTCCAGTGTTTTTGGCAAGAAAACCCCAAATAAGGTCAAGAAGAGTAGGGCAAGACTAAAATGACTGAACAACAAGAAAAATATATGTGCATATGTGGATGAATATTTATGCATGTAAACAACAATTAAAGGGATAAAGATTGGGCCTTGTCAGGGAAGTCCCAGGTGAGGTCACTTCCTTTGCTAATGCAAGTTAGCACCTTCTCTGGAAATTACAGTCTTAGAGACCAGTGATGTCAAACTGAAATTGAAATGGGGCCATTAATCCATACATTAGGATCCCTGAGGTTTGCATAGTGGCAGTTTTAAAATGTAATATTATCCATATTTCATTTTTATTTTGTGAAATACTTCCAAATTGCATTTTAATCTGGTTCAAGCTACACTTAGAATTGTGTCAGGTCACATACAACCTACTGGCCTTATGTTTGACACCTCTGACCTAGAGCACTAAGAGGTTAAGTGACTTGTATAGGATGACACAGTTGTATAGCAATTAACTATACACAACTACGTGATTTGCTGTTTGTGGCTTACTCACCTGGCCTTTACAAACTTGCAATGTGGCATATATGTATGTATGCATGCACGTATGTATGCACACACATATGTATACACATATATATCTACACTCAGAGATGATTTCTCTAGACATTTTGCTAGTAATTTATTATCCACGTGACTTAAATATAGACATACAGCTACATGAGCATGCATTTTAAAAAAAACTGATCTGTAAAACGTTCTGCATAGAGCATTTTTACTCACCATAATTTATAAAGCATCTAAGGAGGTGAGATGTCTCTCTTTATGCTGGTTTCCTGTGCTTTGCTCTTAAAGCAATGGAAGATACTGGCTGATGATTTTCGGGAACAAAGAAAAACTCTATTGAATTACTGTCAATTTCATTTGAGTACAGCATTCACTGCATTTACCTCTTTTGGTTCTAAATGAGGCATCTGATTTAACTTGATCACTCTGTTCAGAGTACTGCATGGTATTAGATGTTATCAGCAGCTTTTTATCCTTTCTAGCTAATGTTTAAAAAAATCTTTAACAAAGTTTAAAAAAAATAGTAGGTAGGAATAGAAATACATATAATGATATGTATGAAGGACATCAGACTCAGCAATATGGAACCAAAATAAGAAATGAATTGATCAGGGTATAGAATATAACCTCTGGGATTCATAATGGAGCTACATGGAAGGCACTTTGGGAAATTATGAAAAGGCAATGAAAATGATAAATCATTGTACAAAATATCTGTTGTAAGAGTAAGTAGCATTGCATCATATAATCTAAATAGAGAACTGAGAAGAGGAGGGAGAAAAAATTATAATACAAAATGATTCAACTTAATATAAATTCAAAGAGTCTAGTCAATTTAGTCTGGTTTGCCTCTGAAAGTAGGAGAAAGGAGAAAATGTAATACTTTGAATGTGCTAAATATAAATTTAATGTAGTAACTCTCTTCCCAGGAGCTGAAGGCCCTTTACATTTGTGATGTCTTGATTTAAACATCTTCCTTATAAGGCCATGACACAATGAGTATTATCACTACCATTTTGTATGGAAAAAGTAAGACAGAATGATTAGGTAATTTGTTTAAGGCCATCCAAAGGGGTCATCGAAAGACTGGAAAAGGACCTAAATAATTCTGATGATATTGCTTTTGATAACATCCTGGCTCCCTCTGGGTTTGTAACACACTGGGACCTCTGGAAATCATCTAGTCTAAGTGTTTTCTTTCAAGAAATGTTAAAGAAATATCTCCTACTTGGTCTTGTAAACACTGGGGATCAGACATAGTGTTATATTTTAATAATCATGCGTATTCTAAGTGATTTCGATAAAATTTATATGTATGAAATTGAGACTATATTTATTGAACAAACCTAAGATTAAAATACAGATCTGCTCCACTTCAGGAATACTGGCCCCATTTTTATCAAACATTCACACAATAAAAATGGACACAGGTCATTAAGACTCTTGCAGATCATCAAATTTGGAAGAGACCTTAGAGCTCATCTAGTTCAATACTTTCACTTTGCAGATGATGCACCAGTGGCCCTAAGAGATTTGATGACTTGTCCAAGGTCACTCAGTTAGTTAATGATGGAGCTTGGTTTGAAGTCTAGGTGTATTTATTACTAGTGTCATGTATTTTTATTGGGTAAAAATTGGCTAATATTGGAAAAATTCTACTCCAGGCTTCACAGAAACCTCTGACCCTGATTCAAAGCCTTTCCTGATCCCAATACACACACATACATACTTTTATATACATAATACGTATATTCATCAGCTTTATATAGTCTGTATATATAGCATATATATCAACTTTGTATTTTTAGAACCCATATATACTACATAAATATAAAACTGATATTTATATGTCACACACATTTCATGTATATCACATATATGTGCCATATATACACATTAATTTTACACTTACACTATATGTATCTTTATGTATGTGTCTTTCTCATCAGAATAAAAGAACATTTAAAGTAGGGATTGTTTCATTCTTTGTACTTGTATCCCCAGTGCCTAGTACAATGTGTGGCACGTAATATGGACTTATAACTACTTATCAATTGATTGGTAGTAATATACTTTTTTTCTTAGACTTTTGCTCTATTAGAGTCTACTCTTCAAGGATCTTCCACTAATCAATCAAGGAATCAATAAGCAAGCATTTATTAAGCACTGATTGTATGCTATGTGGTGATTACATCCTATACTGGGAATGCAAAGATTTAAAAAAAATGAAGTAGAGACAGTCATTTAAGGCCATAGTATCACAGATTTTGAGATCTCAAGGACTTTAGAAGTCAATCAATAAGCCTTTAAGTGTTTATTATGTGCTGATCACTATTCTAAACATTATGGATTCTAATAGACACAACAATCCCTGCCCTAGAGGAGCTTACATCCTAGTGGAGGAGGAGGGTTGCAGAAGACATATCAGAAAAAGGAAGTTGAAGGGTTAAGAAGGAAGAGAATATGGTAGAGAAAGAAATCTGGAGAGCTAAGAATGTGACTCAGAGAGGAATGAAAGTGTGAATGTGACTGGTCTGGGGGGTCCCTGCCTTAAAATGGAGTTTCTAGAAGGAAATGACCAATCAGAGCAAGGAATCTCAAGGCAGAGGGATCCAGTGTAAGAAGACTGAAGGGGAAGAGATCTTATACACATGGTAATTAAAAGAGGTAGAATTTGAAACCCATCTCCAGTATCCAGTATTCTTTATGCTACTCCATCCTTTTCCAATATTTATTATCAGTTGTTATATTAAATTTACATAGAACTTACCCTCCCACATCCCTACCATTCCCACAAGATAGAATGTAATTTACCAGGTTAAGTAGCATCTCCCACATCCTGTGTTGGATTAATTTAACCTAATTTCATCAGTCCCCTTTGTTGGAATGCGTCTCAGAGTCCAGCACATACCTGACTGAGAAACTGTACCACCAACTTAACAAATGGTCAATCTTTGCTTGGATACCTCCAGTGAAGGAGAACTCATTACATTGTTCAGTCATGGTCATATAGCAAAGACAGACCAATCCGAAACCAATTGAGGGAATTGAGTGGATTAGGACAGCAAATGGTTAATTGCAGAAATTGAGTGAGCCACACTGACCCCATCTAGTGACTCACTTTTGGAAATGGCTCGGTTCCCTTTCTATTCAACTGAAGATCTGGTCTAACCTCTGTCCTGTGAGATAACTTTGTTAAATTATGGCAATTGGGGAAAAAAACCTTATTATATTGTTTGAACCTAGCCCTGTGTGACTTGGAGTTGGACCACCTCTATCTGCTGCTTAGAGGTCCTTATTTAACCAAGGACCTCAGTTATGCTGACCAGAAACCTAGTTGGATCCAAAGATTGAAGCAAGAGGCTTTTTCACAGCTGTACCTCTCAAGTGACCCACATGTCTTATCTGAAAACTGGCCCAATATGGATCAATAAAGTATTGTTTCCGTGTTCCTTTTATTATTTACAGATGTTTAAAGGGAGTAGCATCCCTCTTTTTCTGAATTCAGGGAATTAAACCTTCTTGTTCCTCCCTTCCAACTTGGAAAGTCCCTAATCTTTCATGCAATCAGAAATTAGATGACTTGGTATTGTATTGTTTCCCTTTAATTCACTGTCCTTATTTGATTGATTGTTTTTAATGCTTAAAAGTTTGTCTCTCCCCCTAGTTAGGGTCTTGCCCTAAATTAAGGAAGGGATCTGGTCCCCATTTCTTAACCAATTGGCATGCGTTGCTTAGTAAATTGATACGCGCTGGAGATTGAATCCTTGGTTCTTATTAATTACCTGCTACACAACCCAATAGATTCTACTCTTAGAGACAAGGAGAGAGGCTCCTCAGATCCACTTGAAATGCTACTTAAAAATCACTGCTAGCCAGAAGATTTTGGAGAATGGAGGTGGGGTAGATATCTACATAGACATAAATCAATACATATTTTATGTTTAATGTCCTATGAGTATTTATTGTGTCCCTACTAAGTGCATCTCTATCTTTCTATTTATTTATAATTACATGCTACTGATATTCTTCTTTTAGCTACTTCCTTCCCAATAGCATTCTTGAAGCAGTGACAGATTTGCTTTGAATTTCCTGCTTGTAGCTGCATTTTAATTTCCTCCGCTGAAATTACTGTGGGTTTCTGAAAAGCATTTATGTTCAAAGCCCATTTGCTGCAGAAACACTCCCCGTTGTTCTTCTAATGGCAACATCTACAGTGAGGATGTAATCACTGTAGTTATCCTTCCACTTCAGAAGATTTTTTTCCATCAGCTCCATCAGCCTCCTCAAAGCACGTCAACCACCAACTCTCCTGTTCTCAGAGTTTCAGGCCATTATTTTTCACTCTTTATAGAAGGGTGACTTTTTTAGGTCTTTCTAACTTTCAATGATGATCTGATCTGGCTGTAATTCTCAGAAAGAGAAGGTCTTTGTAATAATAATCCCTCCTGTCTAATGTGCAGCAAGTTAAATGAGTAGATGAGGGGTAGCATCACCAATGAAATAATATTAATTAGTACATAACATTTTTGTAGAACCTACCATGTATCAGGCATTGAATTAAGTGCTTTATGAACATTATCTCACTTTATTCTCACAAAAATCCTGGGAGGTAGGTGCTATAATTATCTTTATTTTACAGATGAGGAAACTGAGGCAAACAGAGATTAAGCAACTTGCCCAAAGTCACATAGTTGGTAAATGTTTAAATCTCAATTTGAACTCAGGTCTTCCTGACTCCAAGCCCAAAAGTCTCCCACTATTCTACTTTCTTTTAGGGGAAATCTTGTTCATCAAAACCAATGGTCTTTTTTTCAGTCCTCATACTATTCAACCTCTCGGTAGCGTTTGAAACTATCACTGATACTTTTCTTTTGGATATTCTTTTTTCCCTTGATTTTTCAAGATACCACATACTTCTTGGTTCTTTTCCTACTTTTTAAACTGTTTCTTCTCTGTCTTGTGTACTTGCTTCTCAAAAAAAGATGATCCAATTAGTATAGAGGACCAACTATGCCTGGAAAGTAGATTAATACACAAATTTCATGCTATATTTAGGAAGATGGAGTAAGAAGGAGCCTTGGTCTTGGAGTCAGTCTCATTGAGTTTAAATTCCCACCTCCAGCCCATACTGATTGTATAATCAGGGGAAAATCATTTAGTGTTCCTGAATCTCAGTTTTCTTATCAGAACAATGGGGATATTAACAGTAACAGTGCTTATCTCACACTTATCTTTCACTTGTTTTGAAAGGCTAATGAAATAATGTATGAAAATGTTTTGTAGACATTAAGGTTGTATAAATGTTAGCTATTATTATTAGGAAGCATTTAATAAGGGCTGAAATTTTTAAGATTTTGGCATTCTATTTCAATCTCAGCTAACCAAAAATTCATTTAAGTGGCATCCTCCACCATTAATTACTTGGGTATTTAGCTAATCAAGTTTCTATTCTTTCAATGGGAGATAAAACTATTTTAATCTTGGTTTTAAAATTGTTGAATTTTTTTGTTTTAAAATATTGTTCAGAATGGAACAGTTCATTGCAAAGGATAAAAGCTCTTTTAGAAGCAATTGTTGAAGTTGTAAGTTGTTAAATGCAACCTCAGCTTTTAAGAAAAGTGCTGCTAAATTAAAATAGCATCCTATGACTTGTAGCTGAATACCTGTGGGAATGGGAGAGGTTCTTTAAGAGGAAAGGAAATTCTTTTCTTTTGCTTGGAGTGTACATTTTAAGCCCTGCTTCTTCCCTTAGTGAGCAAAAGTCTCAAATTTCCAAATCTACATGTCCTATCATAACCTCAATTTCAACATACCTCAAATTGAATTGGTCATCTTTTCCTGTTGTTGTTCATTCAGTGTCTGTCTGACTCTTTGTGACCCCATTGGGGGTTTTCTTGGCAAAGATATTGGTGTGGTTTGCCATTTTCTCCTCCAGCTCATTTTACAAGTAAGAAAACTGAGGCAGACAGAGTTAAGTGACTTGTCCAGGGTCACACAGTAATGTGTCTGAGGCCATATTTGAACTCAGAGAGTCTTCCTGATTCCCAGCTCTGTGTTCTATTTACTGTACCATCTAGATGATCCTAACTTTTCCCTACAATCTATCTTCCCAACTTCACTATTTCTATGGATGATCCCACCATTGCCTCAGTATTCCATGTCTGAAAAACTTTACGATTTTTGGAGTCCTCTTTCATTCTTTGTTCTTCATAACTTCCACAGCTAATCAGCTTCAAAATTCTGTTGATTCTACTTCTATAATTTATATATTTTTTAAAAAATCACTTCCCATTCTCTCCCTCCCCTACCACTGCTCTAATTCAGTTCAGTATTACCTGATGCTGGTATTATTTTAAATTATTTTCTGAAACAACATGGTCTAGTGGATAGGGTAGTGGAATTGTAGACAAGAAGACCTGGGTTCAAATTCTGCTTATTAGCTGTGTGACTCTGGATAAGTCACTTAATCTCTCTTTGCTCTAGTTTTCCCCTCTGTAAAATGAGGGGTACTGAGCTTAATGAGTGGCAGCATCCTTTCTAGGACCAAGTGAAGTAAAACATGTAAAGCAGAAGAAAAATTTTCAAAATAATCTTCCTGTCTTTTGGTCTTCCCCATCTCTGTTTTTCCCTGTCTCTAATTTGTCCTTTACACTCTGGCAAAGTGATTTTTCTATTATATGAGTGTCCTCCCCTCACTCTGCTCAAAAATCTTGGATGGCTCTCATCAGCTACACAATCATGTAGAGGCTCCTTTCTTTGAAATTCAAGGACCTCTGCAGTCTGACTCAAGCTCCCCTTTCCCATCCTGGTTCACACTTTTCCTCTTCATTTATTCCAAGCTCTCAGTGACTACAAGTTCTTCTGAGGGGACTTTTCCTGCCTTTCTTTATTTGAATGTATCTCCCTCCCCTTTTTCTTTTTCCCAAATTTCATATCTGAAATATACTCTCTCAATTTCTCTGCCTGCCTGAAACCTTCACTTCTTTCAATGTCCAATTCAAGGTCCTCTTTCAGGATTCGTTTCTAATGATCACAGCAGGAGATGATTTCTGAATGACTATGTATTTATCTCATTTAAATTTGGATTACATTTCTTTGTGTCTATCCCACCTCCTACTGAACTCTTGAGGTACTAAATTGTACCTTACACATATTTTTTCTTGCTTCTGACCTATGATTTCATTGGTGTAGAGATCCTCTTTCTTAACCATCTGAAAGCTATAGCATTACAGATAGGCAGATATTTTATAGCTTATCAATCATGGGATCACAACTGTAGATGTAATTGAAAGGGACGCTAGAGTCCATTGAAACCAACTCCCTCATTTTCTACATGAAGAAGCTGAGACACAGAGAAGTTAATTGCCCAGGTCTAAGAAACTAATGACATCTGAAATGAGATTCAAACCCAGGTCTTCCTGATGCCAAGTCCAGTATTGTATATCCTATATCATGCTTCTACAGTAAATCAATCAGTGAACAAATGGGGACTATCACCAGTCATCTTGACCTATGTCTTACCATTGGACTCTGAAGACCTTGGAGGACAGAGTGAGGCTGACGACTTTGCACAGCTCTGCCTCACTTAAATCCAATACGTTTGTTAAGTCAAGACATCATCTTTTTTGATGGTTTCATTCAATAATGAAGGATGATTGACAACAATAATGAACAAATATTTTAAAAAGTGTTTATTGTGTGCCAGGCACTGGGCCAAGCATTGGAGATACAAAGAAAAAACAAAAACAGTCCCTGTCCTCAAAGAGCTTACATTCTCATGTAGGAGACATCATAAAAATTAGAACATGAAAGATAAATTAGAAAAGATGGAAGGTAATTTTAGAGGGGATAGAGATTTATGTGGGACACTAAGAGGTCGTGTGACCTGTCCAGGTTCATCTGGCCAGCATGGTTGTAACTTAGCTATAACTTAGACGATCCTACTTCCAAAGCTAACTCTCTGTTTTCTGCTCTGAGCTGCCTAGGTGCCCAGGAAATACTTGCTGTTTTTCACAACAGGAGAAACAATACATTCATGAAGTTTCATGCTGCGTAGCCATGGAGTATCTTTTGGCATTGGCCACATGGAGAGAGAGGAAGCAAGAGAGACAGAGGGAACAGCACATTTCCTGAGATATTAGAGTAGCTAGAAGGGCTAGCAAATGCTGTCCCTCTTGTTAGCCTGAACAGTTTAAGCAAGTGGCTAAAAGGCACCCTGTGGCTATGGTACAGAAAAGCTTTCTGCAGCTTTGCCAAGCTAAATGGCCTTTGATGTCAAACGAGTCTGAGGTCCCAGAGGTGTATGCCAGACCTGAACAGTTCTGGTTCCAAGAGCAGGATTCAGGGCCAGTTCAAGGGAAGCATTTTATGTGATTTTGGAGATGAGATAAGGGATAGAGTGAGATTAATAAAGATAATGAAAATTAATGAAGCAAAACTCATTTTTCTCTACACTGGATATTTTAAATGCATTTGGCCTTAACAAAGTAGCATTACAGAGTAGTCTCCTTGAAAGGACAATAGAGTTACATCAAAAGAAATACAGCAAAAGTCTGAAAGAGCCTTAGCAAACAGTCATTCATAATGTCTACTCTGTCCTTCTTCCTCTACTTCCCTTCCTTCCTTCCTTTCTTCCTTCCTTCCTTTCTCTCTCTCACTTTCTCTCTTTCTCTCTATCTTTCCTTCCTTCATTCTTTTTTCCTTCCTTTCTCTCTTTCTCACTTTTTCTTTCCTTTCTTCTTTCTTTTTTCCTTCCTTCCTTCCTTCCTTCCTCTCTCTCACTATCTTTCTTTCCTTCTGTCTCTCTTTTTCTCTCTTTCTTTCCGTCTTTCTTTCTTGCTGTCTTTCTTTCTCTCTTTTTCTCTCTCTCTTTCTTTCCTCACATATGAAGAAGCTGAGACCTAGGGAAATTAAGGGACTTATCCAACCTTATATAGTTAGATAGTAACAGAGGCAGAATTTGACCCCAGGTCTTCAGATGCCACAATCCAGGGCTATTTCCATCACACCCTATATCACCCTTAACCTAAGAGCTTCAGAGCTAAGACTGATGGCCAAGCTTCTGAGAATATCTATTATGCATATTTTCCCCCAAAATAAAGGAGTTGGGGGGAGAAAGCTGTCATGCACACACAATGTTTTTCTTGGCATCAATACAACTCTGCCTGGGAGAGGAATTGCAAATAAGAATTTGTCTCTAGATGTTATTTAATGCACACTGGACTTTCTCCACAGATAGTCCTTCAGTGATCTCTCTTGGCAGGCTGTTTATTTTCCACCATAATAACTTCCAAACGGCTCAGCCATTGCATACCATTTCTGGGCTCTCCTGTGCTTTACAAATGGCATCCTCTTACAGCTTCAGGCTCATAACTCAGCACAAATTGCTGCAAGTACATGCTAAGAGGCTTTTCTTCAAGATTCAGATGATACTATTTAAATAGATCATATGATGCAGCCTTAATAAAAGCATTTATAGAACAAGAGTATGGGATTTTGAGCATGAATATGTGTACTGTTATAAAGAAGCTCAATCCTAAGAAAATAATACTAAGGGAAGCAATTGGTGGAACATGCCATAAAATTAATGACATGCAAGGTTTATTTTCTGAGTTAACTCAGTTGTTGTTAGGACCCAATATTAATGATTTCAGATGAACTGGGAGGAGAAATTGCAGATTCCAAACCTAGTCATTAGGAAGAAAAGATTAAAAAATAATCTTGAATGCTTTTATGCCCATTTTCTAAGGGTGTAAAGACTCTTGTGGTTTGGAAGAGTTTAAGAAATGCCAAATTCTATGCTTATATTTGGGGTTAAAAGGAATTGCTTAGCTCTGCATTGTGCTGAAGGAGGGATTTATAAAAGGAAACAGATCATTAAATTCCAGATTAAGTTATAGAAAATAAAGTTTGTATTTAAAAGTCCTAATATAATTAGTCTTTTGAGATGTTCCTTGTTTGAAATAACTTGCTATCATTTACAAAATAATGGAGAAAGCTGGAGCCAGTGTTGCTTTTGTGAAAGACTTTTTGGGAGGCATGAAATAAATAAATCACATTAATATGTTATATAATTTGCCTATGAGTGACTTATGCTTTTTGGAATCTGCATTTGTCTTGACTGCCTAACTTCGACAGTAGGTTCAGTCTACAATGATGACTGGGAAGGATGCTAGGGGGAGGTAATATCGATACAGTGAATGGCCAACTCACCTCCCAACTACCCCACAAGGCAAAGAGGCATCTAGGAGATTGAGGATACATGATACAATCAGAGTATTTACCTCTCTGATTCTCTTCACACTTCTTCTTCCTGTTGAAGAATAATGTTATTCTCTGCTTGGAAGCTCTGTATTTTGCTTCTTCCAATGGTGCACACTCCAACACCTCTTCCTTACTTAAAATTGTTATGATGTTTGCCTTCCTTGTATCTCTTCTTTCCCTTTCAATCTCAAAGTATTCCAAAAAGCTTCCTGGAACTGAATTACCACCTACAACTTGAAGAGGAAGAATGACTTACACACATTATAATGAATGCTATGAGTTTTTTGATGAAGCGTTCCCCAACTTCATGAGAACCTGTACCTAGTTTCCTTCAAATCTCAGCTCAACGACCAAGTCCTATACGAGGCCTTTCTTGATCTGTTCAGCACTCGTACCTCTCCACCAAAATGACCTTGGTTTTACTTGGTATGTATTTAGTTATGCAATGCCAATGTACCTAGTTTTGTATGCCAATATTCAGTCCATTATAATGTGTCTATATCAGGAATCATCTTTGCTCTCAATCCTTTGGTGATATACGTGGTTTTCTTCCTTGAGAAAGTAAGCCACTTGAGGGCAAGGATTATTTCATTTTTCTCTTCTTTTCTCTCTCAATTAGCCCAGTGACTAGCACATTTGGTTGTTGTTCAGTTGTTTCATTCATGTCTGACTCTTCATGACCCTATTTGAGGTTTTCTTGGCAGAGTGGTGTGTTATGTCCTTCTCCAATTCATCTTACAGAAAAGAAACTGAGGCAAACAGGTTTAAGTGACTTGCCCAGGGTCACATAGCTAATAAATGTCTGAGGCCAAATTCAAACTCAGGAGGATGAGTCTTCCTGACTCCAGGCTTAGCCCTCTGTGCCACCTAGCTATCCCCTACCCCATAGGTGTTCAATACATGTTTGTTTAGAATCAAAGCCCAACACTGTTTATTAAGTTCCTCCTGTATATAGAATACTGATGAATGCAATAAATCACTTCTCATAGATGAGGAAACTAAACCTCCTAGATGTTAGATCTTGCCCAAGGTCAATGACTGTGAGTCAGCGGCAGAGGTGGAACTCAGAGCTGGATTCTGACCTCAAATCCAGAGTTCTTTCTACTCCAACATGCTTCCTGTCATCGTAGAATGAAAGATTTCCTGGTTTGTTTTATTTATCATTGTTATTTGCTATTATTCTATTATCGCTTGAGTGCATTTCTATCCTTCTTGTTATAGTCGTGACTATTTATATCATAAGCCTACTGGACTTGGAATGTGTCTGTTTCTGTGTTTTACTAGTATTCAATATATATTGAACCTGATTCTCTAGTGCATAGACAACTACGCCTAGGGAGTGAGTTTGCTGCCTTGGAAAAGTGCAGAAAGTCTTCTGGGCCACGAGGGTTTCATTTAGTGAGGAGTAGGCAGTCCCATGTGTGAGGATGGTATGTGGAAGCTGGCTGGTTTCACTGACAACTGTTTTAAAACAGAAGAACAAAAAGCCCCCAAATGGCAAATTATTGATCAACTCAGTTGATAAGCCAGTGCTTTCGCTCTCCATTTTGATGAATTATCTCTTTTGGTTATGATGGGTAGGGCTGGCAACTTTCTTACATTTTCATGTTGTTTTTTACTTCTTCCTAGGGTAAAAGGAATGAATGAGCAAACTGCCCCTAGGATTATGCCCTCAGCTCTTCATAGTAGTTGACAGGAGACTCCTTCCCTTTACTGGTTCCCTCTTTGTCCAATCCCCAGCTTTGCCCCATGAATCTCCTTGGGTCAAGGTTGTGACTGAAGACCTTGGAGAGAAGATACTTTAGGATTTGGATTACTTCCAGTTGATATACAAAAGGTAAAATCTATTTATAAGCATAGTAACTGTGTCCCTAACACAGTGTCCTTTGAAAATGTTTCTTCTAGAGACTATTAGTACTAGAACAGACTTTATCTAGCTCAACCCCTTTGTTTAGTATTTGAGGATGCTGAGAACAAGAAATGTGATAGGGAATCTCACTGCCAATAAATGGCCAATGGTGAACTGGAACTCAGATCTTCCTACTCCATTACAATACACATCTATCAGAAACCACCTTTTTCTCTTATCCTTTTGGTGACATAGCCCTCATTTCTTTGTGTTGCTGTAAAATTTGGGATTTCTGGTTGTTTATTTCAAATCCTAAGCAGGACTTTCTCTTCATCCCTTTGATCACCCTAAGCAAGTCATTCAGGTTTGGAAAATCTGAATTCTAATAAGCTATCACACATGAAAACTTAGAGTACTTCTAGTTTATGTACAACAGGTTAACTTTATCTGTAGTTACTGATACAAAATTAAATTAACTATATAATTAAATTTAAGATCCTTGAAAGTAGAGATTATTTTTTGTATTTGTAATCCTAGTACCTATCTCACTGTTTGGCATATAGTAAGCACTTAATGAAGGCTTTTTAATTAATTGAATCAAGGAAAATTGTCATTTAGAAGAGAGAACTAATAAACATATAGCCATTATATAAAATAATAATTGATGATTTGGAACAAATAGAATTCAAAAGATGTACTTTATCATTTTTATATTTTAGCACTGCAGGTCTAAGCCTACTTGAATTTTACCTTTTGGTATTTGGACACTAGCCTAGTTATTCAATTAAAATTCCCTTTCCTTTTAATGTCAATTAGTCAGAGATATGCCCTCTATGACTCCCAATGATCTAGTCACTCAGGGATGCTTTCTTTACCTGCCTGATTCTATCTTCAATTGTAATTTCTTAAAATAAGCCTCTCTTTTTCCCCCCTCTGCTTCCTATAAGATCAAAGTACAGTAAATGTTTGCATTCCTTTAAAGGGCAATGTTGATTCTTATATCCCTTCTTTGTCTCTCTGTGTCCGGATTTCTGAATTTTTACCGATGTGGGGAACTTCCAGTATAACAACTTCTTCCATTTTTGAACATCAGAGGTTTATCTGTTATTTATAGTTTTAGAGAATTGCTTGTGGAAACAGAGGGGTTTAGTGACTTGCCTAAGATCCTAGAGTTAGCATGTATCAGAGGGAGAAGTTGACTCCAGGACTAACTCTACATTCACTATGCCAAATCTGATTATATAAACAAATGTTTTTTATTAAAAGAAAATGCAATATAATTTGTAAAAGTGAGATTTGTTGCACTTTCTCTACTATATCACCTCAAATGGGAGTGTGGTGTCAAAAAAGAATGTTTTCATTAGGAAAGATGTGTTCAAATTCATGGTCTGACACTTAGTAGCTATATAACCATATACATCTTCCATACCTCATCTTCCTTGTATATAAAATGAAGAAAGTAATAAATGTATTACCTGCTTCAAAGGGTCATTGTGAAGAAAATGCTTTGTAAACTTTAATATGTTGTAAAAATGTTATTATTGCTATTGCTATCTTCCTAGACTGATCTATCCCTCTCTTCCCATTCATTCTTCTTGTCTCCTCCCCCAGTGTATACTTCTACTTGTATATGGTTTTTAAAAATACATCTATGTCTATTCAATCAATTAGTTAATTTAACAAATATTTATTAGTTGTCCATAATGTCAGCCATGGTATAAAAGTCAGGAAATTTCTAAGATTCTGAGGGGAGGGCATGGATGGAGATATAACATGTTTGCAGATATGTAAAAGTAGGATATATATATATATATATATATATATATATATATATATATATATATATATATATGTATGTATAAAATAAATATAAAGTGATTTACACTGAATTGCTGTTCAGTCATTTGGTTGTGTCCCTGTGGATCAATTGTCCATGGAGTATTTTTGGCAAAGATATTGGAGTGCTTTGCTGTTTTCTTCTCCAGTTTTATGTAGGCAGGAGTTGTGTCTTATCCAGGGTCACACAGCTAGTAAGTATCTGAGGTCACATTTGAACTCTGGTCTTTCTGTCTCTGGGCTCAGTGATTTATTCATTGTGCCTCCTAGTAGCCCCATTACATTGGACTTTTTGTCCTTTTTAGTCATTTTTTCAGTTGTGTTTGACTCTTTATGACCCCATTTGAGGTTTTCTTGTCCAAGGTACTGGAATGCTTTGCCATTTCCATCTCCAGCTCATTTTTACAGATAAGATAACTGAGGCAAACAGGGTGAAGTGATTGCCCAGAGTCACACAATGTCTGATTGCAGATTTGACCTCAGAAAGATGAGTCTTCCTGACTCCAGACCTGGCATTCTATCCACTGTACCACCTAGCTACCCCTACACTGAACTAGAGAGTGGGAAATAGGAGAGTCTCTAAAGGCTTCTTTGGGGCAGTGGTCCTTCAGCTCAACCTTGAACTAAGCAAAAGGTTCCAAAGTAGAGGGAAGGAAGAAAGGAATTCCAGGGTTTAGAGGATTAGTGTATAAGAAGTTTCCTAAGTAGGAGCTGAGTGGAATATCATGCATAGGGCAGAGTAAGTAAGACAGTTTGGCTAGAGTAAAGGCTATGCAAAAAAAAAAATACATTGCCACCTTGTTCAGATAGGGAACAGACAAATTATGAAGAATTTAAAATGCCAAATAGAGTAGATTTTATTTAATCCTAGCAACATGAAGGAGCCACCGAAGCCTTTTAGGCAGGAGTGTGTTATGGAATATCAATTTTGTATCTTTAAAGTGGGGATATTGATAATAGTGACACTGCTATTATTGTGAAGGTTGAATGAGGTAATCTATACACAGTACTTGATGAATCTTCAGTTGTTATATGAATGCTATCATTACCATCACCCACACCGTTATCATCATCATCATCTTCATCATCAGAAAAGCAAGAAAGGTAAGAGAGCAATTTAGGAGACTTTTTTTAATAGTCCAGGCTACAGAGACTGAGGATCCAAATTAGGATGGAGAGAAGGGGAAAGACACTGAAAATGTTAAGGAAGAATACTCAACAAGACTTCACAACTGACACTAGAGGTAAGAGAGAGTAAGGTTCAGGCTGACCTAAAGTTTATGAAGGATGATGTTGCCCCTAACAGTATAGAGAAGGTAATGAAGGATGAATTAGAGGGAAAGGTAGGTAATAAGTTCCATTCGGCATGTGTTGAGTTAGAAATGCCCATGCAGCATGTAGGCAGAATGAAGTCCATTAGAGAGATAGGGCTCAGATAGGTAGATTCAAATGTCATTTTCATAAAGATGATAGCTGAAACCAAGGGTAGTGATGGATAGAACTGAATTCAAGGTGGGAGGATGTGCAAAGCGAGGAGAAGAGAGCTCAGCACAGTTGCCCAGACTATACCCATGGATGATGATCTTCCAAAGGAGACAGAAAGAATCACCAAGCAGTGAGGAAAATATAATAGAACAGTGTTCTGAAAACCTAGGGAGGACAAAATTCTGATCTAGTTGAACAAGAAAAACTGTACTTGGGACAAGAAATGCAAAAAAAATGCCTTCTGGTCAACTTCTTAGGACAAATGTCATTGGGTCTATAGATCTGAGAAGGGAACATAACTCTGGGAGAAAGCTAAGGATATTGCCCTGGGTTAGAGAGGGAGAGATTACTGAAAACTGAAAATGCTGTTACCAGGGAGGCTGCCACTGGAGAGAGCAGTCTAGGAATGGGTTGGTAGTGGTGCTTATGTGTCATATGGGTGTAGGGAAGGGAGCTGCTATTTGACAGCTTCCTATTTGAATTAATCAATCTTCTTAACTAAATGCTATTAGGTACTTGTTGAGAGTATAAATACTTTAAATACCCTCTAAATTATAGCACCTTAGGAGAAAAAAGATCCTACTCTACGTATGGTCTAGTCCCCAAACCAGGTTAAATTATCTTTGCTATATATTTGATGAACTTCTCTTTTCAGAATGCTATAAAGATACAATCAGGACAAGTCATATTGTATTAGCAAAATGGCCCATTTGTTTGTTTGGCTCAGGCAATTGTTTAAAGTCTCTGCTAAATTCTCCCTTATACTCCAATCACTCATGGATAGAAATTTAACTCATCAAGAGTTGATAAAGCTTTGTAAGTTCTCCATGGGTTATGTTAACTTCTTGTTATATATCAAATTGATTTTAAAATTACTTTGAAAAAAAACTCAATGAGTTTCACAATTGGACACCTACATTCATGGGAGATATTATCTCTGCATGATGAGAGCTGTTGTTCAGAATTTCAGAAGCTGGGCATTGTGAGAGGAAGAAACAACCATGGAAGCATGTACTTTTTATATCTGTGATGAGCAGACCTGGGGTCCATTAACTGCTGCAGTTTACAATAATGAGTCAATGGGATCATTCAGATTTAAACGTTGGATATTTAATGGAATTCATAAAAACTTTTCTTCTTTCTCTTGAGATGCTTTTGCCTGGCAAAAACCATCTATTATATTGGTGGTTGATAATTGACTTCAGTGTATCATTCCTGCCCCTCCTATAAGAATGTCTGGGAAATTAGAAATATGTGAATTGCTAAGTCCTTCTAGGGGCTTTGATTGTAAAGGATTTAGAGTGATTTTTAAAAAATTGACATTTGTCAAAATACTATTTTTTCCCCTTGAAGGCAACACATTTTGGCTTTATATCATAAAAACTGCTTGCTCTGTGGAAAATAAGCTTCAGCAGTGATCAGCTGGTAGAATCAGAAAATTATCTCCAGAGGGCACTTGAATCTTGGATGATTTTTGTTGCTACAATCTTTATTGCTCCAAGTTCCTGGGCCATTAGACTTATTTTGATAGTTTCTTGGATGTATGGTTTCATTGGTGTTGGTACTTCTCCCATACTGAAACATCTTGTATAATTCTTATCCAGGGATTTCCATAAATCCTCCATCTAGGCTCTTCTCATCCCATGAAAACCTTCCTCTGAACCTTTAAATATCTTTGGGGCACTGATATAATAAAGATTAACAAGAACTGACACTTTTGAATGCTTTAAACATTTATAAAGTGGAATATGTTGTAAAATTTGTAAATTTTAAAATAATAAATATTTTATGTGAGTATATATTATTTCTCATCTCACTTGATCAATCAATACACACATATATGTGTGTTTATCTATTATCTATTATATACATGCACATATATGTGTCTATATATATGACACATATATGTACGTGTGTATTCTCATTTGGCCCTCCCAATAGTATTGTGAGATAAGAGCGTAGGTTCTATTGTACTCATTTTACAGATGAGGAAACACATAATTATAAAGGTTAAGTGATTTGTCCATGGGCATATAGCTACTACATGTCAGATTTAGTATTTGAACACAGGTATTCTTGATTCCAAGTCTAAAACTATATCTATTATGTCATACTTCTTCCTGTTTAAGCTATCACTCTCACTGCTTGTGATCTACTTATCCCCCTATTCTGGTATAGATCAATATCAGAAGCAATGGCTGATGGGAGATGTAGTTTTACCAAGCTGGAAAGAGAGATTGAAGGATCATGGGAATCAGATACCCAGGGAAACCCCATGAACTTTTGGGCTTAATGGAAAGTTCCGTAAGATGTCACATAAGATTTTACTCTTTGATCTACCATACATACTTAGAAGTTAGGAAAATAAAAGTGACTCAGACAGTTCAGAATAGACACATTTCAAGTGATGGTGACTATTACTCTAAATTAAACAGAACTGTGAGCAGAACCTTGTCTGATTTGTTGATCTGCTTATGGAACGATTTGTCTGAATAGAATTTCCTGTTTTCCTTAATGCGCCTACATCGAACTGGGACCAGGTAAATTCATCCATTCTCTGCTTCTTGCCACTTGTCTGTAAGATCCGGTTATTGAGGGATGTCTTCTTCTACCTGTCCTCTGTCCACTTTCCATCTACTGAAAATGTTTCTTGTTATCTTTTCCCCCAGGCTAATGTTGGTTTCTAAGGCAGCTTCTCTTTTACAAGCAAATTTGTCCCCTTTGGTTATAGGTGGATCATTGCTGAGATCACAGGGTGCATGGGGGGCATGAATGGTCCAAGGGGATTTTTGTACTTCACAGACAATTTATACCAGTCCTGCTGCAGTAGGTTAAAAGACTTCCCTGAGGCCTATTGAATTACAGAATATTTTGATGAATAATTCTATAATTCTAACCACAGAACCCTAAAACTTGAACTCAGGGCTCACTTAGATTTCTCTTTGGTGATTGAGCCTTCTGAGGGCGTAAGTACTGCTCTGGAAAGCTAAACTCTACCTTCCTTTTATCCAAAGAGATAAATGAGGTTATGAGGCAACACTTAGTGTTATACAAGTTTAATAAGTAAAACAAATTTCAGTTTAAATTACTAGGTCATGAATCAAACTTATGTTAGCATGTAATAGTTAATAAGAACTTGAAGACTGTAGGGCCTATGAATTATAATGTTGAATCTTAAAAGCTGAAGGATCTTTTCTTTTGGGGGAGCTACCCTGGGTAAGTCTCTTTCTTAACTGGGCTTGTAACTGGCTACATAGGAAACGTGAGCTGTCTCAGGGTTAGCATTTATTTCTATTTCTGATATGCACATTAATTATGGTAGCTTTCATTATAGTTTTCATGTGTTGTCATATGCATTATCTCACTTGATCAATCAATAAGCATCCATTATGTTCCAGGTACTATTATCTGATACTGAAAGTACAAAGAAAAAAATGAAACAATTATGCCCATGAGGAGTTTACACTCTATCTGAGGAGAAATCATGTATTCCTGCTACATTCAAGATTTTTATAAAATAGATGTGAGAGAAGGCATTAGCTGCTGATGAGGCAGGTAATGGTAGGGAAATAAATGCTTCATGCAGAAAAGGCCACTTGAATTATCTTGAAGGAAATGAGGGATTTTAAGAAGTGAAAGTAAGGCAATAGGGTACAATTATCTCATTTATTCCTCATAACAAGTGGGAGTGTGATGATATTATCTCCACTTTACATCTGGAGAAACAGAGGCAAACGGATTAAATAACTTGCTCAGGGTCACACAGTTAGTATTTCTCTGAGGCTGGATTTAAACGCAGGCCTTTCAGACTCCAGATCTAGTGCTCTATCCACTGAACCCAGGCTATGTTTTAAATAATATTTGTAGTAGGACACTGAGACAACTACCAACTGAGACCATGTGCTCCCAGGGTGGCAGTTTCCAAGTGTGGAAGTACTGAACACACTAGGGCATGGTGTGTAGTTTGTGTAACGATGATTGATGACAAGTTATTTCAAACTGGATATTTACTTGGGTGATTTTGGGTAAGCTTTTAGCCTCTCTGAACTTCAGTTTCCTTATCTATACAATGGGGTTGCTATTATTGATACAACTTGTCTTGGATTTATTATTTGGAAAGTGGTTTATAAACTCTAAGGCATTGCGTGTTATTATTTACTTCAAATAAATAATCCACCCCAACCCCTTTCCTCCTCCCTTAACAAGTACTTTAGCTGTTGATGGGCTTGTCATTTGAACCTTTCTTGACTAAAAAAGCACCTTAAACACCTTCCCTTCCCTGGTGGGAGTGGAAGCCCAGAGAGATCAGCTACCCCTGAAGGGAGTAAAGTATTGCTTCCATTTTATCTTGTGGAAGAGAGAAATTTCTCATTTCTAGTCAGCAATAAAACATTCCTTTGGGGACAGGTAATCTATTCAGAATAATTGAAATAGGGACTCCTCAATATTCAGGAATTATAATCCTCCTACTGGAATATTTCATTAACTGAAACATCCCATTCTTTAGTCATACTAGAAGAGAAGTTAACTATATTATATTGATGATCTAACAATGGATATTGTCTTTTGTGACTGCCCTCAAGCAGCTTATATTCTAATGGGGGGAATAAAATGTACTTTTTCAAAAAGTTCATATTTGATAGATACTAACTGAAAGGAGGTAGTTTGGGGAGGGAGGGTACTAGCAGCTAAAGGAATCAGGAGAGGTTTCATGTTGAGATGACACTTGAGATGAGTTTTAAAGGACTCTAGATATTCCAAGAAATAGAGGTGAGGAGGAAGAGTGTTCAAAGCATTGGGGCAGACAGTAGGAGTAGTGAGAAGGGTTAGTGAGAAGTGGAACCGTCAAGGCAGTTGTTAGAATTTTCTGAAAGCCTCCTTGTTTTTCCTCCAGTGAAAAGAATAGATTAGGCACAGGTCTGACAATTGTATCAAAAGGTGAAAGCATATTGGATGAATTGACAATTTTGTAACCAAATTTTACCCCTGGGGAAGACAGACTAAAATTAGAACCAGAAAGAAAGAAAAACAAACAAACAAAAAATCCAAAACCCACTATAGTTCTTGGAGGTAAATCCTTCTTTTCATCTTACTCCAATCCTTCATCAACACCATGTCAATCAGCCCCCACTCCATATATGTTAAGTTGATCCTTGAAGAAGATACCTAAGCATCTATTATGTTATCTAATTGCTATAACAATTTTTTATGTAACTATCTAAATTGTCAAGGTGGAAAAGAAACCAACATTTGCAAGACTAGAAAAACTGAAGCAGAACATGAATTTCTAGAACAAAGAATAATTCAATAGCTATACTTTCCTGGGAACATTAGGAATGACAGTGATAAGTACTGTATGAATTCTGTGGTTTGGAAAAAACAACAAATATGCTAGTTTGGGGGAGGGATATATGTGTGTGTGTGTATGTGTATGTGTGTATGTATATATGTATATGTGTGTAAACTGCTTAACTGAGTCTGGGAACATAGTAAACTCTATAGAAATGTTACTCATATACATGTTATATACATGAGTTATTTAAATATGTATTTGTGGGTATTTATGTTTATATATACACACGTTTGGTGTAGGAGACAGGAATTGTAGTTGCTTCTTTTGTGTGGTGTGTAGACCTTTTTCTCCCTCTAGACCTTGTTGGCATTCATTAGGGAAGGGGAATTTTATCTTGAGTTGCTTATGTTTTTTTCTTCTCTCTTGAACTCTTATTTGGCTGCTGCTTTGTATTTTGGAAAAGGTGGCATTGCCCCCCATTCCTTTTTATTCTACTCTGGCTTGGAGAGGAATTTAAAGGGCATTTCCCACCTCTCTTTCTTTTTTTGAAGACTGAGGGTCCCAGAATTTCTCTTGCTTCTTCTGCTTAACCAAGTAATCCGAAGCATCCAAGCAAGGGAAGTCCAGAAGTCCAGAGGGAACCTGGGAGAGGTATTTGTGGCTCTGTCCTGTCTCCCTTTCTATGTAAATTTCAATCTCCAAATCTGATCACAATGTTCTCAGCCTCTTTTTCTCTCCTTTTCTCTATTTCTCTCTTGTCTCTGTCTCACTCATTGTCTCTGTTTCTCTCTCTCATTCTCTCTCTATGTCTCTCTTTCTCTCTCTCTTTCCTTCTCATCAATTTAATCAACAAGATAAACTGAGGATGTAAAGAAAAAACCAAAACATTCTCTGCTCTCAAGTTCATATTTTAAGAAGGGGAAAAACATGTAAACAAAATATGTAGATAAAGTAGAATAGAGGTGGCAGAAGGCGGGAGGGGGAAACACTAGCATTAAGGGTGACAGGAAAGGCTTCTTGCAAAGGTGGGATTTTAACTGAGACTTGAAGGAAGCCAGGAGGTAAAAATAAGATGGGAGGATATTCTAGACATGGAGACTAGACATGGACGGAATGTTATGTATGTTATGTAAAGCAGCCAGTGTTCCCGGATTGCAGATTATGTGGATGATGGTAAAGTATAAAAAGACTGGAAATGTATGTAAGAAAAATGTTTCTATTTCTCATGTATATGTCGTCTCCACCTAACTCTCAGTGCCTCAGGCAACTTTCTAAGGTTACAAATTGCAGAACAATTGCCTATTTCCATTGGTACAAAGAGTTTACTCACAGGAGCTTTCTATGCTAATGAAGTCACAGCTTCAGACTAAAATGTATCTATACCTATTTATTTATAAGTCTGGGAACTCTGAATATTAGGAAGGTTTTCCCCTATATCCAGGTCTCCATAGGGAGGGAGTCATGCTGAACTTGGAGCTCTTTAAGGTGAATATTAGAATTGGTTTTAAACAGACTTCTCCACATGATTTCTTGACATTTTTCTTTTGGGAACTCTGAGATATGATCAAAATGATTTGATACATACATTTGATACATCCATGCATTGCTCAGAGAAAATACAATAATAATTAAGAGAATACAATAGAGTGTACTAAGTCTGTGGTGAACATCAACTTTCTTTAAACTCTTGAGTCCTTTCTTTCTATTCATATTATATTTTGACCATTCTACTCCAAACTGTCATCATTTCTCTCCTAGATTTTCATAATAACCTCTGAATTGATCTGTATCCAGTCTTCCTTCTCTAATGTATCCTTTTCACTGCTGCCAAAATAATCATTGTATTGTACAGGTCTAACCATATTATTTCTCCAGTGAGAAATTGCTCCAAAACCATAGTTGTAAAACCTTCATTAGTTCCCTCTTGCCAATAGAATACACCAAAAACTTGGTAGCCTGGCATGTAAAGCCCTCCACAGAATGACTCTGACCTACCTTTTTTTCCAGCCATATTTCAATTGATTTTCCTTTACAAACTATGTGTTTTTGATAAAGATAAGGCAGATCTTGTACTGCCCTCTCCAACCTCAGATATATTGCAGACTAGTGTCCATGTCTGGTGGTCTTCTCTTCTATATCTTTGTTGGTTGACACTCTCCTTTTGTATCTAACATCCAGATATATGCAGTTGTATTCTTCAAATCTTCCTGGAGCACTTAACCTGGATATCTCTTTGCCCCAATTACATTTGTAGCATACATATTTAGGTTTATGTTATATCCCTCTGGTTAATCAGATTTTAGGAATATAACTCTTAAAGCTGGTAGGGTATTCCAGAGGTGATCCCCTCCAATTCTATCAATGCACAGATGAGGGAAATGAGATCAGTGGATGTTTGCGTACTTCTTTCTTGCTGAATGGCTTACTTCTTTTATGAACAAAAAGCTTTCATTACATTTGGTGACTCGGTTATTTGGATAAGGCAAAGGCTACATGAACCAACAAATGAGTAAACAAAAGAAGTGAGAGGGTCAAAGCCATTACTTGACAGGTTGAAAATGGAAAGCCAAATACATCCAAACTGTCCAGGTGTGAGTACAACACATGAGGATATACCATATTGGAGCCCAGGCATTGCAGGAAAAAGAAAGGGAGGGAGGGGCTGCATCTCACTTTTACTTAGATGGAACAGGAAGGGGTGGAAATAGAAAACATGACCATTATAGCTTCAATGCATCAGCTACAAGTGTTATGTAAGAACCCCAGAATAGCACGGATGGCTGTAAACATGTCAGATATAAAAGCCAAGAGACTAATTACAGTTCTTCATCTAGTCTAATCCCGTTACCATTAGCAACAGGGAGGACAGCATCTGGGTTTGCTGTCCCCCAGACTTGATTAAAAAAAAATTCCAGGAGGAACTACCACTATCATAGAGTAGTACAGACAAGTTCCTTTGTTTAATCAAGTGATGGTCCCTCCGGGAAAGTGTCTTATTTTTACTCACTGAAAACAGCACTCCTCAAGTGCTAAAGTATTGAACATTATTAAAATTCATAGCTAGAAAAATTAGACATAGAAATCTTCAGATCGAATTGTGGTCCATCAAGAACTCTAAGGATTCTGTTACCTTATTTAAATAAGGTCACAAAATGGTTTTCAAGTATTCAGAATTTTAATTTACATCTAAATATCTTCACTGTGCCAAGGCATGCAGAGAATACTCTATTAACTGAGGAAATTTTAGGATATCCTTTGTCCTTTTTTATTTTTCCAGGTCCTTCCCTAGCTGCCCACAGAGGGTTATTACTTTCTATTCCTTGTTTTATTTTGAGGGGAACACATGTCATTGCCAAGAACCATTAACAATCTTAAATGTCAATGACTTAATCACTCAATTAAACTCAAGAAATAACACTGGGACTTTTTAGTGGGACCAAGCTTTGCAGTATTCAGGCAAGAGAACAGAATTGAGAGCCCATGGTAAGGAACCAACTCAAATCATTTTTCATCTGGATGGTTATTGTAGTAATACAAGAAAACAAGATTTTTCCAGTTTCCTTTGGAAATGGTTTTATTTTGTGGACCAACATTCTTGAGGGGAGGGAATCATCTGTGGCTAAGATTTATATTGTATCTTATCATGCATCTTACTTATCAACTCTTTGATTAGAGTTTACTAAGATGGCTGAAAAAATATTTTCTTGTGAATTTCTATGTGCAGTTCTATTGGTTAATTAAATTCATGCCAACCAAAAAGGCAAATATTTACAGACCCAGAGACTGGACATCAGTTTTGATTCTTCTTGTTTTTCTTTTCTTTATACCATTAATAAGCCATGTGACTTCACTAATTACAAGAACCTTCCTTTGTTTAATTCAATGCCTTCACTTTTTTCTTTTTCTGGAAATAGTATTTTTTAGTTATCTTTTCAGTCTCTTTTTTTTCATAATCTGGTTCTGTCAAAAAGTAGCTCCTCAGGAACCTGGAGGAGTACCTACAATACTAAGGGGGAAGACTTTTATAATAGTGATAGGTAGCATTTATATAGTGCTTTAAGCATTCTGGATATGTTATCTCACTTAATCCTTCTGACAACCCTATGAAGTAGGTGCTATTATAATTTCCATTTTATAGATGAACAAACTAAGGCTGAGAAAGGTGAAATGATTTATCTAGTGTTTCACAGTTAATTAAGAGGCAGGATTTGAATTTAAGGCTTTCTGACTATAAGTCCAATACCATCCTTTGGACCACTCTATTTATTAGATACTCCCTTTTGTGACAGTGAACCATTCTAAAGTCTAGCCTTTTTTATTATTACAACTGTTTTCTTGCTGCAACAATTGCTCCTCCTCCCCCTTTGAAATGTAAGTTTCTTAAAGGTAAGAAGTATATGATTTTTGTCTTTGTATCCCAAGTGCCTTGCAGGTGATAGGACTTTTCAAAATGAACTGAATAATTTGTTTTTATACAGTGCTTTATAAAGAACTTTTCTATGCAATATTTTATAACATCATAATTCTACTTGTTGTTTTTGGCTAGTGGGGGTATATACTTTCATTGATAGATCTGTTATCCCGTCAATGTAGATACCCCTTGAAGTCTATAACCCATTTATGAATTTTCTTCTTGTTTGCATTTTTTCATCCATCATCTACTAGTAGTCTATGTATCTCTTGATATTGTCTGGAAATCAATGGATTGGACAAGGGCTGTCTGATTCTTCTCATTCTATGATCAGCATTATCCATTTGTTCATCTCATTAAAAAAATTGTTTTTCAACCTCCTTTTCCATGTATTCATCTCTCTGGTAACAATCATTACAGTGCTCATCTGGCATAGCTCTTCACTGGTAGCATGGTCACACCTACTCTGCGCCTCTCCATTACTCTTTGGATGACTTACAACTTTAATTCTTTAAAGATTATGGTATTCCATGGCTTACAGTCTTAAAGGATTACTATTTGAATACTGATGTTTAAAAAAATGCACATTTTTAAGAGAAATGTGGGCATCATGAAAAGTACTCAGCAGATTAAAAAATATGAGCTATTACCCTCAACCTATTGAATTTGATGGCTAGATTTTTGTTCATCTACAGTACTTGTACATACATAGCCAATGTTTAGGGTATCTATTTTTCCTTTAAGCTTTAACTTAAAGGGGACATTTACTTCAAAATATAATAGAAAAAAATTTTAAACATTTTCCCCCAATGTCTTGGGGGCACATTCTCTCCTATATCACCTTGTCTCTAGGGAGGGTGAGTTCAAGCTTAGCTTGGTTCATAGTATTGGTCTCACCTAGTTAATATCCAGATGTGTTATGATTGCTGGATAAGTACTTAGCTCAACTACCACTGTTGAATAAGTGGGTACTGGGTCCCAAATATTATTCCTCATTGCTTCTTGCAATTCATTGCCATCGGTGCTGGTGGGCTAATCTCAAAACCTAGAATGGTCTTAATTATCAGACTTTAGAGGCTCACTTATTTGACCTTTTATAACTCACTAACTTGGAGCCTCCAGATTAATCTTCATGTAAGATGAGAAAGAACAAATGGGAAAAAAAACAGGCTCAATTTCATGGAGTCACATGTTGACCTCAGAGAGGAAAAGGCCCAATATCTCCCCTTTGATGGTATTATCTCTTAACAGTCACCATTAATGGAGTCAAACCATGAAAGGGCAGCCTAAGAGAATGCACAATATCTTGGTAGAATCATTAAGCTTAGAGTCAGAAGGTGTGGTTGTCACTTTAGCTTTGCCATTTACCTGCTCTGTGGCCTTACAAACTCACTCAAGCACTTCTTTGTAAATAGGGTAAGATAGTATCTTTCTTGTCTAATCTCCTAGAGGATAAGGATTTCTTCATTCTTTGTATTTGTATCCTCATCACTTAGTCCAGTGACTGATAAATATTAGATACTCAATAGATGCTTCTTCATTGATTGATCAGTTGAGATAATGCAATGAAAATGCTTTATAAATTGTAAAGGGCTGCATATGTGTGATAATACTAGCAATAGCTAACACTTTTCTAGCTGCACAGTACTTTTAGGATTTTCCTTGCTCACTATAGTCTTATAAGGTATGCAAGGTGAGCAGTATTACTCCCATTTTAGAAAAAAAAAATCAACCCTGAGCTCCAAGCCATAGAGTGACTTGCCTAAGGTCAAATAGATTGAAACTATAATATGAGATCCAATGGATCAATACTGTCATTAATATGTGCATTTATTCCTGCTGTCACATTAAAAGGTAATACATCTATTCTTCTTTATTATATATTATCCTTACTCATATTCTCCCATAAATCCTCCACAAAGGATCTATACAAGACATATTAAGTATAATTTCTCTAGATCTTTTTAAAAAATATTTCATGGATACTAATATAGCAGAATTCTACTGCCTTATAGAGGTGATGCTAGGTTCCCTAAGGTCATGCCAGTAAATTCTAAGGTCTGGCAGTTTTAACCAAGATGAAAATGACAATATAAACACATTCTAGAGAAAAGGTTGACTGTACTGTTTGAGAAATTGCCCAAGGATGGAGAGTCTTCTCACAGGTCACTAGGTCATTGGGTGATGATTTCTTTTACCTTGGTAACCTATAAAGCATGAATAAGTATAGTACAAAAAGAGTTTGATAAATGCTCTATAGACAAGCAACACAAGCAAGGTCTGAGAGACAAAAGATCATTGCAGACTTGGAGGACAAAGGGAAGTTTTGTGAAGACAGGTATTTGAATTGAGCTTTAAAGAATGGATATTCAATGGGGAGAAGGGAGGATGGCATTGAAGACACAGGGAACTACATAAGTAAAAGCCTAGGCATTGAGGAGTATGCATAGGAATGTGTCCACTTTGGCTTTATAGTACTGAGTCCAAGAAGGAAAGTTGGAATGGTGCAGTAGTACCAGTGTTTAGGGCCATGACTGTTAGGCAAAATGGACAGCAATTCACATAATACCATGTTCTTTATTAGTGTGGAAATTGTTTCCTCCAATGCAGATCAGAAACTAAAATCTAACTTTTTCTTAGGGAGGCCTGACACATTGTGACATTAAGTGACTTGCCTGTGATCACGAAGTATGTATGAGGTCTGTTTGATTTCAAGGCTGATCCTCTCGCTACCATACCCTGCTTCCATGAACCTTGTACATAGTAGGTGCTTAATAGTTGTTAAATTGAGGAAGGACCATCAAAAGATTTTGGACATAGAAGTACCATGATTTGATTTATACACCAAGAATGAAAACCCAGCATTGGTGTGAATGGGGTGTGTATGGGGAAAATAGCTTCAGGAATGCCAGCAACACTATTCAAATAGTCTGGGTCAATGATAAAAAAGATCTGAACTCAAGTGTTAGAAATGGGGATGGAAATGAGAGGATGGATAAAGAGTTAGTGCTTAGGCACTATCAACTGCACTTGGTGACTAGTTGGTTTTTAGCTTTAGGGGGAAAGGAAGCATTAAAGATACCACTAGTTTTCAATCTGAGAGACTGGATGAATGTGTAGTGGTGCCAAGGACAGAAGAGTAATTTTAGGGGGAAAGATAGAAATCTTTGCACAACATGGTTTTGAGTTACCATTGAAAGATCTGGTTGCTGTGGTCTATAGGCAGGTGGCTACAGGTTGGAGAGAAGTCAGAGATGGAGATACATACATTTGGGAGTCTTTAGAGGTGAGAGTTAAATCTTGAAGAAATGACAGATTTTCAAAGAGCAAAGAAAACTTTGTATTTGAACCATCATGCAGACTTGAGAGATGTGTTCTAATATTCTTGGCATCACCACTTTGTAACTGTAGCTGTTCAGTGATTGTGATTCCTTGTTTCATTAGTGTCTGTTGATCAACTTCCACGCTTCTACATACAGCGTGAAATTGGCAGAAATTCCTTTTCTCTCTCTCTTGATCTGTTCCACTCTGATTAATTCTTTTGTCTTCCTTGGAGAAAGTGGGAATCCACTGTCTCCTGTAGCATCCCTACCTCTCTAACCAGGTGTATACATATTCCTATCAATATTCTGCTCACCTGTACTAAAGTGATCACAGAATTTTGGAGATGGGAGAGTCAAATTCAAGAAGTCATCTCATCTGACATGAGGGTACTAAGGACTTTCATATATAAATGAAATGACATGAGTTATAGCTAAGTAGTGCTAGAGGTGAGTTTAGAACCTATGTGTTCTGGTTCCTGACTTGTCAGTATCCTTTCCACCATAACATAAGACTTACAAGAATTTTATGAAGCCTTAGGAGTTGAGGTGTGTAGGAGAAGGGAGAAATCCTTTTGTACTGGCCAATATGTAGATGCACAGATGAAATCAGTGACTGTAGGGGGATGGAGGGTTCCCATCTTTGCCTCTAATCCTCTTGCTGTGTGCACTCTTTTGTTAGTCAGTTGCATCCCACTGTGTGACTGCATGGAGCACAAGTCCTTCTATACTTCACTATCTCTTGAAATTGGTCCAAATTCAGGTATGTTGTTTCCATGATGCTATAACTGAACGTGTATAAGCAGATCTAAGTGTTGTTGAGGAGTATTGAAGGGCATGGTGGGACACTGAATGGTTGTTCCTTCTCATTCTTATGCTTGTTTATCCCAGGTGAAACAGATTCAGTAACAACCAAGAGATAGGAAAGCTCAAGTCCAGGGAAGAGCTTGAAGGAGGGCAGATGTCCTCTCAGACTGATAAAGAGGCTGTGTGGTCCTCAGGAAATGTCTTCCCACCTCCTCAAGGATAGCTCCTCAACTTGTTTTGGGGTTAATGTTGGGATTTGTTATCTACATAGGAGAAATCTCTGATGTTTCATCATTTATTCAGACAGTCAACAAACATTTATTAAATGCTGACTCTGTTCCAGAAACTGGGTTACTTATTGGGATAGAGAGAAAGAGAGAAGACTAATCCCTGCTCTCAAGAAGATCTCAGTTTAATTGGGAACTCATAGTCCAGTTTTTAAAGAAACATTTGCTGAATTATCAGTAGGGACAAAATATTATGTTAAATATTGTAGGGGATATGAAGATAAATAAGAAACCCTCACAGTCTTAATTCCCTCTTTTGGGGAGATAAGACAAACATTCAAATAACTAAAATGCAAGTCATATTGTACTAGCTGCTGTTATAGCAATTCAAGCAAACAGTAGCCTGTGGAAGGTTACAGGAGGGAGAGGTAAGGCCCTTTCTATCTGGAGCAGGAAGGGATCATGGAAGATGTCATAACCTGAGTGGGTCTCCTGAAGTCATGTCCCATAATGGATAAAATTAGTCCAAAAACATTTATTAAGTATTTACCACATGCCAGGTACTGTGCTAAGTGATGGAGATACAAAGAAAGACAAAAATAGTCCAAGACTTCAGGGATCTCACATTCTCATGGAAGAGACAACATGCAAACCATGATTATTAACTGGGGAGAGGAGTAATATAGTCAGACTTATGCACTTAGTAATAGATAGCATCTGTATAGCATTTTAAGGTTTGCAAGATTATATATATATGTACACATACATATATGTAGATATGCATATATACTTGTATCTATACAAATACACACATATATACATGTATAAATTTATGTATACAAATATACATATATACATATATGTATTCATGTATTTACACACATGTATGTATATATATTTACACACATTTATACATTTATTGACTTTATCAAAATCACTTTGGCAGCTAAATGGAGGATGAATTAGAATTGCAGAGAGACTTGAGGTAGGGAGTCCAACCAGTTGGCCATTGCAACAATTTGGATATGAGGTGATGAGGACCTACAGTATGAGAGTGGCTATATCAGAGGAGAGAAAGGTGCACGTACAAGAGATATTGTGAAGGTAGAATTGACATGACTTGACCACAGATTGGATATGGAAGGGGTAAAAGAGATTGATGCAGTGTCAAGAATGATACTGAGGTTGACAACCTGGGTCACTGGGAAGATGGTGTTATCCTCCAGAGTAATGGGGAAATTCAGAAGAGGTATAGGTTTTGGGTGGAAAGATAACGAGTTCAGTTTGAGCATGTTAAGTTTAAGGTGTCTATGGGATATCTAGATCAAGATTGCTAATAGGTGGTTGGAGATACAGGACTGGAGGTCGGAAGAGATATCAATTTATCTGAGAGCTATCTATAGAGAGATGATAATTGATCTTTGAGAGGCGATGAGATCACCAAGTGAAATAATATAACAGAGTACGGAAAGAGGTCCCAGAACAGAGCTTTGAGGAATACTCACTTTTAGCAGATGTGACTTGGATAAGTCAGTCCAAGTGAACTGAGGAGAGGTCAGACAGATCACAGGAGAATTAGGAGAAAACAGTGTCCCAAAAATTTGGAGAAAGGAAAGAAGAGCATGATTGACAGTATCAAAGGCTACAGAGAAATAAAAAAGGATAGAGATTGAACAACTTCCATAGGAACTTTGTCCTTAAGGAAAAGGACAACATGATTTTTAAAAATCCCCTCAGCAAAATGAAAGAAACTTACATGGACTCATACCACTAGCGAACTTATTTCCATAGTCATCAAAAGGTATTCTAGACTAAACTAAACCATTGTTTATTTCAGTGAAATCTGTGAAATGATTCAAGACTTATCATCATTAGGTAAACAGTATGGTTTTTCTTTTTTCTTTTCTTCTAAGATTTGTATTTCAGAGATGATGGCTAGCATTTTCTTTTTATCAGTGAAGCAAGATAGAATGCAGCTCCTCTTCTGAGAAGTGGGTGTCACAAAAGCGACCTTATCTTCAAATGGACAGGACAGATGTTAAACGTGGCCTTTCTAGTTTGACACAGGATCCTGGTTGTCACTTTCTTCCTATCTGAGCATCATTGCACAGTATTAACTGCAGCTAGAAAGGGAGAATCAAGCAGCTTGTGTTTCCCTGCAACATTTGGGGAGGCTTTTGGAAGCTCTGGCATTGGCTTTATTGTTGTTCACTGAAAAGTTTATGAGGTCTCTCAGTCTACATTCATTTTACATTTTTTCACCCCAATTTCAGGACAAAACCAAGGTCATCATTTGCAAATATATAAAACTATAATTAGTTAAAGGGTAACTAGGTGGTACAATGGATAGAGTGCTGGGCCTAGAGTCAGGAAGACTACAAATTTAGCCTCAGACACTTACTAGCTGTGTTGCCTTGGGCAAGTCATATAACCTTGTTTGCCTCAGTTTCTTTATCTGTAAAATGAGCTGGAGAAGGAAAGGGCAAAATCACTATAGTATCTTTGCCAAGAAAGCCTCAAATGGGGCCGCAAAGAATCAGATGCAACTGAAATGACTAAACAAGAAACATTTGTACTTAAAACATTTATATTAGCATTTTTTCTTATTTGTAGTTTTTACTATGAGTATTAAAAATTCCATGAACTCTAGTCTTGGTTATGCCATTATTTGTCACATGATACCAAGTAAGTCATTTAATCTCCCTGACATTCAGTTGTCTCATCTATGAAACAGGGTAAATTGCATTATTTTTGTCACAGGGCTGCTGCGAAGAATAAACTTTGTAAACTGTATAGAATCTTACAGAGTTCATACAAATACGAGTTCAGATGGATATAAACTATTACAATAGCATCATTAACTGCAACGACCACAATGGTTATAACTTTCAACATAGAGGGCAAAGGTTGCCCCAGGTATATGATGCTAGAATTAAATACTCTAAATTTAGGAGGCGATTAAATGACTCAGGGGATAGAGCCCTGGGCTTGGAGTCAGAATAGACCTGAGTTCAAATCTGTCTTCAGTTGCTATTTCTGTGACCTCCATTTGCCTTAATCCACTGGAGAAGAAAATGAGAAACCATTGCATTATCTTTGCTGAGAAAACAACATGGACTGTCCATGGGTTCATGAAGAGTGAAACACAACTGAACAACTCTAAGCTAGTGTTTTTTGAAGTGAACCCATAGATCCATGATTTCATTAGTAGAAAGAATTCCTGGCATGTAAGGAAACTCCTTTTAAAGGATGAAGATTGACAACTTTTCTATAATTTGTCGTCTTAGAAAGTTGTTTAACATATGGAGAAATTAAATGACTTAGGTCCAGATAAAAAGTCAGAGGTGGTACTTGAATCTATATCCTCCTGACTCCAAGGTCCATTCTCTATCCATTACATAAGGCTGCCTCACATTGGTCAGACTGAAGCAATTTGCATGCTGGAGTACAAGGAATCATGAACTGGCAGGCAGGATACATTCATTCTCCCAAAAAGTTATGATGGTGATGACGATGAAAGTGAGGGTGGTAGATGATGATGATGACAATGAATAACATGTCAGGGGATAAAATGATCATGACCGATGCTGATAATCTGTCTTGAACCTGTGATTTCATCCATGTGGGTATTCCCTTAACAGCTTAGTGGATGATTATTTGAATTGTTATGGGCATAACAATGTATATGATGGTGGAGATAGAGGGGATAAAAATGACAACTGATCAATCAATCAACCAATTTACTGGGAATACAAATACCAAGAATGGAAAGATACTTATGTGAAAAGAATTTATATATTCTAGTGAAAATCCAAGTGTGTGTGTGTGTGTGTGTGTGTGTGTGTGTGTATACACAAATACAGAATAAATGGAATGATAAATGATAACAAATATAAATAGCTCTTTAACTGAGGTGGTGAATTGGGGAAATATTTCTAAAAAATCTACAAAATCAAAGGTAAAATTGAACCTTTAGGTAAACTGAAACATTTATAATCAAGCTATTCATTTTAAACTGAGACATCTGCTCTGGTTTCCTGGCTCAGTTCCAACTTAAGAAGTCACATTCTACCTGTGTAAATTACCCCTGCAGAGGATCAGTGGGATGCAGATAGCGTCTTCCTGCTTAGCTGACATTGGGTGTTGAGTTTGCTGTGAAGTGGCTCTTCACATTTAACGTAACACATAAGAAGGGGGTGAACTTTTAGTACTTTTTGGAAAAACATATACTTTCTTGCATTACCATTGCGTTCTTGGCTGGGGGGAGGTCTCTTCTAACTCTTCAGGGTGTCATAAGAGCATGCCTTCCAGTGATGCAGAGGAGAGGAAACCTTCAATTTGCTGTTTCTATTAGAAGCATGTCTGAATCCTCCCACCTACTTGTATCCTAAGAACATGAAGAGCCATGGGAGCAGAATACTGCTCATTTATCCATAAGTTTATCCATTAGTTGTTTTTCTTCTAAAGTTGGAAACTTGAACTGATTATATAAAACGTAGCATAATCCCCATTAACCAGAGTGCTCAATTAAGGTTAAACTTCTTTTCCTGAGTTTTTAAGGCTCTTTGAAATATGTTCATAAATTAGTGAACCAACTTTATTTCTTACTAATCCCCTTTTCTTTAGGCAAGTCAGGTTCTGTTCTAGGTTAAGTTTTGTAGTCTAGAAAATGAGGGAGTTCTATTTGATCCCATTTAGCCCCAATTATCATTAATATTCCGTGCTCTAAAGTCCTTTCCAGCTCAAACATTCCATGTTTTGTGTTCTAACATTCTGTGTTGTCTCTTCCAGCTCTAATATTCTAAGTTTCTCTTACAGTTCTAATTCCTTGTGGACGAAGAGACCATGTCCTTATGCACTTTTTAGCGATTTTATTTGATAATTCTGCGATTCTGTTATGGTCAGCGATACATTCCCACCTTCTGACGTCAGTCATGGCATAACGGGGAAGTGCTAGTTTTGATGTTGGAGAACAATGATGGGTTCAAATCCCAGCTGTGCTGCTTACCATCTGTATGACCCTGGGCAAGTGAATTACCTTCTCTGGGCTTCAGATCTGTGAACTGAGAAAGCTGGACAACAAGAGTGTTGTGTAGCTCCAAATCTCTGGTCCTAGGCAGACCATCATCCTCACTGTCCCACAAATAGGCTTTGCTGATTCCTGCATCCATGTTTGTGCTATTAGCCGATAATGCCTTTCTTTCCTTCTTTTATTCAAATTCTGCATACCATTCAAGGCCCAGCTTAATTTCTATTTCCTCAATAAAATCATCCCTAATCGCCCTCTCTCCTGAATTCTTAAAGCATTTATAATCAGTAGTGCACGATTTAGCACTTAATCACGCACAGCGAATATGAGAAAATGCATTAACTACCAGATATCTTATGCGGTTCAAGTTAATATACTCTTATTAGGCACCAGTATATGCCAGACACTGAAGGGTATAAGGATACAAAGACATAAAAATAGTCTTTTCAAGGAATTTGCATTCTGTAGAGGGATTATAGTACGTGCATAGGGAATTTAATACAAAATACATAGAAAGTAATACAATGACCTTTTGAGGAAAGAGACTTGAGCTTGGTGCTAGGGGAAATAGAAACTTAAGAGAAGACCACTTTCTTGCTATCATGGAGGTTTCAGTAGGGGTAGCACAAATCTTGATATATTATGTTAGGTATCTGTGTATCTTTGTACCATGCCCTCTCTCCTTACCATGTAATCTCTTTGCAGGCAGGCATTCCTTCTTTAATTTGTGCCTTTATATCTGCAATGTGCTTGGACACAATAAGCATTTGATAAATGTTTATTGTATTAGACATACAAAGGTGACTTTGTTTTGTGACAAAATAAGGATCAGATGATATTAAGAATCACATCGATTTTGGACCCTTTATAAACCTGAAGTTAATCTTTGGTGCTCTAAATGTGAGATCCTTGTCCAGCGACCAGCCATAATGTATATGGACACACATTTGAAGAAACGGAATCCTATAAATCCTGACATTCTCAATGTAATGAAATGAAATTAAAAGAAAAAAGTTATAGCTATGTCAAAGATGGCTAATAGATTCTTCTTTGAGAGGCAAATAAAAATGTTGCTCCAGTTAGTTTAAACAGGCAACAAGAAACAGAATTTCAAGGGATATCTGATCATTTTATAAGTTCACGAAAAGATCAGTGTGAAAATAATTGCTGCTTATGTGCTAACAACTGTTTCAGAGAATGGAAAGGTAGAGAAATTCTAGGAAGAATGTAATTAAAGCTCTAGATTAAATCAACACAAATTTTGATACCTAATTAATTTCAAAGTTATGCATAGGTTAAGATGTTAAGAAATATACTGAAAAACATGAATCAGGCAAAAGAAATGAGAGATCCAGTGAAGAATTTATAGACCACCCAGAAACTTCATGTTTATATGTCAGTATATTTTCTTTAAGAAAGAAATTGGTAGGTTTTAGACGTGATGAGCACTGCATTATATTATAAAGGATAAAATTGATTACATTTTAACAGGAAATCATTTATTACTGATGTGGCTATCATCCTGGAGCCATATATCTATTTGCCAACTTGTCAGAGGAAAGAACAAAATTTGTACAAAACTATAGAGAAGAATAAAAATGTGAAAAAGATGGCATACCTTCAGACCACTCTATCAGGATGGAACATGGTAACTTATGTCGGTTGTCCCTGCTACTGGGAAGGCTGACTGCTAGTGAATTACTTGAGCTCAGGATTTCTGAGTAGAGCTAATGCTGCTTGGGTGCCCGCATTAAGGCTGACACCACTATAATGAGCTCCTGGGAGCAGGGAGGCCACCAGGCTGCCTGATAAGGGTGGGTGAACCTGCCCCAGATCAGAAATGGAGCAGGTCAAAACTTCTGGAATTAGGCCCATAGTATTTTCAGACTGGGTGAGATATGGAGACCCAGTCTCAGAACTCCACCAACCAACTATCCTATGCCAAGCTATTGAAATAAGTTTTAATGATAGAAAGTGAGATACGGACAGAAGAACAAGACTTTAGATATAGACTGCCGATTTCACGTTGAAATCTGACCATTTAAAATCTATTACTAATCTCTAGTATTTTATCTCTTCATCTTCACCCTGCTTCTTCTCCCAGTGTGTGTTCTGAATTCTGTGCACTCTCTTCTTCCCAATCAAGTCAAGTCAACAAGTGTTTTTTAAGGGACTTACTATGTGCTAATCTCAGGGAGATAAGATAGAAGTAGAAATAAAGATAATCTCTATCCTTAAGGAGTTTATATTCTAATATGAAAACAACAAATAAAAGCAAACTAAAAACATGGATGCAGTTGTGAGTGGAAGGGGGACTGGAGGAGGTGTAAAGTACATGAGAGCATGGTAGAGAAAGTTCAGAGTCAGGAGTTCAGCTTTGAGAGGAATGAAGGCATGACTCATCTGAGCATGCTCCTTAAAATGGGGCTTCATGAACAAGCATTTTTAAAGCACCAACTAAGTGCCAGACATTGTGCTAGCACTTTATAAATATTTCATTTGATTTCTAGTAGTATTAGCACTGAGGGAATGGGTGCAAGGATTATGGAAGAGTAAGTACTTAATTTTTTTTCCCATTCGTTCATTCCTCCAAGACACATATTCATGACAAGGAGAGCCAAAGAGCACCTATTTTGCAGATATTTGACTTACTTGCCAAGTGTAAATAAAGAAATGACAGCCAGGCACAGCAGCAATTTAGCATATAAAAATTGTTTGTGAGATCTTAGGGACTAGGGTCATGGAAGATTGTGAGCAGTATTGCCTTATGGGAAGTGGTGGAGAATAAAGCCAATTTAAAGAAAGGCAGGCAAGAAATCCAGGAAAGCAAAATCATTCAAAGGACATTTAAAGCATGTAATTGGAAGGAGGTGGAGAGTTAAGTGGCACAATGGATAGAGTGCTGGTCCTGGAGTCAAAAAGACTCATCTTCCTGAGTTCAGTTGTGACCTCAGACTCTTACTAGCTGTGTGACCCTGGACAAGTCACTTAACCTTCTTTGCCTCAGTTCCCTCATCAGTAAAATGAGCTGGAGAAGGAAATGACAAAATCACTTCACTATCTTTGCCAAGAAAACTCCAAATAGGGTCATGAAGAGTTGGACAGAACTAAAATAATTAAATAACACTGGAAGGAATATAATAGATAGGAAGGAAAAGCTCTGTAATTAAAAAAAAAACTTTATTCACTATTAAGAACAGAAGAGTTACTACATTTGTATTCTAACTTCACAGTCTCATTAGAATGTGAGTTGCTTGAGGGCAGGGGCCATATTTCAGCCCCATGACTGTCAAATATTGATCATTTAATCAAATGCTCATTGTCTGACAGAATGACAGTCCTGGGTGTTCTTATAGACAAGGTCGAAATAGTGCCAAAGAGAGCTAGGATGGGACAAGAAGCTAGATTAGACCAAGTGGGCATTGAGAGATTCCTGATGGATGTCACAATGCTGAAGACACTAAAGGATTGATTCACAAGACAGAAATCTGAAGGAGGGGAAGATATCCAAGGTGTGGAAAAGATCCAGGGCTTTACTGTGAAAGGTGACTGAAAAAACATAAAAAATAACTAGCCTTTATGCTTTCTTATCTTTTTTTGCAAATTTTTTATGAGGTTCATCTACATTAATTAAATTATTTTTTCTGTCTTTGGCTTCTTGGTATACATTGTCTCTCATTAGACTCTGAGCTTCTTGTGTGCAGGGACTATATTTTGAATTTATTTATATCCTCAGGGATTAATGGGTTAAGGGGAGGGAAAGGAAAAAACATTTTATTAAGTACTTACTATGTTCCAGTCATTGTTTCAATTACTTTGCCACTGTGTAATAGGTATTATTAATTATTATTTTTATTTTTAAGAGGCAGCGATTAAGCGACTTGCCCCGACTTAGTAAGTCTGCTTTCTAGGCCAGATCTGAACTGAAGACTTCCTGATTCCAAGTCCAGTACTCTATCCATTATACCACCTAGCACTTAGCGTGGTACCTGACACATAATAGGTGCTTGATAAATCAGGGAAGGTGTTAGTAGTGAGTAGGTGAGCTCTTACAAGCTAGACAGTTATCCCTTCCACATCATAACTTTCCTCATTGTGGTTTTTATATATCTGGATCAGCATAAGAAATTAAATGGGAATTTGGGGGGACTTTTGTGGAAGCTATGGACAACCCTTGAAAGCCAGCAGACCACACAGAGCCTATGACCAAATACTTAATTCAAATTTTACAAGGTACTATAAACAACCCCTAAAAGAAAAAAAATTCAGACTTCTTCTCTGGTATGAAGGGAAGACCAAAAAAATTTATGTGGATTTTTCCAGATAGCAGAGGTGCTGTGCTCCTAACAACTCCTCCCCGCTACCCGCCATGTGGAAGGGATAACTATATATCTTTACTATCACATAGCTGATTGAATGCTGTGGAGCAGTAGTTCTCAAAGTGTGGTCTAGGGACCTCCATGGGTCTCTGAGACCATTTCAAGGATCCTAGAGGTTCAAAACTATTTTCATATTTTCATAATTATCCTAAAATACCACCTGCCTTGTTTATTCTCTTGCTCTCAGAGTTGTACAGTGGAGTTTTCCAGAGGCTACATAACCTGTGAATTAAAGATTTAACTGCAAAAATGAAGATGGGTTAATTTTTCATCTGCTGATAATACTTCTGCATCGGGAATGGAGGAACCCATAGGCATGGCTGGACTTGATTATATTCCTCTGATTTTAGCACTCCCTAACATTCAAAGATGACCTTTTTTTGTTAATGCTTGGCAACAGGCACAAATGGTGCTGAACTATCCAAAGTGTTGAATAACTTTTTTGGATCTCATAGTTTATCTTGGAACAATTGTGTTATTTGCTTTGATGGTAAAAAATAATTTGCAATTAATATTTGCAAAAAAATGTAAAACAATGATACAGCTAGTTGGTGCAGTAAATAGTGCTGGGCTAGGAGTCAGTAAGGTCTGAGTTCCAATTTGACCTCAGCCAAATCATCAAATATGTGCCTCTGGGCAAACATTTTACTTTCTTAGTTTACTCAGATTAAAACAGGCAAAGTAATAGCATCTGCTTCCTAGGCTTGTAGTGAGGATTCAATGCAACATTATTTATAAACCACTTATCACCATCTTAGGCACATAGGAGTTGCTTAATAAACATTTCTTTCCTTTCATACTAAATTTGAAAAATTGAGTTACTTTTCAAAAAATATGTTTGAAAATGCTTTTCAAAATATGTTATATTGATATGAAATGTATTATTTTTAAATCAATTAATGTTTTGAAATTGATAAGTTTTAATGTAAAATATGGTAAATATTGAGAGATAACCCACATAAGCAAAAGGTCCCTGAGAGCTTCACTGATTTTCAAGACTGCAGCTCCTCTGTCTCTTGTCTCTTGGATTCAGTATGAACTCCTTCACCATCTGAACTTCACCAGCTGAACTTTCCAGACTTTTTCTATGAGTCCCTTCACTCTTCATTCTAGCTAACCTGGCTCAACTTGCTGCTCCTCATACCTGGCTTTTCATCTTTCATTCTTGTGTCTTTGTACTCTTTTAGCCTGACCTGGAAGGCATCCCCTCTTTACTCCCACGTCATAGAGAACCCTTTGATTCTTTCAAAATTCAGTTCAAGTGGCATCACATTGTGTGTACCCCTATGATAAATTTATGAGAGTACCTGGATAGATTTGGTTAGGGTGGGGAGGCAAGGATGAGTAATGCTTTTCAGGGTGTGCTGGTAAATGTTTAACTACTATTCCAAATAAATAAATAAATAGATAAATAAAAAATGAACAAACAAATGAATAATAAATAAATAAATAAAATAAAATAAAATATTCCCTACACACTTTTAAGGTAATCTGCATTAGTAACATTTTCTGTATCACTTTCTTAGGGTCTGGACAATCAATAAAAATGAATCAAGTCCTGATTTGTAGAGCTGACTAGTTTCTAAGATGTAAGTAAATACATTGAAAATTTAACAGTCACAGGGTTGTACATTACTGTATATTACTGGAACTTCCCTATTGATTAGATAACAGATCTATTTGAGTGTCTGAGTATAGTCTCAGCAGGTTTATCACAAGTTTAAAAAAATTGTATAGGTTCCATTAGTCTTAAAAACGCACATTTCTGAGCCAATGTCATCAAAGGCAATTTATTAATTTTCTTTTGTGCCTGGCATGATGAATCTAAAAAGCTAATGCCACCCACAGAGCAATCTTCAGAAACTTCTGCGTAGAATCTCATCACATCTGAGCTTTAGCAATGCAGATTGGGTATAGAGTCATCTCAGCATCTCCTTGGGATTCTTGGATCTAAAGGAGGTTGTCTCAGGAGCTCAAGTTCACATTCTCTTAGGCTTTTGCTGATAAAGTCAAATAGATATTTTCAGTCAAGCACGGTATAGTTGAGATTAGATAAAGTATTCTTGTTATTAACAAGCTTTAGAGATTTCTTGAAGACAGCCTTTAACTTTGATTTTTTTTTTCTGCTCTCCTGATAAACTGGAAAAGTTTCCTGTGTAGTAAAGAGACCAGTTCTGGTTTCAACATTTATATTATCTCTATTAATGCATAACATGCTCCATTGGGTTATTGCTTTTCTCTCTTCTGCTATACCAATGTTTGATTGGTATTACTATCAGTACCTAAAGAAGAATCATAACTGAGCAGAAGGAATTGGGACTTTGTTCCAGGATAATACTTTGGGGCATTTCTTTCCACTCCCAACTCATAGAATTTTGTTTGCTTGCCTAGTCCTACAGTGCCACCCACATGATCCTGTCACTATGGTTCCCTGGGCCTGCCTTTTCCCATTTCTATACCTCTCTGCTTCCTTCTGGAGACTGGTATGCATATGGAGGTGGAGGGGGGAGGTAGTGAGCAACCGTTGGCTATGTCACAATGGCGGGGGCAAAAATCTCTGTAGGGCACGCTATGCCCATCTCCCCAGAAATATCATCCTGTGTGTCACCCCAGTCCCTCTATCACATTTCCTCTTGCACAGGAATTCCTAGTTAAGACTCTTTAGGCATCTAGGGGAGTACCAGACTTGGACTTGCCAAAACCAGAATTCAAAACCTGTCAGATGCATAGTAACTGTGCAAACTTGGGCAAATCACTTAACCTCTGTCAAGCCCGAGTTTCCTCATCTGTAAAATGGGAATAGTAGTAGCACATACCCAACAAGGTTTCTGCAAGGATCAGATGAGCTAATTAATGTATGTAAACCACTTGGCAAACCTTAAAATTTAAATGTCATTCTTATTATAATCTTACATTGTGTGTTCTTGTCTTGAGCAGAATCTCAGAACCTTAGTGTCAGAAGGGACTTTAGCAATCCTGTAACTGAACCCCATTATTTTATAGAGAAAGAAAGGGCAAGGACACACAGCGGCTTAATACTAGGAACTTACATTAATAATGACTTAAATTTATATAGTGTTTTAACATCCCAAAGTACATCTTCACAGAAGTGTTTTTGACAAGAGGAATGGGGGTAATTGAATGTCAATGAAAAGGAAATAGATTTTTTTCTTTCAAGATTATCACTGAGTCATCCCTTCAAGAGGAATCATTTGTAAGATAAGAATATTTTAGAATATCCCTGAATCCTGAATGATTGACATGAAATTGAATTATAATTATCTCCTAGATATAAAATAACACACACCTGGTGGTAGTTTGGGAAAAGAAAAAGCTGATAAAAGATCTCTCATTTGCATTAATAATATCTTGCATTTATCTAGCCTATACCTACTGAGGAAAACAAGGTGTCCTATCATCTCATTGAAAATTTTATTAAAAATTTTTTCTAGATTGTAATTTCAAATACAGTTTTCGAATCATTTAATATGCTCCCTATACAGCTTCCATTCTTATCTTTCTATATAGCTAATTTTAATTTACCATTTCAATGGAAATATTATCTAGTATTTGTCGTTTTTAAGCAACATCTTTCCCATCTCAAACATTAATTCTTCTTTTCCTTTTTCTCCTAAGTCCATTGACATTCAGAGAGCTGAAGCTAAGAATTCTAGTGCTCTGTGAAATAATCCCCCTTACCCCCAAGAGGCCTGCATAGTTATGACAGACGAAAGGCCATGGAGATAGAACTTGAACCTTGGAGCACATAGAAAAGAGGATCCAGGATGCAGCCTTGAAGAAAAGTCCCCTTGAAGGACAGAAGCTACCCTGAAGGGGAGATAGAGACTCTTGTGAGAGACCACTACCATGAAGCCTACAAGTGTGGCCATTGGGTATGGGAAAGGAGGAGGCATGCCGCTTCATAGCTTCCTATTCTAATTATTCTTCCTCATCTCAGTTACTTCTACCTTCTTAAGGAGTAGGTACTGTCAAAATGCCCTAAATTTCAGCACCCTAAGTGAGACAAAGTTCTGGTTGCACCAGTTTAGTTAAGGTGTTGCTCACATAGTTTCTGGAAATCAGGAAATAACATTGTTCAAAGATTACCACAATCTATAGCATTTTAGCAGTGCCAACTATGTACAGAGTCCTGGGCCAAACAACATTTTTTTGCCCATTACTGTGTACTGATTTTCAATTTCTCCATCAGTTTTGTTTGCTCTATACTACCCATTTATTTCCTTCTATCCCTGCCATCTTGGTGAATATTTTATAGTTGTGGGAGCTCCAACTCCACCATTTTCCCTAGACAGTTATAATCCCGAGTTATCATACCATCCCTATGATAAAAATATATGAAAAAATCTGGAAATTTTGGAGCCATAGACAAAAAGAGCATTCCTTCAATGTTGTTTTAAATGAAAATATGCCATACTTATGTAACACCAGTCATAGGAACTGGGACTAGCCTTGTGATTTCATAAGTATAAGGAACTTCCAGGAGAGGAAATTCCCTCTACCTATGCTATTGCCACATGCTCTGTAGCTACAGTCTTAGAAAATTGCCTAGAACCCAGAGAAGTTCTTAAGTGACTTTAGCAGGGCTCACTGCCAATATGTATCAGAATTGAGACTTCAAAGTTGACTGTCTATACACTATTACATGTTGCCTTTTAGCTTAGATAGCCTAAAAGTTCATTTTATTAGTTGAAGAACATGAAAATGCATTATATGTAATTATATAAATATGTATTTTTACAGTCACTTAATCAAAAGAAAAGGATGTTCTCCTGATGCTAGAAATCAGTGGTATAGGAACGTTACAAAGTTGGCCCTGAGTATTTGTGATAGTTTACTAAATAATTATTGACTGCACATGGAGAAAAAGAGAATATTGGTTTGCGAATGATACAGGAAGTGATTGACGAGTTACCTCATATGAACATTTAAGGAAATGTGAATTGTTGCCTATGAGTGTGTTGTTTGATCAAGTGTGGAACTCCAAGCATTGTGATGAAAATATTTCATTTATCTTTGAGGTTGCTCCATATGGAAATTTTAGAGTTTGGAGAGAGTAAGATTTAAGCCCCTTGCTAATAATATTAGCCTGTGAAATTAAGTGTTTGGTGCTAGATTTTAATGCTTACTCCATTAAGGAATGATTTTATTTCTGGGGGTGGGGTGGTCAGCTAGGTGGTGCAGTCGATAGAGCACCAGTGCAGGAGTCATGAAGACCTGAGATCAAGTCTCACCTCAAACACTTGACACTCACTAGCTGTGTGACCTTGGGCAAGTCACTTAACCCCAATTGCCTCATCCTGGGTCATCTCCAGTCATCCTGATGAATATCTGGTTACTGGATTCAGATGACTCTGGAGGAGAAGTGAGGCTGGTGACCTGCATAGCTCTCCCTCACCAAAAAACACAAAGTCAAGTGCAGGTCATGTCATCATTTCTCTGATGGCATGGTCTTCTTCGGCAATGAAGGATGAACATACACACACATGCAAGTATTTCTGGGGACAGTGATGACTGAACTCTGACAATCATGAAACATATGAATAGAACATTTCTGAGCTTTATTCATGGAAAAAAATAGTGACAAGGAAGGCACATATGATGGAGGTGAATAAAATGGTGGACTTGGTGTTGGAAATAATGTCTATAATGTTTTAAGGTTGGTGAGTGGGTTAATGTAAGAGTATGAGCTTTGCACTAAAAGTGTTATCATCCATTTTTGCATTTTGAGGAAATGTATCTCAAAGGGTTGAGTTATTTGCTTATGGTGACATAATTAGTGTCACAGACCAGATTATTTTCAGATTCCAAACTATTCATTAAAGCAAAATTTTCTCTTGAAGGAAGATGAGAGTTCAAATTCTTGAATTCTCAAATATGATTAGCTCTGTAGTCTTTGTAAAATTCCTTAACCTCTCCAAGACTCAGTCTACTACTCTGTAGAATGGGGACAACATAAATATACTACCTAACTCCTGGGGATTTTGTGAGACTCAAATAAATTAATGCATATAAAACTAAATCTCACAGCCCATAAAAATGTAAGTTATTATTTTTGTATGTATACATGTATAAATGTAAGCTATTATTATTTTATCATTGCTATGATTGGTTCCACATGCTATTGCCCAGTTTGATCACTGATGATATTCACCAAGTATAGCTCTCAGTGGTTTAGTGTGTTTTCCAGACATCAGATTCATGTTCAGATAGAGAGTTGCCACCACTTACGACATTCAAAAGAATCTACCTCAAATTCCAAAGAGGAGTTGAGCAATGATAAAACCATTGAAATAAGTGTGCAGTCTTCCATGGGCATTACTTTAAAGGGAATATTTGCATAAAAAACATGTGCTTAAAAATAAGCTACACTATACTGACCTTATCTTTGTGTAGCAGGTAAGGATAACATTATTGTCTTAAGTTTATAGTTTAGGAAATTGAAGCTTAGAGAAGTTAAGGTGTCCTCCTACAGCTTTCCTTCCTTTTATAGCCAAATTTCTGGAAAATCCATCTACATTAACTCTTCAATAAAATTTCAACCTCTTGAAATCTGGTTTCTGATGCCACTGTTTAGCTGAAACTGCACTCTCCAAGGTTAAGAACGATCACTTAATTGCTAAATGCGGTAGTCTTTTCTTAGTTCTCATCCTTCTTAATCCCTTTTTTTTCTGCGAATTTGGATTTCCTAAGACTCTCCTCCTTTGGTTCTCCTCCTGCTTATCTGACCTTCCTCATCAGCTTCCTCTCCTGGTTCATAATTCATCTCATGCCTCCTAATCATGGATGCCCCCAGGAGTCAATACTAACTGACTTGTGAGAATCAATGGTTAAATTTTGATTTTCAACATTTTAACCTTCGATATTGGCAATTGTTACAAGCCAGGGCTCATTTTATTGTTTTGCTGATTGTCTAGACTTAAGAAAGTCTCCATAATGCTGACAAATTTGAAAGTATGTATGCATTTTTTCTCTTCTTTCTGGAGAGCCTAGTTGTTAAACATTTTTCAGCATATATCTGTATTGTTCTATAAACATTGCTTTCACTGCAGGAGTGTGGGAGAAGGCTCAGAGAATGAAGTCATCACTAGAATGGAAGCCTGGTGACTGTAAATTTTTATTAATATTAATAGCTAGAATTCACACACTACTTTAAGGTTTGCAAAATGTTTCATATCTTTTATGTCACTTGAGCCTCACCTGTCCCTGGATCCCCTTAAGCCTATGTCCTAGGCTTACTTCTCCTTTCTTTCTACAGCTTCTCTTTTAGTGACTCTCATTAATTTTCATGGATTTAGTTTTGATTGAAATACTATATATCCAGCTCCTATCTTCCCTGAACACCAAGACTCATAGTGCAATTGCTAGCTGAGCATATCTATCTGTGTGTTCCACTAGCATTTCAAACAAAATATGTCTAAAATAAAACTCATTAAGTTCCTTCTCTAAATCCATTTCTCAAACTTCTTTGTTTCTGCTCTGGTTCCTGAGATTTGCAGCCAGGGGTGCCTTGTTTGTTTCTTTCCCCCACTCTCATTCTCTTTGTCCAATCACTTACCAAGTCTACCCATACAAGATTTATGCCATCAATTTCTTTTGGTCCACTAGGTATTGTTCAGGCCAGGAACTATTTAGTTTTTTAAAATTGCTTTGTTTCTATATCTCTAACACTTACTAGTGTGCTTTGCATATAGTAGGTATTAAATAAACGCATATGTTGAATTGAAGGGGTCACACATTCATTAAACAAGTAGTTAAGGCAGGTCTTGAACCCAGGTTTTCTGAGTCCAGGCCTTTGGTCTTTGTACCTTCTTCTTGATCTTTTCACTGTCCAACTCCAGCTTGAACTGTTTGTTTCCCTTAGTAGGCTAAGTTGAATATGGATGGAGCTAGAATGTCAGCACCTCTTGAGGCTGGCTGGTAATGAGGAGATGAAAACTCAAAAGCTGAATAAAACTGAGGTCAGACCCTATGGGTGTGTGACACAGGAAAACAACGTTGATTCTATCCATAATGTAATAATGCATAGGTTGTTCTATAAATCCCTAGTGTAAGACACGCTACAGAAAAGTCTGGATAATTTACATACACTCTATTTCAATTTGGTAAATTGCTGATTCTGCTTTATGAGTCAATTTTCTGCCTGAAAATTGATCTGAGGAAGAAAAGGCTGGAGTTCTAAGTCTGCAATTTTTTTTTACTCATATAAAGCCATTTTTCTTTAGAGAGAGAGTATGATATAGTGAAAGGACACCAATTTTGATGTGATATTCTCCCCCTACCCTACCACAGAAGGAAACATGGAGTAGCATTGATTGAGGCAATCATGGATGCTAAAGTAAAGTCCCCTTCTTAGACAAAAGAAGGAAAGCTTTCAAATTGGGATTGATGGTAGTGACTGGGGCCGACTGTGACTGACAGCTAGATCAATATCCAAGGATGCAAGGATATTGGACAAAACTTGGGTAGTCACCCAGTGACTGCTTAGGTAATCTTAAATGAGTCACTTATCTGATCAGAGCTTCAGGTTTCTCATTCTGGTAAATAGGGTCAATAAAAGCTGGTCTAATTGTCTCATATCATAGCTGATAGTGTCTATAAAATACAACATAGATTTGAATTAATATATAAGGGAAAGCGTTAACATTTTTATTCTTTTTACCAATGATTACTTGCTTCAACTTGTAAGAAGTTGATATGATTAATTCACTTTAAAACATAATTTTATTCTTTAATGACATTAGTATGTCTTGGGAAGTGTCATTGTGGTTCATATGGTCTTATTTATACAGGGTTTTCTGGGTAATACAAATGAGTCAGGATTCAATAATAAATAGCATTTATATAATGCTTTAAAATTTACAAAACTCACTGCATGTTTTATTTCATTTGATGCTTAGTACAAACCTGGAGATACGTGTTACTATCATTCCCATTTTACAGATGAGAATTTTGAGATAGAGGTTAAGCGACTTGCTTCTCACAGTTAGTAAGTATGAGAACTCAGGTCTTTCTGATTCCAGGTTCAGTGCCACTTGTTTCAAAGAAAGACTTGAAGAGAGAGCATTTTTCCAATACATTTAATTAAAGCTCATCCTAAGCTTCATATAAAACTCATTTTTCTGGATTTTGCTTTCTTCTTCCTTATCTAAGTGTTTTGCGTCAATCCAATTAATATTCTATCAGCATTAGCTATATTCAGCAACCTGGGTCAGATTCTTATCTACACAACTTCTCCTATGTGCTCACTACAAAGTTTTGCAAACAGGAATTGATAGCTTCTGCCTGGTCACTGGGATATGAATTGGAAGCTTTGATTATAAACATCACCTCTTGTGACTTTTCTATGTAAATCCAAATGAACTTAAAATTAGATTTCTGCTTTATGTATTATAGTTCTATCATTTTATTTTCTTGATAAATTTTTAATTTGTTTAGATCTTAACCTAGGACATGAAGTTGTGTAAATGCTTCCTTTCCATGCCCTTTGACTAGGAAATCTAATAATCACTGAACAATGCCTCTAGAATAACAATATCTCAGTGTTTCCCATGTTATATTATAACCTTAATTTCCACATTGGTTTTCTTCCAGGAATTCAATTTTGCTCAGTTCTCTTCATCAGTAAATTTTTCAACATGTGCAAATTTACACTGGGCATGGCATATTTGTGAAGCTATGTGTACCAAGTTCAATTTCCCTCTTTAAATACTTTTTACAGATATTCAAGAATTTTATGAGGTAACATTGTTGAACTCTCAAAAAAGCTGTGAACAGAAAATACAAGAAGCAAATCAAGTGGCAGAGAAATTAGAAAAGAAAACATTTCTTGTATCACCCCATGAAAGTCTTCAAAAAGCTTCAAAAGAGGTAAGTTTTTGAAACTAGTGAAAGAGACGAATAATTTGGTGACCCATTGGTGGCAGTGATAGTAAATTGATGGTGATGACGATAGTTATTTTGGTAATTACGACATTTAATGTCAGAGTGGAAGAACCCCAGAAGTCAGCTAAACCAACCCATATCTGAATAGTCTCTTCCTCTATGGAATCTCCAACTAGTGGGCATCCAAGTGCCACTTGAAGATGGATGGAAAATTCATTCATCCTTTTCATCAATTACTTGTTTCCAGTTGCTAGAAGTTCATATGATTATGGTTAATCTTACACATAATTTTATTCTTTAATTATATTATTATTAGTATATTATTGGGATGTGTCAGTGTGTCATATAGTATTATTTCTACAGAGTTTTTAGTAAGGCAAATGAGAGAGTCAGGATCAAAAAACTTAATAAACTATAAAGTTCGATTCTATTGGGGCAAAATTTAACTGGGATACATGGAAAGTTGATTATTTGGACACAAGTACAAGACAGGAAACATGACTAGAGAGTAATTCATCTGAAAAGAGATGATGATTTTAATGGAATGCAAGCTCCACATAAGTTAGTAAGGTAACATGGCAGCTAAAAAAGATAATGTGAATTCAGGAAGCATTAAGGGAGAAATAATATTCAGGACTAGGGAGATTATAGTTCCGCTATACTCTGCCTCAGTTGGACCATATATGAAGATTATGTTTATTTCTGGGCACCATAATTTAAGAAAAGAATTGATGAGCCACAGTCTTTCCAGAGGAAGGCAACCACTGTGGTAAAAGGCCTCAAGCACATGCCATTTGAAAGTGATCTTTAACCTGAGGTGGAGAAAACTCCCTAGAGTGGGAGGGGATTATAACCCTCTGTAAGGTAATATAGAATAAGGTTTAGAACCCACTGATGGAAAGGAAATCTTCCTAATAATTATAGTTTTCCAAAAGTAGAAGGGGAAGTTTGGTGTCATACAGGATAGAACACTGGACAAGTGTCAGGAAGATCCAAGTTTAAATCTAGTCTCAGACTCTTACTGAGCCTAGGAAAGTCATTTACTGTTTAATCTCTTCTGCCTAATGTCCTTATCTTATATATATATATATATATATACATATATATATATATGTATATATATATATATATATATATACATATATATATATATGTATATATATATATATATATATACACACATAATATATATCTGGATATATATTATGTATATATATATATGGATATATAAACCATACATATGTGTGTATAATACCTAAGATGAAATAATATTTTAAAGTGTTTTGCAAGCCTTAATGCATTAAATAAATATCATCATCATCACCATCATTATCATCGTCATCATCATCAATTACCCTAGGATGTAGTTGACTCTCATTCATTAGAGATTATCAAGTAATAGATATTGTGGTATTGTGGCGAAGGCATTCTTTCTAAGGAAGTGTTGGAAAATGTAAACATATAAAAATATACATGGTAAACATATAAAAATATACATGTATAAAATATGCACATATATTTTATATATGTATACATAACATATTTATATATAGTCTTTCAAAATTTCTTCAAAGATATAGCCATAGAAATAAAATAATAGAAATAACCTAGTCAAAAATTCTCTGCTCATAAATATCAAGTGAGACATAAGAAAAGACCTATATGCTCATCAAAGGTGATTGCTTGTGATGCAAGAGATCCAATTCAGAGTACTGCATTGAATATGAAAAAAGATTCTTTGTGGATGGTGAGTTCTTCCAGTTGTCATTCCACCCCTTAATAACATTGTGTTGATTGCTTTAAGTCCCAATATATTATAGAATCTACTTGAAAAGATCTGTAATTACTCAAAAAAGTGTGACTTGATTATTCATACACACAGGAAGAAACAAGTGTATGAAGATTGTCTATTGAAATGAATTATATGGTAACCCATAGAGCTTGTCCATCAGTTATTTCTATGTGGAACAGAAAATACAGAGAGAGAGTCAATTGGAACCAGCTGAACAAGAAGTTTATCTAAGTTGAACAAGAAGAAATATGTAGGCTAGATTGCCTGCCAAAAATTACCAAATTTCTTTAATGGTCCCAGGAAAAGCATCCCATGGAAAGAAAGGTCCATATTTTAAATACCAATAGTTGACTGATGTTGATCTGTAGCAGTGAGATATAGAATACAATGATACTTGAAGAGTTAAAAATGAATTTCACACATAAGGCAATGGAGAAATGCATGGCAAGCTTGAACAGATTGTTAGCATATAACCAATGAAGAACCTCAAAGAATAGCTGTAAAAAATGTCATTGAGGAAATGTTTAATAGCAAGAGAAGATGAGCTGTTGTCCTGTGGCAAGGATAAGGAATGACAGATGGACAGCCAGTGTGATAAATTAGTGTGCAAGAAATATCTAAAAAAAATTAGGGGAGACTTAAGGATATTAGGTAGACCTCTTGTGGCCAATTTGTGAGAAGCATCACAGGGGATGGGAGGACATGGATGGATTCCAATCTTTATGATTGAAGAGAATGCCAAAATTGATTACATTATCAATGCATTTGAATATTATTGTCTTGGCACACATTGGATTGGATGGCCTTTGAAATTTTTTCCAACTCTGATGTGGTATGATTCTTTAATACCTTCCAAGGAATCCCATTTACCTTCTGGAGCTCTCTAATTATTTTTACTTTGTATGTATCTGCATTTTACTCCTGGGTGGCATGGAGTTCATCTCCAGATAGAAGCCAGTCTCCTTGAGAGCACGATCTATTTTGTTTTTGTTTTTGTACCCCAGTGCCTAACATAGTGCCTATGACAGAAAAGGACTTACTAAATGCTTGTTTGCTTTGATTGCTCAGCTTAAGTGCCATCCCCTTCATTAAGCCTTTGCTGGTTTCCCCTGCCCTATCTACTATGACTCCCTTTCCCCCACTCAAAAATACCTTGTATACATTTGACATATACCTAAATATACTCATATATATAGAAATGCTGTCTCCCTCGTTAGAATTAAATTCTTTGAGGGCAGGGGTAGTTTCACTTTTTCCTTTGCCTCCCCTGTTCTTAGTATAGTGCCTCTAACATAGTGAGTGCTTAATAAATGTTTGTTAATTGACTGATTACTGATGGATTGATGACAGCTTTTCAAGTCTTGTCTTCATCTTCAATGCTCTCTTCTTGATACATTCTAGATTATGAATGGCCTTTCTAAAGTATGTATGTACATACATACACATATATAATCATACATATGTATACATACATATATGTGTCTGTGTGTATCTTCAAGCTTCAATAAAACCTATATCTAAACATATACTGTAGATTTTATAAAAGATCACAGGATTATAGATTTAGATCTGGAAGGAAAATTAGAAGTCCTGTATTCCAATATTCTTATACAGATGAGAAAACTGAGGCCCAGATGGAGACCAATGTGACTCTTTGATTTATAAAATAGTTGACATGATCATAAGGTCTTGGTTAGAGAGAGAAGAAACCTTCGCAGTTATCTAGCTCAACTTAATTTTATTAATGAGGAATGTCAGCCTCACAGTGGTTAAGTGACTTGCCAAAGGTCATATAAGTTAAAAAAGGAACAAGAGAGAATTTAACTCCAGTCCTCTGACTCTTTATGAATCAGATTAGCCTTAAGCAACGACAATAAAATTAATATATAGTGATTTGGAACTCTAAGATTTACCAAGAACTTTACTTGTAACAGCTTTCAGGGCAGGTAGTACAAAATTTATTATTTCCATTTCATAGATGAGGAAATAGACTTAGAATGGATAAATGATTTGGCCATGGCTTCTCAGTGTTGGAACCAGAATTCTATCCTTGGTATTGTGACCTTAATGCTAACATTCCTTCCACTATCTCATTCTGGTTTTTTGTTAGTCTATGAGCACCATCTTAGGAACCTATGAGATGAAGTATGATGAATAAATGAATAAAAATTAGGGGACTGCTTAACAATAGCAAAACTCATGGAAGCAAAGAACAACCATGAAATATCTGGTCTTTGTGGTTCAGTTTGTATGTAAATGATTGCATCTAGTGGTTATCTAGCTGGTAATAAGTGCTAATTATTGGTTTTATATATATGTATACATACACACACATATATATATATATATACATATAGGGAAGATTAATTACAATATGACTACCAATCAATCCATGAATCAAGTATTTATTAAGTGCCTACAATGTCTAGACACTATACTGTGTGCTGGGAGATAAAAGCACAAAGAATGTAACAGTTCCTACTCACAAGGAAGACATTATCCAGTTGGGGTAGATCACAAGAAAGATGAGGATTGAGAAAAGGCCATTTTAAATAGAGAAACATTAATTACTCATGGGTAGGTCAACCAATATAATAAAAATGATTGTTACCTAAATTAATTAACTTATTCAATTCTATGCCAATAAAACACTCAAAAGATAATTTTATAGAACTAGCAAGAATGATAATGAAATTCCTATTATAATATGAATATTATATGATAAAAGATCAAGAATCTCCAGAACAATATAATGAAGAGAAAACTGGGAAGGAAGAGGGTCTGTCGATATCATCTCCAACTGTGGTACAAAAGCAGTAATCGCTGAAGTGATTGTATAGTATCTAAAAAATAGAGAGTCAAACAAATGGAATACATTAAGTATACAGTACACAGAATCAAAGAAACACAGTAGCATAACATTTTATAAACCCAAAGTTTGTCACTTACTGGGGAGTCTGAATTTCTATTTGACAAAAATTTTCTGTGAAAACATGATACCAATATGGCAGAAATTAGGTTTACACCAATTTCTTATACTATATACTAAGATAAACTCCCATAGTATGCATAACCTAGATATAAAAGGTCACTTTATAAACAAATTAGAGAAGCAAAGAATAAAAAATTAAACATTATCAATTCTAAAGATTGGAAAAGATTTCACGATAGAAGTGATAGAGTTGCACATGATAAAATGGGCAAATGTAATTATATCAATTAAAAAGTTTTTGCACAAATACAATATAGCAAAAAGTAGAAGAGAAACTGGTAAGTGGGGAAAAATCCTTGCAAATTCTAACAAATTTCTCTGATAAAGCCCTCATATCCATATATAGAAGGAGTCAATTCAAATTTATAAGACTAAGCAATTACCCAATAGATAAATGATCAAAGCATATGCACAGGCAGTTTTCAAAGGAAAAACCCAAGCTATCAACAATCATGTGAAAAAAGACTCTAAATCATTAATCATTAGGGAAGTGTAAATTAAAGAAACTTTGAGGTTCCATTTCATCTCTATCAGACAGGCAAGGTTGACAAGAGGAAAATGACAAATGTTGGAGGGATTGTGGGAGAACAGGTATACTGGTGTAGGGTTGGTAGAGCTGTGAATTAGTTTAACCATTTAGAAAGGCAATTTGGAATGATGCCCAGAAAGTTACCAAACTGGGCATACTATTTGACCCAGATATACTGTGACTAGGCCTATATGTAAAAGAAATCAAGGAAAGAGAAAAAGAGTCTATATACGCAAAATTATTTATAGTAGTTCTTTTTGTGGTAGCCAAAAACCAGAAGCAAAGGGAGTTTCTTCCTGCTGGAACATGGCTAACCAAACAAAGTTATATGAATATAATGGAATATTATTTTCATGAGGAATGATTAAAAAGACAACTTCAGAATAAAATATGAAGATTTCTATGAACTTATTCAGAAAAAATTGGGCAAAACTAGAACAATTTATATGGTAATAACATTGTAAATAGAAACAACTTTGAAAGATGTTTAAAAACTCTGATCAATTTCATGATAAACCACAAGTTCAAAAGAATGAAGATGAAATATGACCCAACTCCAGATAAAGAGGTAAAGAATTTAGAAAATAAAAAACCCCACATATTTGGATAATGCTAATGTGGAATTTTTTCTGCAATATTTAAATATGTATGGAGGGATTGGTTTAGAGAGTATTTTTTAAAATTGCTTAATGGAGAATGGAGGAATGGAAGTATTATATTAATAAAAATTTTGTTAATTGAAAAATAATAATAAACTGCAAAAAGAGAATGTATCTAAGGCATCATTAAAAGGTTCTAAGATTTATTAAACCCACCAAATATTTTTTACTCTCCAATGTCGGAGAAAATCTTCCTATACATGTGAGGGAAAATGATGGTGCCAAAAGAACTATAGAAGTGATCTTTCAGGATTATGAAAGTCCTAGGAAACTATAAGATTTGGGTGTTGTTTTCATTTCTTCCTGCTGAAGATTGGGATTGTGGAAAAGAAATAGGAGAATATGGAAAGTGAATAGTTATCTACGTAATGTAAAAGAACAGGATTTGTTTTTATGAATAAATGAATGAAAAAACCAATTTATTTGGTGCTCACTATTTGACAAGCACTGAACTAAGAAGTGAGGATATAGTTAGAAAAAGACAGGTTTGGCTTCTCAAGTTGCTAATGATCTGATTGAGTGAGACAGCTCTTAAATAAAAGTTCAGTTGCAATGTGGATATTTTCTGATTTTGTTCTGTCTTGTGTTGTGTTAACCCCAAAAGAAACAAGAATACTATTGCTCAGATAAATGGTATGACATTAAGGTATCACAGAGAGAATGTAGACCAGCTTCCATCTTTTCTATTCAGGAGAATGATCTTCAGATGGGAAAGAGTTAAAATAATTGTAACTAAGAGGGAATTGAGGTTTAGGGTAGATAAGGAAACAGAAGAACATGTATCTGTTGTAGATGAATTCCTTCCCAGTCTGGGTGTCCCTAAGTGCTAAGAAGCTTGTAGATGAAATTGCTCAATCACCATTGATGTTAATTAAATCAGACCATAGTATAGATTACCAATAGGACCTTTTTGTAAACTTTTTTTTTTAGAGTTTTTAGACATAAAATGTATTACTTTTGCAAATTGGTTTTTTATATCACATTCACTTCCTTATGTATCACACTATGGACTTTACCCTTATAACAGTGAAAAGAAGTAAAAAAAATAGTAGACACATCCACAATTTCTGACGGATTATATAGTAGTTTTCATTTATGGTTAATGACTTTTCTACTGTTATTCTATCAACTCTTCTCTGGCACCAAGGTAGAACATTGGATTTAATTTTAGTTCTGATGAGCTTTAGCAAGATTTTCATTTATATTGCTATCATCATTATGTATATTGTTTTCCTGGTGCTGCTTTCTCTTCTCTGTATCAGTTCTTACATCTTCCTAAATGTCTCTGAGTTTCTCATATTTATAATTTCTATGTTGAAATAATATTCCATTACATTAATAGCCACCCCTCTACTACATTTATAGCAACCCCCTTGGGCTGCTCCCCCAACTCAATTCTCATATTAATGGGTTGAGTATTCACAGACTTTACCTTAGGTTCTAGAGATAACCCTTTAACGGTATACTTCTAAAACTATAGCCCACAAGCGCCACAAGTGTGGTGCTCATTAGTAACCATCCAACAGACAGAATTAGTTCTTAGCAAAGGGGTTTATTATGGTGGAATAGTAAGAATAGTCATTATAAAATATTCTACCCCCAAACCTCGTCCATATCCCACAAATTTACTTAGTGTCCATGGGAAGAATGTGCTTAAACTCAGTATGATGTAGAGAGATGCACATGTAGGTAATAGATGTGACAAGGCAGCTCCTAACTCTAGAACTGTAAAGCCTGGATGTCTTATCTCTCCTTATGATATCTTTCTGCAGCCCAGCTCTCTGGTGGCAGGACCTCTGACTTGAGTTCCAGCTCTCTCTTAAATCCATACCTGGCTCTTTTATTCTTGGAATCAGAGGATCATGCTCCTTAAGAAAGGTTATTTTCTTAAGATGACTATTTCTATCTGTATCTTTCAGATTGTAGGTCTCTGCCTTTCCATATGGGTCTTGAACTGTCCTTCTTAACTAGTGAATAGACTATCTCTTTTTTGTATGAATAAATCCACTGCTAAGACACCATGGAAAATGTGGAGACAAATCCTCCTCTTTTCATTTCACTCACATGCCTCCTAATTGGCTGCTTATTGAGGGGCTGGATGGTTTTCTTTTTAATATATTGGCTGACTGAGTCAATCACTAGATGTTTCTTATGTGACTGTCAGTGACCTTTATCTATTGGCCAAGGCATAATCCTCTCAAATGGTGATTAAAAAGTTTCTTTATACATTTTTGTGGCATTGTAGGAAAGTTCCTTAATAATTCTTTTATACAACCATATATAATAATAACACACACTCACATATAACATATATAGATATAGATACACACACACACATACATAAAGTTAGTTGTCTGTTTTCAAAGAGGACCAGAACGACATCACCATGATAAAGTGAAGTTTCGGTGTGTCCAACTGTGGCTGATCCATATACATATACATATATACATAAGTATATATATGTACATATATATGCTACTATTAAAATGTTGCTCTGAGTATTTCAGCATATGTAACAGCTTTGTTTCTATCTGTGATCTCTTTGGGTTCCATGCACAGAATAATATTAGTCCAAATGATATGAACACAGATAACTTTTCTTGCTTGATTTTTTCCAAAGTGAGTGCAAGAATTCACAGCAGCACAGACAATGCATTAATTAGAATGGAATGGAAAGGAAGGGAGAAAGGAAATAAGCATTTATTGAGAACTAAATTCTAAACCTGGGGGATAGACACATAAAGCAAAAGGAAGGCAATCCTTACCTATCATTTTAATGGGAGAGGACAGTAAACAAAATGAAACTGTAAAGTCTGGTGGTAGAGGGGAAGGACTGGGAAGAAAGCTAACCTCCAGTACTGGGGCATGGTTCTGAAATCCAGAAAGTCCTGGTCAAGGTTAGAGAAGAATGGGACAGAAAAGAATTTGTTTAATGCTGTGATTAAATCACTGGACCTGCTATCAGGACTCTTTTTCCTGGGTTGAAATCCAGCCTAAGACATTTAGTGGCTGTGCGACCCTGGGCAAGTCACTTAAATCTGTTTGTCTCAGTTTCCTCATCTGTGCTGGAGAAGCAAATGGCAAACGACTCCAGTGTCTTTGCCAAGGATGCCCTAGATGGGATCATGAAGAGTCAGAAATCACTGAACAACAAATCCATTTTACATGCTCAGCAGTTTGCAGAGGATTGGGGATATAAATAGAATATAATACCTGCTCTCAAGGAGCTCACATTTTAATTTGAAAAAGCAAATGTATAAAGGAAAGCTTACATTTATGTTCAGTTCATGACAGATGGAAAGGTCAGCAAATACTTAGGTTTTGGTGAGGAAAGACTGAAGGCAGTGCTAGGCACTAAAAGATATGAAGGAAAAATAATTACTCTCTAGTCTAAGTGATGGGGATGGTATCTGAACCCCCTAAAAGGAAAAGATCATGTCTTTTTGGGATTTAGACCCCAGAAAGGGAAAGCCCCTGGATTTTCCCATTGGCCCAAGTCCCTGGCATTCCCCTGGGTCACCTGGCCCACCCCAGTTAGTCCTTTCACTGTGCTCCTCATTGTCTACCCCAGGTCCCACCCTAAACTGTCACTCCTTAATTCCACCTAGACCCTTCTCTGTTAACAGACTACTTGGTGACTCCTAGGTCACATCCAGATCTTCACACTGGCTTCTGTGTAAAAGATCTGTCTTACCTCCATTTCAATGCTCAGTTTCATTAAGAGTCTGGCTCACTTATCAATACATGTCTCACAGTAATAGGGATTCTTAAAATCTTACCCACCCCCACCAGTGTTCTAATAAATCTTGTCTGTGACTGAAAGAAGGCTTGGGTCAAATCTGCCCTTGAATTTCAGGGTTCCCAAAACTCCTAATCCTCAGCAAAAGGAGTTTATGCCTGTTGGGTGATGACATGTCCAGTTTCAGGGGTTCACCCAGTTATTCTGTGGTGAAACCAAAGTCAGAAATAGTAGGTATTTATCTACCAGGCCCTATATTTCATGAGTAGTAACTTGAATTTCAAAAAACCAATTATTACATTTACAAAACGCATTCACTTCCTAACTTACAAAAGAAATTAGAACTGTGATTGTGAAATGAATTGTTTAATGAAGATCATTTACTGTAAACTACTGCTTTGCTAAAATGTATTATTTACTCAACGATTATCTAGGAACAATTTACAGTATACCTCTTAGGGTTCACCCTAGCTCACCTTTCAACTCGTATAGCTTCTTCTGTGTATTCTAAAGAGGTGAGACCACTTCACATTACTGCTATATTTCAAATGCTGAAATGGGGTAATATTCATACTTACTAGAACTATCTGACCTCATCTTACTTTATTTGGGCATGTGAGGGGGGAAGTATGTGGAGATGCAGCTCAAGGGCGTTTATCTCTGATACTGCTAACATAACCTGACTGATCAGACTCCAATACAAGAATGAAAGATTCTCTAATTCTCAAGTTTATGCATAGTAACTAGAAACATATCATTTAATCTCTTTTAATTTAGATTTAGAGGAAAAAAAAGTTCTTGGTCCTGGGAAACACTATGAAGGAGGCAGCTAAGCATGTCAAAAACGTTTTATAAGTTGGGGTTGTTAGCAGATCACTATATCCTTTGAAAGTGCTTATTATGTAGGAAGAATTTGAGGCCATTATGAACTAAAATGAGTTGACATTTTTCCTTGTACATTTAAATGAGTAGCAGCTTTTGATCCCATGAATCACAGATACTGTTAGTTCATTGATAATCTTTGTATAAAATGAAATGTATGAAATACAATGACTGTGTTTTTGCCATTTACAGAAAGTAAGCCTTGATGATCACTTATCTTGTTAGCAGGAGTTCTCAACCTGGGATCTATGAAAGTAAAAAAAAATTGGATAACTGTATTTCAGTATAATTAGTTCCTTTGTGATCCTAAATTATTTTATTTTATGCATTTAAAAAGCTTATTCTGAAGAATCTAGGTTACACCAGTATGCCAACAGATTGCATGTCATAGTAGAAGTTTAAGAATCTTCATATTAGGGGAAGTTAGGTGGCACAGTGAATAAAGCACTGGCCCTGGAATCAGGGGGACCTGAGTTCAAATATGACCTTAGGCACTTGATACTTACTAGCTATGTGACCTTGGATAAGTCACCTAACCTTGATTGCCTCGAATGCCCCCTCCAAAAAAAAAATCCCTTCAAGAACCTTCATGTTAAAGGATTTTCTTTCCTTCTTTTCTTTTTCTTTTTTTCTCCTTCCTTCCTTCCATCAAGAACAAATCACAAGCCTAAAAAATTTAGAAGGAAGTTTAATAGGTCATTCAGCAAAGGGGAGAAGCAGAAAAAGGAATGACCTCCTCAGAATCTCTGTTAAAGTTGCACATTATGCAGAATTAAAACAAGCTACCAAGCATAAAAACTACAAATGTATCAGAAAAGCAAGATGTCCACTCTCCCCATTACTATTTGATACAGTTCTGTAAATACTAGCCATAGCAATAAGATAAAAAAAAGAATTTAAGGCATGAAGTTAGGCAAAGAGAAGATAAAACTGTCTGTATTTATTGGCAATATTATCATTTGCTTAGAAAATCCTAAGGAATTAGCAAAGATACTTACTGAAAAAATTAATAGCATCTGCCAAGCTGCAGGATACATTACAAACTGAAAAATCAATAGCATTTCTAAATACTGCTACTACTACTATTATTGCTGCTAATAACACAAATAGTAATAGTAGAAAGTGAATACTTATTCCAAATAATGACAAAATGCATTAGATAGCTGGGGATCAGTCTTCCAAAGCGTGTAAAATACTTGTATAGATTAAGTTTCAAAGTGCTCCTTATACCAATGAAAAACAAGCTGGAAGAATATTCAGTGCTAAAGGCTGACCTGTGTCAATACAATAAAAATGACAGTACTAATTGTTAGTTTACAGTTTTAATGCTAAAGAATAAAGATATCAAAGGAATACCTTGAAAAATTTGATAAAATATTAAAATTCATTTGGAAAACATAATATCTAAATTACCAAGAAGTAGTAAAGAAAAAGAGTCATCAGTGGAAAGCAAAATAGCACTTCCAGACTTCAAAGTACATTAAAAAGTAGCAGTAATCCAATATATATAATTGGTTAAAATGTGGAGTGGTAGATCAGTGGAACAGATTGTACATGATGGCCCTCAATAACTCATTGTTAGACAAACTGGAAAATATAAATTGCTTGGGAATGAACTTTCTATTTGATAAAAATTATTGGAAAAACAAGAAAGTAGCATGGCAGAAATTAGATTAATACCTAATAAAACATTCCATAATACATTTTAAATATATATGTAATGTTAATGTTAAAGATCATACTATAAAAACATTCTAAGAGAAGTAGATCATATATGTCTGAAAGCTATGGGAAAGAAAACAAAGGATAAAGAAAATTACAGGGCGGAGCCAAGATGGCGGAGTAGAAAGACTCACCTATGCTAGGGCCGAACCCACAGTCCATGGATTTCCTCTAAAAAGAACTCCCAACAAATTCTGGAACAGTGGAAGCCACGCAGCAACACAGAGAAGGAGATTTCTGTTCCAGAGAGCCCTGAAAAACTGATCCCAAAGGTCCATCACACCCTGAACGGGAGCGGAGCCCTCCCCCAGACCCGGCCACGTGGCACTGAGAGGAGCGAGCAGATCCAAGCAGGCGTCAGGGACAGAATCTCCAGAGGCCACGAAGGTCCCTTCACCCACAGACTCACAGGTCAGCGAGAGAGATGGGCTGAGAGGGGAGCATGGTGTCTCTGGGACTCAGGCCCCCTTGAAAGGCGGCGACAACGGGAGCGGCAGCGGGAGGCCAGAGGCTCCCAGAGCAGGCAGCCAGAGACTCCCGGAGCAGGCTCCCAGAGCAGGCAGGAGCTCAGCAGCAGCTCCATTACAAAAGGTCTCTGCATAAACCACCTGAGGGAACTGAACCTGGGAGGTGGCCCTGCCCCCACCTGAGCACCAGCAGATAAGCTCCCATTGAATAGTAGCCAGGCCTGCCGCCAAAGCCCTGAGGCTGGGGAGCAGCATTTGAATCTCAGACCCCAAGCACTAGCTGGGTGGACATAGGCCAGGGGTGGAGAGGACTCTCAGAAGTCAAGTAACTGGCTGGGAAAATGCCCAGAAAAGGGAAAAAAACTAAAACCATAGAAGGTTATTTTCTTGAAAAAATGATTCAAACCTTCATCTCTGAAGATGAAGAAGAAAACTGCTTACCATCAGGTAAAGACATAGGAGTCAAAGCCTCTGTA
>CM053771.1:93201422-93257582 GCA_028658325.1 Potorous gilbertii
GAGAGGGCAGATTGGTGATATGGGTAATTAGAGTGTTCAGTGTATTGGGGAGGGGGGAGGGGACAAATTGGGAGAAAATTTTGGAACCCAAAATCTTGTGAGAATGAATGTAAAAAGTTAAATAAATAAATTTATTAAAAAAAAAAGAAAATTACAGAGGATAGGTAACTGATCACATGAAAATGAAAAGCTTCTGCAAAATCAAAACTAACATACCTAGGATTAAAAGACAGGGAGATAAATGGGGAAAATATTTTCATCAAATTTCTCTGATAAGGGTTTGATATCTAAGATGTATAATCTATAAACATTACATAAATGTATATATTATACACCACATGCACACACACACACACACACACACACACACACACACACACACACTGGACCTGGAGTCAGAATACCTGAGTTAAAATCTGGCCTCAGACACTTACTACCTGTGTGACCTTGGAAACATCACTTTCCTCAGTTTCCTCATCTGTAAAATGAGGTGGAAAAGAAAATGGCAAACCACTCCAATATCTTTGCCAAGAAAACCCCAAATGGGGTCACAAAGAGTTGTATGCAACTGAAATGACTAAGTAACAACAGCTGCAGCAACAGCATAGCAACGTCTATGCACACTAGTTCTTTCACAGATGCGTGGTCCTAGTTCTATCATCTGGAATCAAGCAGCACTATCCTCATCCCTATTTTTCTGTGAAATCTTTCAAATATCAAAAGACAACAACAACAACCAGCCTTGGTTTTTCTTCTTTAGAGTCTATCCATGCCCAATTCTTCCAACCAACCACTAGCACTCCTTATCCAGAGTCCTCTTATTTTCTTAGTCATTACCCTCTGAATATGCTCCAGCTTAACAATATCCTTTCTAAGATACAGTACCCAGAACCAGACATAGCATATTAGATGTCTCATTAAGACATAACATAGGGGACTCTCTATAGTGTTCTCATGTGCATTGATGGGCACTCTTACCAAGGGTTTAGAGACTGAGTTCAGATGCAGAGAATCAGATTTATGATGGAATCTAGAGGATAAATTATGATTCTCAGATACTCTTTTTTTGATATATTCTGTGCTTGGTTATTTTGCCTTGATTATAACTCTTCCCTTAGTTTGGAATTGAGAGAGCTGGATTTTCCCCCTCAAAATAAGGACACAAAGTTTGACATTTTTGCTCATTTCATAACTCTTTCGATAGGTGATGTTCAAGCAAGGAAATGTCCCAATTAGTTGGCAATTAGTTAGCCCATTGCTTCTTTGCTAATAATACTGTTGTGGTTGATGATGATCTTCTAATTCTTGATACTCTAGATATAGCTAATCTCCTTCTCGTGGGGTCTAACCATAACTAGTAGTCCTAGGGGCACTTCATAAGGTTATAAGCTCCTTGAGGGTAGGGGCTATCTTATGCCTCTTTTTGTATTCCCAGTGTTTAGCACAGCGCCTGGCTCATAGTTGATACATAACTGATTAATTAATTGATTGCTTCCTTGGTCTTTCCTCAGTACTGTTGAGAGATACTTCCTACTTGTTGAAACCACATAAACCCATGTATTCTCATGGTGTAGTAGATGAGGTGCTGGACTTGGAGTCAGGAAAACTTTAATTCAAATCTCAAATATTTATTGGGTGTATGACCCTGTGCCAGTCATTCAAATATCTCTGTTCCTCAGTTTCTTCAAATATAAAATGAGGGGGCTGGACTCAATGACTTCTAAGGTCTCTTCTACCTCTAAATTTATGCTCTTAACTTGCATTTAATGTGAGGAATTTGTTTTTGTAATCAGGGCAACTGAAAACCACTATGAGCAACTTTTATAACAATAACCCCCATAGCTAGCTGTTCTCTACCACCTTCTGTCCGTGAAGTGAGGGGAATGGCGTCACCTGCCAAAGTCTATTTCCAATGGTTACCACATGCTCAAGTGCCATTTTCTGCCAGAGACACTCCCTAGCTATTTTAAATTATGTTTTTTTTTCAGTTGATACATTCATTTTTTCTTCCTCTTATCCTTCCTCTCCCACTAGAAAAAAAAAGAAAAAAACAAAATCTTTATAACATATATAGATAAGCAAAAAAAAAAATTCTCATGTTAGCCATGTTAAAAAAAAAAACAAAACAAAAAACAAACAAAAAAACAACCAAAAACATGTGTTGTAGAGAGCCAGTACTGATGGAGTCCGGAACATGAGGTACTGCCCAGGTTTTACTTGGGACTTGTACTAGTGTAAAGGCTGACATTCTCAGCATTAGTGTACCATCCCATTCCTGATAGCAAGGATGAGATTGTCCTGATCCTGATTGTGTACCCCAAGCTGGTTATGCAGAAAGAACTTAGATATGGAAGTAAAAGATGTAAAAAATGTAAACTAAAAATGTTCTCCTGGGAATAACCTTACTTGTTTGCTTGAGAGAGTATAAATCTTGACCCTCAGATCAATAAACCAGTCATGTACCAGTCATGTACAGATGGTACAGGCTTGCCTGGCCCCTGCTACTGTTATTTCTTCCTTTTCTATCAACTGTAGTGCCTCTGATCCTCCAGCTGCTGGCAATGTATCTTATTCTGCATATTTAGTCCATCTCCTCTGCTAGGAGGTGAGTGTGATGAATGCTATCTACTTTCTGTTTTTTTTTTTAATGATATCTGGGTAATAAAACTAATTAGTGCCTCCAAACAAATCAGGATCTTATTTGAGTAATCTGCTCCTTCTGGAGTCCCAAAACAAATCCAAGAGGATTTGCATCTTAAGAGAGTTCTATTTCCTTAAAGCTTTTCTCTAGATCTTTCCTCATAGCCAATAATTCCTATCATTCTCATAGTGGTTCATTCCCTTATCATTGTGTAATTTCCTCCTGATTACATGGACTTGGCTTGTGGTTAGGTCACTGGTCTGTGGTCACCTGAAAGTCTGCTGCACTAGCATGGTGACTGGCACATATATACATATGAACGTATAATAAATACAATACATGTTTATTGAGTATTTATTGATGTTCCTCTATCCTAGGTGACCAGGGCATCTAGCTGGCTTTCAGTTGCCTTGATTCCTGGCTTCCTCTTCTTTTTACCTGTCTTCTGGTCTTTCTGGAAAGGACAACAAATACAATGCATCATCAAGCAAAGCAATCTTGGACTCCTTCTACTACTTTTCTAATCTCCATCTCAGCTAAATCATTAGGTCTCTTTGTCTTGATAAACCCAGGGCTAATAGATTCTTAGGATCATCTTTTAATGTTCTCAAAAAAAAAACCAAAACAAAACCCAACTCAATCAACATGGACCCCTCTTAGCTTAAAATAGGAACCAAAAAAATAGCTTACAGACAAATGAAGCTCATTATTATAGTTAATTAAATGCTTAGTCTCCTGCTTTAATCTAAGAATTAACACTGAAGGATCTCTCTTTCCCTGCATGTATTCCAAGTATTTAGCCTTGACACTTGGATAGGACCCCAGCAAGGGATTTATCTCTATTATTAGCAGTCCTTTTTGTTGTTTCGTTGTGTCTGATTTTCTGACCCCATTTAGGTTTTTCTTAGCGAAGATACTGGAGTGGTTTACCATTGATTTCTCCAGGTTACTTTACAGGTGCGGAAACTGAAGCAAACAGGGTTAAGGGACTTTCCCAGGGTCCCACAGCTAGTAAATGTCTCAGGCTGGATTTGAATTCAGATATTCCTGACTCCACGCTCAGCCCTCTAACCTCTACACCACCTAGCTGCGCATTAACAGTCCTATCCCAAACCCAACATGGTTACCTCCTGCTTTCTCATGAACAACTTGTTTGATCAATTGTGAAGATCCCTAGGGTTGGATCTTAAATGTAAATTCACACTGAACAAGACAATTTAGATTCTTTTCCCTTAAACTCATAAAAATGGTGGAAAAATCATAGCTAGCTCATTTAGAGGGGCAACCACTATTACGGATAGATAGGTAGACACTCTTGATGACTTCGACATTTGCCTGAAACTTTTAAGATTGTTTCTCCAATCTGTGTTCCATCTTCAGGAGCCAGGGGTGTACTGAAGCCAGCTATATCTACCTTACAAGAACCAACTGTTAAATTTTCAGCATGTGCATTTGCATACACCTTTAAAAAAATTAGCAATCTACAAATCTAGGCTTGATTTATTGTTTTGTTGACTATCTGCATTTGAAAAAGTTTTAATAATTCAGATTGAACTTAAAGTGTTTGTGCACTTATTCTGAGAGTCTGGTAGTTAAATATTTATCAGCACACTCCTGTATTTCTTTATAAACATAGCTTGAACTCAGCAGGAGTTCAGTAGAAGGTTCAGAGAAAGTGGTTATTACCAGAGTGAAGGCAAGATGACTAGAGGGTAACAATGACCACCACCACAACAGGCATTTATATAATGTTTTAAGCTTTGCAAGAGGATTTAAGTCCATTGTCTCATTTGAGTTTCACAACACTTCCAGCAGGACCCTTTCCATATATATATATATATATATATATATATATAATTTATAATATATTAACATATGATAATATTTATATAATGATATATTACATATCATATTATATATAATACATTATATAATTATAATGTATGTTATACATTATTATATTATATAATTATAATATATAAATATAAATAAATATTTAAAACATAATATAATATATTATATATCATATACAAATATATAATACCCATATATTTATATAATTATATATTATATTATGTTACATTATATTACAATACATTATATTATATTATAACCAATGTCCACCAAAGCATTTAAATGCTTACTATGTGCCAGTGCTGGGGATACAAAATAAGATAAAAGTTGTCTTTGACCTCAAGGATCTTATCTTCTAAAGGGAGAGACAACATGTAAATAACTAGGTTTGTGTAAGATAAGAAGTGTAGAACTTACAATCTGAAGGAAACAAGAGATCCTAAAAGATGACAAGTGTACACCCCAGGCTTGAGGGACAGCAAGTACAAAGACATGAAGACGGATAGTAGAGTGTCTTGAGTGAGGAAGAACAACATGGCCATAATTCATAAAAGGGAGCAATACATTATTCATCTGGAAAAACAGGTTGGGGCCAAGTTGTGAACAGCTTTCAGTGCCAGAATATATTTTATCCTGGAGCTAATAATAGGCCATTGGGGCTTACTGAAAGGGGGTATGACAAGGTAATACCTGTTTTAGGCATTTTAGGTATTTGGGCAGCTGTCAGGAAATGAGGAGAGGAGGGAGGGAGGGGGAAGGAGGGAAGAAGGGAGTGAGAGACGGAGGAAGGGAAAGAGAGAGAGAGCAGAGAAAAGAAGAGAAGAAAGGGAAGGAGAAGGGAAGGGAGGGGAGAGGAAAAGGAAACACTTGGTGCAGGGAATTTAATTAGGAGTCTATTGAAATAGTTGAAACAAAATGTGATAAACACCTAAATAGAGTGGTGTGGATTGGAGAGAATGGATCTGAAGGAAGAAAGAGATGTTTTGGAAGTAAAGCAGCAGCTAAATGTAGAGTGTAGGAAGATGGAAGAGAAGAGGATGACCTTAGTATTTGTGAATCTGGGTGACAGGAAGGATCATGGTGTTGCAAGACACAGAGGATCCCTCTTCCCCACACTGAGCCAGGTTCAAAATTCCTTATTCTCTCCTATTTTCATTTTGGGGACCATCTAGAATCATCCAAGGTAATGGGATTATAGACCCTCCGTTGATCCAGGTTCTAGTGTCCCAGGATCCAAGAGTTACTGTAGTAGAAGGGATCCAAAGTAGAGGAAAAAAAAAGTTCAGGCAAATGAGGGGGTCCCTTCCCATCCTCAGAAGCATTTCACAAGGAGGTCACACTTACCTACTTAAGAACATTGCTACATCATGTTGGGGACATTTATGGCACATTAAAAATCACCTCAACTCAGCTTCCATACCTCAAGTATATGTTCTGGATATGCCTATATTGAGGGAAATATTATTTCAGATAATACATTTAGAATTCCCATCCTGATTTCTGAGAGTTGCATGCATGAATTAGAAGGCAAAATCTTCTACCTTATCTTTACTCTCGCTTCATAAAATTGTTTGGCTCTGCTGGTAGTGCAAAAGTCTAACCATATTGCTGTCAATGGAAAAGGCTGATTAACTGTTGTAAATAGTATTTCTCATAGAGATCTTAGTGCTTATGTTTACCTAGTTCTCGAACATCCTTACTCAGAAATCCTTTCAATATGGAAATCCAACAGAAACTCTCAGATGCCTACAATGTCACCCTTTATAAATAGCTTCATGCTGTGTTTCCCTTTTATCTTACATACCCTTCTCAGTTTGGGAAAATGAACTTTTGCATTTTTTTTTCCTCTACAGGATCTGAGCAGATTTCACTTGGCAGAAAACTATTCCTGTTTATATGCATGATGGGCTCATTTGCATGTCAATAAATGGAATGCAATTCTGTCTCTCAGCTGTTTTCATAGCAATGATATTTCCTGAACTCCTAGAATTAAATAAATAGCTCCAATGAAGTTTCCCCTGGCTTGAGACCTTCTATAACTTAGTAGACAAGCTACAACTACTCATATTCCTTGTACAGCAAGTATATCTTGTTATTTTTCTATCTTGTGTCAGTAACAGCTGAATGCTGTAGTGATTTTTTTTTGACATTCATTTTCTAAATTTAGCTCACATGTACAATGTTCCATTGTTTTTCATACTAAGTAATTCATTGTTATACATTTTTATCACTCAGTTTAATCATCTGAAGAATTTTAAGCTTGGTTACCATAATAATTCTGATAATTAGAAATCAGAAAGCTTCTGTGCCTACAGAATTTCCGTGTTTTAATTATCTCTCATTCTTCTGCCAGGCCTGTTACAAATATTATATTAAGAATACTTATATTGGAACTGTCTTCCATCAAAACATACTTTTGAGTTCTTTAATGGAATTTCACATACTACCAAAATTTATAATGAAAATTCTTTTTGAGACAAGCAGTCTTTTTTTTTTTTTTTTTGGACACAAAGAGAATGCTTCTGGAGGTGGGAGGTATCTTTGTACTCATCAGGCAATCTAGCTGGTAATCACTGAATACCCTCCCTATGCTCAGTGCTGATCACAGCCATAGCTAGTGATTCTTGCACCAGTGGCAAGGGTTACAAAATATGCTATGAAGCAAGCATCATAATAGGTAACACAAAGTTAACTTTAAAAAAAAATAGCATTTAAAATTTTCCAGTTGTATGTAAAGACAATTTTTAGCATTCATTTTCATAAGATTTTGAGTTCCAAATTTTTTTTCCCTCCCTCATTCCCCTCTTCTCTTCCAAAAATGGTAAGCAATTTGATTTAGGTTATATATATATATATATCTCTGTGTGTGTGTGTGTGTGTGTGTGTGTATGATCATGTAAAACATATTTCCATATTAGTCACAGTTGTGAAAGAAGAAACAGACAAAAAGAAAAAATAAGAAAAAGAATTAAGTAAGTGAAAGTAGTGTTTTTATTCTACATTCAGAATCCATCAGTTCTTTATCTGGATGTGAGTAGCCTTTTCCATAATGAGTCCTTTGTAACTGTCTTAGATTGTGGTGTTGCTGAGAAGAGCTAAGTCATTCAGAGTGGATCATTACACAATGTTGCTATTACTCTGTACAATGTTTTCCTGGTTCTACTCATTTAACTTTGCATTAGTTCATACAGGTCCTTCCAGGTTTTTCTGAAATCTGCCAACTCATCATTTCTTATTGCACAGTAGCATTCCATCACATTCATATAACACAACTTCTTTAGCTATTCACCAATTGATGGTTATCTCCTCAATTTCCAATATTTTGCCACCTCAAAAAGAGCTAATATAAATATTCTTGCACATTTTCCTTTTTGTATGATCTTTTTGGGATATAGACCTAGTAATGGTATTGCTAGACTGAAAGTTACCCTTTGGGCATAGTTCCAAATTGCTTTTCAAAATGGCTGGATCAGTTCAGAACTCCACCAATAGTACATTAATGTCTCAATTTTCCCACATCTCTAACTTTTATTATTTTCTTTTTCTATCATATCAGCCAATCTGATAGTTGTGAGATGGTACCTCAAAATTGTTATAATCTTATTTCTTTAATTGAAGGTGATTTAGAGCACTTCTTCATATGATTATATATAGCTTTGATTTCTTCACCTGAAAACTGCCTGTTCATATCCTTTGATCATTTATCAACTGGGAAATGGCTTGTATTTTTACAAATGTGACTCATTTCTCTTTATATTTGAGAAATGTGACCTTTATCAGAGACACTCTCTGTAAAGATTATTTCTCAACTTTCTACTTTCCTTCTAATCTTGGTTGACCAAAGTTAAGTTTTAAAGACAAACTCAGCACATATGTGTGTTTCCTGGATATTAAGGACACAAGGCCCAGTGTGGAAAGAGACCCTAGGTGCTGATCTCATCAATTTCTACTTGGTGAAATAATATATTGTTAACATATTCTATATTGAGGCACTTTGGGACAAAGTCCAATTCACTCTAGCCTAGTTGAGGATATGATATTGATTCTTCCTTTCTCCTGCCTTTTCTTTTTTGGAATCAAGGATACACATTTGCAAGAATGTTGACAGGGATTAGAGGTGCAGCTTGTGATTATGAAACAAAACCAAGATAGAAGCATGAGATTTTAAGGCCCTTGAGGACAGAGTCTCTTATTATATCGCCAATATCTAGCATAGTACTTGGCAAAAAGTTTATTGATTAGTAGAACTATCTTACTGAAGTTAAAACAGAATAAAAAGGTAAAATAACTTAAACTAATCCATTTTACAAAATAATTCCAGGATAATCTTCCTAATATTATAGGTCTGATCATATCATAAAAAGCTATAGAAATTCTATTGTTTACAAAATTAAATATAAACTTTTTACCCTGGTATTCAAGGCCTTCTACAGTCTTTCTCCAAACTGTCTTTTCTGTATTATGGTATCTTGATGGGCTCTATATTCTAGCTAGATAAGTTTTCTAACCTGATCTCATTCAGCATTTTTTGTTTTCATTTGGCTTTTAAGTGACCTATCTCCCAAAATTGGAATAGCCTCTCTTGGTACTTCAATAAAATGGCTGTGATCTTTTAGGTCTGTTCCAGTTCTAAATGTATGATCTTTCTCTTTCTTAGTGGTCCATTTCATGTGCTACCTTTTCCCAGGAACTTCCCTGATCACTTATGCTAGAAGGAATTGCCGCTTCCCTAAATCTCTCAGGCCACTCTGTTTGAACAGCTACTATGAAGTTATCCTATTAAAATTTATAGTTAGTTACATATTTGTCTAACTCTTCACTAGATCATTTTGGCCTGGACGAAAGGACTGAGTCTTGCTTTAATATATCCAGAAACTAGCATAGGAAAGTATTAATAGTAGATATTTTACATTTGTTGAACTAAACAGAATTAATGTCAGTTGACTCACCTGATGTCAGTCGGAAGATATCTTAGAAATTATGCAATATGACCTTCTTAATTTATTAATTTAGTTTAACTTATTTTCATTGTATTGTTACCTTTTGTTTTCATCCCCATCATTTCTTTTTAATCTTTCATTTCTCATTTTGTTAGAAATGAAACAAAATAAATAGATGTAAGAACCATATGTACTATATTTTACATCCTTCACCTTTATGCTAAGAAATGTGTTTTTTAGCTGTTATGTAGATCAAGATTGGTTATTATAATCAATCACTTTGACTCATTTAAACTATCTTTGTTGTTGACATTATTGTAGTCATGTATTTTGTTGTCTTACTTTGCTTACTTTGCTTTTTTGTTAGTTCATACAATCTTTCCATGTTTCTCTGAATTTCCTTCCCTCTTTTTCTTCTTCCTTTCCTTCCTCCTTTTCTTCCTTCTTTCCTTCCTTCCTTCCTTCCTTTGTCCCTTCCGCTCCCCTTCCCTTCTCCTCCCTTTCTACCTCTCTCCCCATTTCTTTCTCTTCCCTTCCTTTCGTTCTTTGGTATTTCATTAATTTCAGGAACTCTCAGTGAAGAAATTCCTTTCACCAATGCAGATGAGTGAATGATTTTGCAATTTACCATTTTAGAGAGCTTCCTTGAGCATTGAGAGGTGAAATGCCTTGCCTAGGGTCACACATTTTATGTGTCAGAAGCAAGATTTGAAAATTCAGATCTTCTTGATTCAGAGGCCAACTCTTTATCCAATGTATATATCATATTTTTTCTTATCCATGGATGATACCTAGTGCAAAGACAAATCAGAGTGTTATTTATGACCCACAGGAAGAAGGGATTAAAGAGTAGGAAGATTAGGAAAGTAGAAAGGACCCAGATTATCATGGACTTTAGAAGCTAGAGGACTTTATGCTTGATCCTGGAGGTAATAGGGAACCGCTGGAGTTCATTGAATAGAGGGGTGACATGGTCAAACCATAGGAAGATCACTTTGGTAACTGAGTGCAGGCTGAAGTAAAATGAGAAGAGACTTGAGGCCAGCAGATCAATTAAAACTAAAGCTTTACTGCAAATGAAGAAACTTTGAATGCTTGTGTATTTTGCTACAAATGGCACCCTAAAATTTGTAGCCTACTTAGAATACCTGCCAGTGTGACATTTATCACTCACCCAAAACAGGGAATGATGTTAAAGCTTCTCCCTGAGGTCTAGTACAATCCCAGTGAATGTTATGGATTATACATTTCACACTCCTTTGTGTGGCTATCACCATGATTTTTGGATCATTTTCATTTTTAAATTAATCTTTGTCTACCCTAGAGTCTCAAAGTCAACCTACCTTTGTACAGCATAAGTCATCACCCTATTTCTGAATGTTGTGGCTCTCTTATAGCCCTCATCTTCCTCCTACAGAAGCTAATTACTCACAATAGAATTTTCATCCATTACTAAGGAGAGGAGTGCTCCCTGAAAGTCTCTTCCTGGCTTGCCACTCCCCAAGGTCTGAATACCTTTGCTTTCCCCACAAACAGTTCTGTGTTCTATGTGTTTTGTAATGCAACAGTAAACCACCATAGCATTCATTTCATTTCCCAGTGTAGAGATACAGGACAGAACAATAGGAATTAGAAATCACTTTCACATTCTGGTGGCATAATTACTATCAGCCTTCATCCCAAGGGATTTCCGATTATACTTCAGATGGACTGAATAGTCTGTTGATTCTGACTTCCATGAGGTATCAGGGACATATGGTGATGAAAGTCATTGCCAAATTGTTGGGTGACATGTTTGAAGTGTTTCTAAATGAGCAACAACCCATTACATGTCCTTTGAGTTCTGTATAAAAGTAAATGGAGCTAATTTTAAGTGGAATTTGATGTTTTGATGTAGCCATGATTTCATCCTTATCAGATAGTGCCTCCATTGATATAAATTGCAATTTTTCTACAGTTTTTCATCATGTATGAATCTTGTCCTTGATTTCCCATAAGTCTACAGTAGAGGAGTCATCTAACATGTTATCAACTCTCTTCTTGTTCTTTTAGTACCAAAATATTTCTTGGTCTCTCCATTTGTAGTCTCTGCTACTAATTTACTTACTTTTATAATCAATCAATCAATCAAGAAACCTTTAGTAAATGGTTATTGTATGCCATGTATTGCCTGAGGCTACAAAGGATACAAAGACAAAAATCACGCTTCCCTAATCCTTAAACATTCTGTTGGAGGAAACAACAACAATACACACACACGTATACACATACATGCACAAACACAAGTATATTATATGTGCTTATATGTTTACATATTTATACATGTATATCTGTCTTCATCATCATGATCATGATAATCTGTCATCTATCAATTTGTTAGATAAATAGAAGGCAATTTATTTGTTGAAAAGCACCAGTCTCTTAGGGAGAGGGGAGGAGAGAAAAGATAAATAAAAGCTTCTTGTAGAGACTTGCCTTTAAATTGAGTTTTGAAGTAAATAAGACAGTCAGTAAAAAGACATGGCGATAGGAGTTTGAATGCCATCTGCAAGAAGGTCATTTGGGCCAAATTGTGGAGTGATTTTTAATAGCCATAAATATCTTCAACTTCTGGAACTTATGTCATCTTGTCAGCTTGTACTCTAAATTAGTGTTGCCTTTGATTATCCAGTCTCTACTTTGCTGAAATGATTAAGAATTTGCTAGTTAAGGCACTTTCTAGGCACTTTTAGCCTCCTGGTTGTGGCAACTACATAGCTGCATTAATTATACCTCCTTGCTGTCATCAATTACTATTTTCAGAATCAATAGCTAGTTTAACTAGATCAACTTGGGACTTCTGTAATTACATGCTTCATCTTCTTATTAGTATCTTTTTTTCTCATCTGGTATTTACTTTGATTCTTTCTCTACTTAACCAATTGTCACATTTCACATAAATAAATCTGATTCTGAAATGGCATATCCAATCCAACTCAATAAGCATTTATGAAGTGCCTAATAAGTACAAGATGCCTACTAAGTACAAGGTGAGATGAAGAGAAAATGAAAAATAGTATCTTCCCTCAAGGATCTTATATTCTTCTGATAGGTACAATAAGATAAGTATAAACATAAAAATTTGAGGATGAAGGAGAGAATATTAATAATTAAGATTTCCTTAAAGGAAACTATGGAATCTAAGAGGTATGGGAAAGAAAGGAATATATTCTAAACATTGGTTAAAGACTACAAAATGACATGGGGATGAGAGAGAAAGAATACTGCATTCAAAGGATAGCAAGTAAGCCAGTTTGGTGTGTAGCCTATGTGAAGGGGGAATAGAAAGCATTATCTATAAAGGTAGCCTTGTAGGTAAATAGTGAAGGACTTCAAATGCTGGACTGAGGTATTTTAATTTTTATCCTAAAAGCAATAGGAAGCAATCCAAAGTTAGAAACTACATATTCTCAGGGTTATTTATAGATCTCCGAGGGAAAATATAGCTAATTCCCCTCTGGGAAGTCTGGAGAAGGAACTCAGATGGAATACTATGCTTAATTGCTATATAGTCATAGGGTAGTAAATTAAATATTCCCTAATTGTCCATCTACTATTCTGTAGTTTTTTAATTTACTTTTAAGATGCCTTAGTATGTAGTTCAGCCTATCCCACTTTTGCCACAGAATCAACACTCTTGAATAGTCATGCTGGAGAAGACTTTTGAGAGTTCCTTGGACAGTAAGGAGATTAAATCAGTCAGTAGTTAAAGGAGTTAATTCAGGATATTCCATGGAAGGTCAAATACTGAAGCTGAGGCAGAAGTACTTTCATTATATAATGAGAAGACATTTGAAAAAACCCTGATCTTGGGAAAAATTAAAGACAAAAGAAAAAGGGGATGGCAGAGGATGAGCTAGATAATGTCATGGAAGTAGTGAACTTGATGGAATTTGAGATGTAGTGAAAGACTGATGTGCCTGGTATGCTGTGATCGGTGGAATCACAAAGAGTCAGAAATGACTGAAAAATGAACAATAAAAAAGCTGCAAATGTATGTATGAATAAATGAATGAATGAACGCATGAGGAGACCACTATATTTTGGATGCATCTCTCCACACCATGTTTAACTTTAATGTCTGAGCTCATGTAATACTTTTCAATCTTGTGTTGAAGAATGTATTTATGATATATTGATATGAATCTTCCTTGTAATCTACAATTCTTTGACTGCTTTCATTTCCTTGTATCAGGACATATTTCCTCATATATTTTTGCTACCCTCCCTTCGTTCCCTTTCACACTGAAGGCACTGGGTAACAAAGTACATGTTGACTATTTAGCAATTTCTGGCAAGTTTTCCATGCAACTTTAATATTTCTTTATTCTCTATCATTGAAGTTGGTATGTGTAGTGCCAATGTGATATTTATAGCATCTATGGTGTTCATGAATATCTTTGCGCAATTCTGAATTGCAAAATACCACAGACTCTCCACATGGAAGGCAGAAGAAAAACATTTATTTAGACACCAGAAATCCAAATTCATCATAGTGACAAAAATCTATACACAATAACAAAGCAGAAGACAACACCATCCCCAGGCCTTTTCCCTGCTAGGCTTTCCACAAATCAGCTCCATTAAACAAGTCACAAGCAGCCCCTCTTAAACAAAATCACAAACAAGCTCTTTCACTCACACCACCCAGCAGTCTGCATCCTTCCTAGCACTGACTGCTCTTATGACTAACTTCCTTTCAGCTCTTCTCTAACTCTGCCTCTTCATGTTCCACCTCTTCCTGTACCATCCATTCAGCAAACTCTTCCCACTGCAGGCTTCATGTGACTCAGATTCATTTGACTCAGGCAGGTCACATGGGCCTATTAATGCATGAAAAAGATCTCCCCATTTTAACTTACCATTACAGTATTTAAACTATAATATTTCTTCTAGTGATATTGGTGCTAATGCTCATCAAATGATTTATAAATGCTGATTGACTGAAACAAGTCATGATGATCAAGAATCCCATGATTTTGTCTTTGGTGCATGTGATTGTCTGATGAAGCCAATGGTACTAATTATTTCATTCACTCTTGTACTGCCAATGCAATATTCATAGCACCAAGGGTGACTATGAATATGCCAGCACAGTTCTGAATTACAAAGTATAACAGACTCTCCATATAGAAGGCAGAAGAAAAACATTTGCTCAGATACCAGGAAGCTGAATCCTAACACCAGAAAGCCAAATCTGCCACAGTAATCAAGAAATCAATACACATTAGCACTGCAGGGGACAAAGCCATTTCCAAGCCTTCCCTTTCTGCTGGGGCTTTCCCACAAGTAAATGCTTACAAGACTAGCTGTGCCTGTGTCCTCTGTGTCCTGTGTCCTCTCTCCTCTGCCCTAAACACTCTCATCAACTTCCTCCCAGTTCTGCTCCACTGCTCCTTTTCTACCTGTTCAGCAAGCTCCTCCCACCACATGTGACTTAGGCTTACATGTGACTTAAGCAGATCACTTGGGCCTATTAGTGAATGGGAAAGATCTTCCCATTTAAATTACCATTACATTTGGCCCCAAGATCTTTTGTATTCATTAAATAGGTTGGTGGGGAAACTGGCATCAACAGAACTTTACACACAAAATAAGCACATAAAACAACATCTTAGGGTAGGGCTAGAGCACAAGCACCCCATTATACCCCCCTCAAATGAATGTAGCCTAAAAGATTGTGGTAAAGGGTGAAGGTTTCTTCTTCTGTAGCTATTTCCTGCTGGAAGTGGTTATAGAGCTGTCTATGCCTCAAGAAGTCCCATTCGAGAGGTTGGTTCTTTAACTGGAATCTTTTGTCAGGATTGTGGGAGAATATCTTACAGCCCCTTACTCCATTGTATATCCCAAAATTTTTTGGTTTGAGCTGACCTTGAATCTTTGCATGGTTAATTTCCTACCCTTTGCTTTTCATATGCTCAATTAAAAACTTCAAACTCTTTTCTGCTTCTTTTTTCCTATATCATAATATCATCTATGCAGTGGGTAAACTATATACCAGGCAGCTCTAATTCATCTACATGTTCAGCCACAATCCTATGACAAAGAGTGGAGCTATGCAGATATCCTTGTGGCAAGTGTGTAAAACTATATTGTTGGTCCTGCAAAGTGAAAACAAATTAGTCTCATTATTTAGAATCTGTATGGGATAGTCAAGAAAGCATTGGCTAAATCAATAGCTATGTATGAAGTCACATCATATTTCTGGATCCTTTCTATTAAAGTAATGGTATCTGGAACAACAGTACACAAGAGAAGAGTCACCTTACTCAATTTTCTATAATCCATTGTCATCCTCCATGTCCCATCTGATGTGGGAAAGATTATTCCACTGAGTGGTTATAGAGACTAACGCTCCTGCCTCAACATATTCCTTTATTGTATTGGTAATTTCATTTTTCCCACTTGGCACATGATACCACATTAAAGTAATTAGTTTGCAATATTCAGACACAGTGATTGGGTTCATTTTGATTTTACCACTAAAACTGTATTAATTCCTGTCTTCCTTATTGAAAATTGGTATTTCCTCTCAGGTAAATTTAGAATCATATCTCTCAACATATCTATTCCAATGGTATATTCAGGAATGGGTACTATTACCACCGTATAATCTTTCTTAGGTAATTTTCCAATTTTCATTTTTAGTTTGACTTGTCTGGATGATATTTCAACCCTTCTCAGTCCTGTGATGGTGATAGGAGTTCCATGTTTAAACTTATCAGAGTTTCCACATATAAGGGAGTCCTCTGCCCTAATATCTATTAATACCCTAGTTACAGTATTTGATCCATTTTTCCAAAATGTGGTCAAATTGATATGGGGTCTGTAATTCTGTCTGTGTATTTCTTTAATCTGAGCTGTGGTTTGACCAATTTCCTATTCTCCCTGAAGGTGTGACAAACTTCAATACAAAGTTTCAGGAGGATCTTGAGGGGCAGTTCTTACTTCTCTATTCTGACTAGTATCAAGCCCTTTTTTTTGTACATTCTGTATAGTTCATTAGATGGAATAACATCTATGCTTTCAAAATCTACACCTGCTCTCAACAGAGTAGTAAACACTTCTTTCTTTGTCAGTCTATTCTGACTTTGAATTCACTGGCTGTTTACTCTTCTCTCTTGAGGAAATTTATCTTTCCTCAGTCCCTTAAGTTGCTTAACTGTGAAATCCTGTCCAGCATCTCTGAAAGAGGGTTCCCTATTTCTCCAATTATTAGAGTCAAAACTAGGTGCTTGTAAGCAAGAGGAATCGTCTTCACTGTTATATTCCTGTGGGAAGCTGCTGAGGTGGTATCATAGTATGCATCTGTGTTTCTAATCATCATGGCAAGCTTCATAAATAACCTCCTCCTTTAACATTTTTATACAGTCCCTAAGTGAATACCAGAGTCTATCTCCACTAGGCCACACAGAATTAGTAGGATACTGCTTTCTGCATCCTTCTGTAGCCGAAGTAACAGATTAGTCTTACTGTCATCTCCTTGCATATTGAAATCTCTAAAAGTTTACCATGCCAAAGGATACTAATACCTAAGAATTTCAAGCAATCCACACCATCTATTGATATTCCTCCAACCCCATCATCACTGATTGTCCTCATCTAAGATATTAATGATTCTCCCATCCTTTGGTTGAACCTACCCAAAATATCTGTGGCCTTCTGCTGAGTAAAATCCTCAGTTATCTCCCTAAACACTGTGTCACCTCCTTGGTGCTCCAATTTTCACCTTAGTATGGGGTCTGCTTCTGCCTGAGTGGTCTCCCGCTGTAACATTGTTTCTTTTTCAATACTGACTTTGTTACATTTTCCTTTCATGCACTCTCAGTTGTCACTGTGACAACCAGGCTAGATCTGTACAGATGTCAAATGCACACTTTTTTTTTTTTACCAACCTTTCTCTTCTTCTGAGGTAAACGAATAGTCTTTTCTTGTACCTGAGGCTCCCGCAGCAGGTGCTTTTAAAGGAGAGCCTAAATGCTGAGAATTCCCTTGCAAGCTAGCTCTTTTTTCATATAATTTTTTTTCTTCAGTTGCTCATCTCTACTTTTACACATAATATGGCAATCTGTTAATAAAACCCCAGTATCTCCTACATATACCTGCCAGCTCTTTCCCTGTTTTTTTTTGGTATACCTTGCAAATACCTTTCCAAATCTCTACATTCTCCTTCCTGTAACCTCGGTTCCCAGTTTTCACACAGTCCAGTGCTTTTAGCTGATTCCCTTGGTAAGGAGAAGTAAGGTAAATCCTCACATTCTGGGATATCTGTTTCTTCCTCTAAAGCCTTTCTGCCTCCAAATAGAGATTTTATATCCTCTTCATTACACTAAATGTATTGCCAATATTGACAGCACTGAGGGTGACTATGAATATGCTGGTATAGTTCTAAATCACAAAGTATAATAGACTCTTCATATGGAAGGCAGAAGAAAAGCATTTATTCAGACCACCAAAAAGCCAAATTCATCAAAGTAACCAAGAAGTCAATACATATTAGCACTGCTGGGGAAAAAAGGCATTCCCAAGCCTTTCCCCCATCCCCACTCAGGGCTTTCCCACAAGCAAGCCCTTGTAAGACAAACCTTGTCCTCTCTCCTCCACTCTAAACACTCTCACCAACTTCCTCCCAGTTCTGCTCCATCCTTCCTCTTCTACCTGTTCAGCAAGCTTCTCCTACCACATGTGACTTAGGCTTCCATGTGATTTAAGCAGGTCACATGGACCTAATAATGAATGGGAAAGATTTTCTCATTTAAATTACCATTATAACTCTCTAAGAAGAAATTGTTACTTTTTAGTTTATTTCTGATTTCATTTAGTTCAAAATTGTCCAGTTCTTGTACCCACAGACATGTTGGTTATTTGTTATTGGTCCATAAATAGTGTCTCAAAACAATCTCAAACCTGAGTGAGGGCTAGGTGTTCGGTTGTTTTTTTTTTAATGTACATTTCATATATATACATACATATATGTATATATATGTTGCTAGGTTTCCAAAGTTTTAACCTTCCTGGTGAACAACCTTAGGCTGATGCTCAGATATTCTTTCCCCAAGCACACACTTGAAACTTTTTGAACCTGACCTGTTTGAGCTGGTGCTCAAAATGTTATGATTTTGATGAAGCATTTAAGTAGAAAGTGAATGGAGTAAAATGGAATTATTTTGTTCTGAGCACTTTGAAGAATTTAGATACACAAGTTAATAAAAATGATAACAAAAACAAAAACTTCTTGGTAGTGCTTTTAAGTTTGTATTCTTCTAATAATTCAGCCAGGTAGGAATTACTCTTATCCTTATTTGACATATGAGGAAAATAAGGCTCAAAGTTAAACTTTTTCAGAGTCCTGCAGGCAGGTCCTGAGGCAGGATGGAAATTCACGTCTTCTTGATGCCAAGTCCAACATCCAATCCATTATACTGTATTGCTTCTATGTTCTATAAAAGTTTAACTTTGGAAATGTTGGAGTTGGCATACTATTTCCAAGGACCAAGAGCTAAAGCCTTAATTAATATATTTCCAGCTGAGAAAGGGTCATTTTAATTTGACTAAAGAAGAAGCCCACTGAAGAACCTATTGGCAACTTTACATCAGCACTCTTTATGTTCAAAAATGAACTTGAGAGATTATTACATTTAATTACAAAGAAAGAAGTTTTATGCTTTAAAGTTTAATAACAGCTGATTAGATTTCTGCTTTATTTTGCTTCCATTCCATGAAATTATATAACATACCTCATAACTTCATGTCACATAAACAATTAGAAATATACCCACACACTGATAATTTGATGGAAAACTTAAAATAATTTGCTCAAGAATTGAAATGAAAAGTCTCATGCTTAATAATAGCCTTCATTTACAAAGTAGAAGTGAAAATCGGAAGCAAACTTATCAAGATTCTTGAGAAGTTATACCGTCATTAAGGCAGTGAATGAAATGTTCCCTGCTTTTTCATATGAGTTTCTAAAGGTCTCTTTCTCTTTATTTTGAAGATCCACAAGTGTACTTTTGTACAGCTTTCTTGGGTTTTATGACCTATAGCTCTGGAAATATAGTTCTCTTTTTCCACTCTCCTGAGAGTTCTTAGTTAGTGTCCCCTGTTTTCTAGATGACTTCTGTGGTCTTTATTCTATGTCAATCTTTCTATTTGTTTGAGGCTGCAAATAGCCACCAATTTGCTTTGGCTTCCCGGGTCAAGTTTTTACACAGTGTAAAAGCAGCGCAGATGAAGTTGTTAGCTGGGGACTTCCAGGTTTATTTTGAATTTTTAGTTCCATTTATTCAATGAGAAATTCAGTCATTAGAGACTGTATCATCAAATATAAAGAGCATATTGTGTATGTGCTCATGTTATATGATGGAAAAGAAAGCTAAGGGATAATTTATAAATAAACTTTCAAGAATATAAAAATCTGATCAACTTTGAATAATTTGGTTCCTCTCACCAGTACAATGATCCAAGGCAATTCCAAAGGACTCATGATGGAAAATGCTCCACCTCCAGAGAAAGAACCAGTGGAGTCAGAATGCAGATTGAATCATACTATTTGAATTTGCTTTGTTTTTCATGTTTTTTTCTTTTTTTCTATTTCTTCTTTCACAACACAACTAATATGGAAATATACTTTACATGATTTCATAGATATAACCTATATAAAATTGTTTATCATTTTAGAGAGGGGGGAAGTGAGGGAGAAAATTTGGGACTCAAAATTAAAAAAAATGAATGTTAAAAATTATCTTTGCCTTTAATGAGAAAAAAATACAATTCTATTTTAAAAGAATACAAATGTTGTTTTATAAATAATAAGAAAAATTGAAAATTTACAAAAATCCTGCTCTTACTCCTCAATTTGGCATAAAGTTATTCAACTCTGTGTCATGTATCATTTCTGTGGCATAGGTTATTGAATTCTGTGTCAGGAACAGAATCTGGAAGGTTATCCCAAACTGTAAATCCTTACAGCAATACTAGAAATAAGCTATCTTCCATACAAGCACTGGTGAGACTCATGGAGATGCTACAAGAATTGGTTAAGGTAGATTTTTTTGGCCAAGGCAACCCATGAAACAAAGAAATGTACAAAATATTCCTTACTTAGTCCTACATGCCTCTTCTCTGTACCTTCAATGAGGAAAAGGAGGCAAATCCTGTTAATTATCACAACTTTAGAGCATCTAAAATCATCTGTTTAACTATTGGCACTCAAGGAGAAAGTCAGCAAGGCTTGGAGGAGGGAGAGTTGCTTCTAGAACCAGGAAGTCTTGTTTTTAAGTTCTTTCTCTGACTTATACTATATTTATGTCCCTGGAAAGGTCACTTAATTTCTCAATGCTCTGAGCAATTTTTAAAGACTCTAGATTGAAGAGAAGTTGCAGATTGGTATTGCAAAGAGAGTTTCCTCACTGGGAATTCCCTATAGCAATGAAAAAAGCAGGTCCAGTCCAAATAATCTACTCTAAATATGCTACCCTTGTCCAGCAAAAAAATGGGTTAACATACTATTGGAGGAACTAAACCACCACCATGATAATAAATGTTTAACAAATAGCCCTCCAGAAAAAAAATACTTGACATACTTGTAAGTTCAATTTGCATCATTGACATTCTCTAGATCACTTCCTTAAGTCTAGGGTGACAATCAGCAAAAACAATACATCAAGCCCTGATTTGTACATAGCATTTGCCAAATTCTTAGTTATAAATTTCACACTAAAATGACTTAACAATTGGCAATTTTGAGGTGGCTACAACGTAGGCCTGAAATGAACCATATTGATATTTATGTTCTTTCTGTAAATGAAATCAAAAGACAAGGGAACAGCAGCTAACTGGAACAACAGTTCATAGGTTCTCCCTGGAGAGGGAAATAAAAGTGTGTGAAAGGCGATAAAAAACATATTTTTCACTTTATAACAACTTTGTAAGGTAAGTAGTATAGGTACTGTTGTCCCCATTTTACAAATTAAGAAGTTGAAGTTCAGAGAGGTTTAAGTGATTTGCTCAAACAGAAAGTGTTGGAATCAGAATTTGAACTCTGGTCTTTTTGACTCCGAGACCAGAATATATTGGGATGGTATCAGGTTAATGGAACCATAATGAGAGGCATGTATCCAGGACTAGGAAACAAGAATTGAAGCAGCGAGGTGATACAGTGGTCCTAAAATCAGGAAGACCTGAACTCAAATCTGGTCTTGGGCACATGTTAGTGCTGTGATTTTTGAGCAAATCACTTAATATCTGCCTCAGTTTCTAATTATAAAATGAGGATAAAATAACACCTCTGTCCCAGAGTTTTGATGAGAATCAAATGAGATAATATTTTAAAAGTTTAGCACAGTGCCTTGCCCATTGGTACCATATAAATGCTGACATTTATTATATAATGATTATTAGTTTTATTCTGCCCTGATGAAGACACAGCTGTAGGATTTATTTTACAAGGTCAACTTTTTTAAAGAATATTAATTCTTTAAAAGGTGGGCAATGAGGATGGTGAAGTTTGAGGTCATGCCATTTCAAGGTCAATTGAAGGGACTGGGAGTATTTAGTCTGCAGAACAGAAGATGTGGAATGGGTAAGACATGAGAGATGTCTTCACAGTTTTGAAGGGCTGTTTCATTGGAGGAGGATTAGACTTGTCCTTGGAGGTACCAGACGCCAGAATTAGCACCAGTGGGTAGAAGTTGCATAGATGTAAGTTGCCTTGATATTAAAGAAAAGCTTTGTAACAAGAAGAACTATTCAAAAGTGAAATTGGCTGTGTTGGGAGACACTGACTTCTCCATCATAAGAAGTTTTCAAGCACCAACTGGATGACCACTTGTCAGGTATTTTATAGAAGGGATGATTTCTCAGGTACAAGTTGGAGCACATGGCCCTGGAAGCCCCTTCGGCCTTGGAAATTCTGTGATTCCGTGATAAATATGGGCTAACCTTATCAAAGAAGACATCTAGAAGGTAGATGCTGAGCAAGCCTTTGAAAGAGGAGCATGTTAGGAAACTAAATCACTTCCATTTGAACTGTCTTAGGAAGATTCTCAAGATAAGGTAGCAGACAATGAAGTCCTTTTTTGACCTGAACTTAAGCATTCAAACTCTACTGCGAAGAGTGCAACTCTGATGAGTTGGCCATGTTTGAATACCAAAAGTACATTTGCCTAAAAGACTATTTTATGGAGTACTCACAAAGGCAAGTGCTCAAATGGCAGTCAGAAGAAGGGATTCAAAGGACATTCTCAAGGTCTCTCTGATAAACTTTGGAATCAATTGTGAGAGACTGGAGATCCTGATACAGGATTGCCTAGCATGACATGCTCTCACTAAAGGAGATACTGTGCTTGAGGAGCAAAGCAGAATTACACTGGCTCAAAAGGAACATGTGATGCACAAATTTAGAGACATCTACACTCTGAATGTTTATATGGACTATTTGTACATGACCTGTGGTAGAGCCTTTCAAAATCACATGGGTCTGATCATCTACTATTGTTTTGATCCTTTTTGAGAATGAAGGAAAACAACTAACCTGGACTTTTAAAAGAGAAGAGTGAGGAAGACATTTAGGATGAAGAGAACAGAGTGAACAAAGACAATTTGAAGGACACATAGCATGTGGATGAAGGTGTAACAAATCAGCCCAAGTGTAAATTGATCTAAAGGGGCCAACTTAGGAAGACTGGAAGAATGTTTGAGGCTTAAATGGTGGTAGTAGGGGGAGATAGATTTAAAAAAAAGCAGGGCTAGATTATCAAGAGCTTTGAAAACTAGGCTGAGGAATTTAGATAGGCAATAGGGAACCACTGAGGGATGTGTGTGTGTGCGTGTGTGCGTGCGCGCATATGTATGTATGTACACCATGGCTGATGATGTGGCTTATTTGATTTAACTGCATTTGTAGAGTGACTGTGGCTGATTTTAATATATATTATATAAACTAGGGAAGAAGAGGAAGGGAATAGATATTTGTATAGTGCCTACTACATGGCAGGCACTTTGCTCAGTGTTTTTTACAAATATCATCTCATGTGATCCTCATAAGAACTCTAGGAGGTAGGTAGTATTGTGATCCTCAGGTTGTAACTGAGGAAACTGAGGCAGGCAGAGATTAAATGGCTTCCTCAGGGTTGCACAGTTAGTAAGTATCTGAGACTAGATTTGAACTCAGGACTTTCTAATTCCAGGCAGTGTTCTATGCTCTGTGCCACTAGCTGCCTCTTTGTATTTAGGTTAGAAACTGGATAGAAAGGAACTAAGCCTTTGATAGAAACTGTACATCTCAAGATGATCATTGAAACATATGTCAGATGATTAGATCTTTTCCCCATGTTAGCATACTCATTCTTGTTTGAATTACAGCCTAAAATAAGTACAAATTCCTTAGGAAAGGCAAAGGTCTTCGGGGAAATATGGCCTTGTCATAAGTTTTAGACCCTGAACAGTGATCATCAGTTAACAGGGAAAGTTACAGAGGCTTAAAGGAGCATGATGAAAAGTATGAAGACGATGACGTTGAAAAATACCACAAGGAAGCTGAATCCTAAATGCTACAAAATGATTTTAACTTTTGATATTGAATGAAAGAACTTAGTTTAAGGGTTTGAAGGAATATCTGTATTCTTTCACAAGAACTATGACACCCACATTCTCATTTTCTCTTGCAAATAGGCTCTTTGGATCTTCTAAGTGAGAACATTATGGAATTTTGAAATATATTCTCTTTGTACCTGTCAAACCCATAGACTGCGAACTTGTTTCAGTAAATTAATTCTATAAGCCTAGTGATTCCACAAGCTATTTCCAATGATCTCAAGGGCTGTAATGAAAATCCTCCCCAATTCTCAAAACAAAACAAATGTGAATTAACATATAGACTCCCCAAACAGCACTTCCCAAATTAAGCCAATAATGAAAGGCTGTTGGCGATTTCAAAATGGAGGGGAATCATTGCTTTAAACATACTGAAGTGACTGGATTCTGAGAGGGATAAAAAAGGACTGAGAAAGTACTGGCCATCAAGATCTGGGAATGAGGTATTGTGATGTGGTAAAGCTACCAACAGACTTGGTATTGAGTGACTTGGGCTCTAGTTTGGCTATATTCCTTACCTTGAAAGGTTGAGTAGCGCCAGAGCTGAGAGAATGCTAAATACTCTGAGTTGGTAGATCCTGGGCTCAAACGTTGTCAGGGTCTTACTAATTGTGTGACCTTAATCTCTCTGAGTCTCACTTTCCCCATGTGTAAAATGAGGACAATAACATACCTACTTCATGGACATGGTTGTGAGGTCCAAATAAGATAATGTATAAAATACATTAAAAAATCTTAAAGTGGTTTATTAATATTAGCGTTATCATAATTATTAAAATAACCCTCAGTCCACCTTTTCCAATCAGTGAGTCACTCAACCAACAAGCATTTTATTAAGCCCCTAGTGTGTGTCAAGAACTGTACTAAGTGCCAAGGATACAATGAGTGTTAAAACCAGTGCCCCTGCCTTGAAGGAACTGATATTTTAAATAACGCTGCAGGGATGATACAAGTATATGCACAGATGCATATGTGTTCATATATACATATGCACCACATATGTATACACATTTATCTATATCTATTTATATATACAAAGAGAGAGAGGGGAGAGAGAAGAGACAGAGAGAAAGAGAGAGAGAGAGAGAGAGAGAGAGAGAGAGAGAGAGAGAGAGAGAGAGAGAAGATGAGAAGATAATCTCACAGGGTCAAATGAAATAAATGGGTCGGAAAAGCATTGAAATGTGTAAAGTACCATGACAATGTAAGGGAGTGTTATGATTACCTGTAAGTCTGGCATTTATTCCTGAACAGCATGACAACGAGTACATTAGCAACAACATATTGAAGATCAGAGACTGAGATCAGGGAGCTCCAATGAATTCAGTCCTAAAGGTGTGTTAGAATGGCAAGTTATGGAAATGATGAATGCTGTCAAGACAATTGAATTTGGAAGGGAACCAAACAAAGTGATGATCATGAAATGTAGTTCTGAGTTGTTGAGACACTGAAAAGAGGAAAACCAGAAGAAATAGCTAATATAATACATAGCCCTGTTATTTCTGAAGATGTTGAACTAAAGGCTGTGTTAAAATGTTCAAGCCAAAAATATGAGAGAAGACTCCTACATTCTAAGCCAGCAATTTGCATACTTCCATCCATTTGGCTCAGATGGTTCTGGTTTATATGCCAAAATGTGTAGGGTTGGCCATAGGGGGAAAAATTGTGAATAGGCAAAATTAGGCTTCAACACCCTTTCCTGTCTCCTTTCAGATGCCCACAGCTTCCATGCTGTCTGTAATTCCTGTTGTGGTTCCCTAAGATCTCTAAGGCCTCTCTTTCTTGGCAAGTAGGTCATGTGCTATATGGCTCTATCTCCATCCTTCTTTCCATTAAAAAACTGAAACAAAACAAAAGCAAAAATTTACTCTCATTTATCTGCCAGTTAGAAAGGAAGTGCTAAACTAATTCACTCATTAGGTATAAGACTTAACCAAAAGGAATGAATTGTGGGTGCAACTTAAATTATGGAATGTCAGAGCTGGAAGGGCTCTTAGAGACCACCTAGTTCAAACCTTTCATTACACAGAGGAGGAAACAGAGGAGGCTCAAAGAGGGGAAGTGATTTGCTCAAGGTTATATAGCTTGGTTGTGGATTAGGATCCAGGGATTTCAACGTCCAATCTAGTGTGGCTTCTAATATAAAATATTGGTTTCTTTTGTCATGCTGCCTTGGGCATTATAAGAAGAACTTTGCGGGAGATAGGAGGGTAGAGGAGCTTTTCTAGTATTTCCTAAATCATGTATCATAGTTGGTCAGTTACTTGTCTTTTGGATATAAAACTAGTTTTCTTTTGGGTCATACAATTTACAGGTTCTATTGCTGAAACTTAAAGATAATAAAGATAACATTTTTATATATGAGTAAACTGAGGCAAGCAAAAGTTAAGTTGCTCAGAGTCACATAGCTAATATGTCAGAGGCTATATTTGAACTCAGGAAGATGAGGGCCGGAGACTAATTTAATCTGATTGGATTATGGTTATGTTAGACAAGGGTGGAAAAGTAGCATGGTTCCAGAACATAAAGGGCCTTGAATACTAGTCAGAAGAGTTTGAAAACTACTCAGTAGGCAGTTGAGTAGTACAGAACTTTTCAGGAAGAATGACATAACTCTATGGGCCAGAAAGGTAGTAGTATGAAGGATGAGCTGGTGTGTAGGCAGTAGCAGTTATTCATACCTTAAGTATATACATAGATCCATTATCAGCATCATTGAAGGGCCCTGGAGAAAGAGAGAGTAGATCTGTAGGACAGATTTGATGGTAGCAATGCAATGAGGGGTGGAGGAGTTACAGAGGTCAGACTAGTTAGTATCCTCAGACTGGAGTATTAAGAGTTTGGGACCAAGGAATGCTGGGAAAATCAAAAGACAAGGTGAATTTCTAGCTGAGCTCAGCTGCCATGAGGGAAGAATGGGAGATTTCAGGAGGCACATTAGGGTTAAGAATAAGAGTTCTAAATGTGGGTCATAGATATTCTTCTTGAAAAATAGTGAGATTTCTGAGTATGGGCCATTGATGGGAGCTAATATGTTAATTATGCACTAATGGGATCAAGAAATAATTATGGAACATATAAAAAGGTAAGAAACCAGAGAAATGAGACTGTCTAGTTGGGACTCCAAAGTTCTAAAATGTCACAAGATAGGATATTTGCTCAGTTAATCAGTAAGTATTTACTAAGTGTCCACTATTTGTCAGGCGTGGAGGATACAAAGATAAAGGTGAAATAATCCCGAGCCTTAAGGAGTTTCCATTCTAAATGGGGAAGATAATATGCAGCAAAAATAGGTATAAACTGATAATCATTTAATATAAATTTAATAACCTCAATAAGGGCCAGAGTCTGGACTCATCAACTAGAAGAAGAGTCTGGACCTAATGGCTTCTTTGTTCTTTGGGTAAACTCAGAGAATACCTCTTCCTATGTCAACAAGGCCAGATGAGGCTGACTTGAGTGCTTTTTTTCCTCTGTTTATTCCATTAAAAATGAGGCCCTTAACCCAACGCACTATCTTGAATAATGGAATTTTTTTCTTATCTTAATATTTTATGGACATATATTATGTTATGGAATGTTAATAGTGAAGAAAACACATATCCTGGGTCATAATTTCAATTGATACTCTTGTCAACTCTCTTTTCTTACTGTATTTACCACCTACTTAATTAAGAAAATTTCTTTCTCATAATATGGTTAAACATATATGGAAATCATAAATTTAGTGACACAGACATGCCGAGTTGGAATTTGTTCTAAAACATATTTAAGTCTGGTCATTCTTTTATCAATCAGTCAGAACTTATGTTTTGGCTCCTTGTATGTACAAGTTCACCAGCTTTGGCTAGCTTTAAGGGAGTAAACAATATGAATTTACATATCCCCTAGCCTGTTTGCTTCCATTAACCAAACTCAGATAACCTTAGTGAAAAGCAGGGATGGGAGATAATGGAATATGGGGTACAAAAGGAGGAGGTCAGAATACTAATAGGTTGGGGGTGATGACTTGGAAAGGCCTCATACATAAAGTGGTATGTGAACCTGAGTCTTGAAGGAAATCAGGAATTCCAGGAAATGAATGCTTGAAAAAGCATTTAATAAATTCCTACTCTGTGCTAGGCTGGGGAAGGGGAACTTTAGGTCACATGTGACCCTCTAGGTCCTTAAGTGAGGTCCTTTGACTGAATCCAAATTTCATGTGGCCTTTAAGGTCACATGTGACTGGCTTTGAGCACACAGGTTCTCCACCCCTGTGCTAGGCACTATGCTAGATGTTGCAAATACAGATAGGAACTCAAGATAGTTTCTCCCCACAAGGACTTTAAATTCTAAACTAATTTAGGGAAGTGGTGATGGAGTAGAAAGGTCATGTTTGAGGAGTCACAGGAATGGAGAATGGAGCAATGGATGGGGCAGACCATTATCATTCACTTTCTAAGAATGTTGACAATTTTGATTTCTTACTTTTTCTAGAAGAAAAGGTGGATAGAATGGAGGATGGTTGAGTGTTCTACAATGTCTGGAGGATGGACTGGATTGGGGAGGCCTTGAGAAATGGGGTAAATTAGTTTGGAGAAGTGAAGACCTGGGGTGGGACTTATAGCTGTCTCCAGATGGTCAAAGGACTTCAATGTGGAAAGAGGAGTTTGATTTGTTCTGTTTATCCCACAGTGGACAAAACTAGAAGTAATAGGTCAAAGTTGGATAATGGAATATTTAGGCTGGATATAAAGAAAGATTTCCTGACAATTAGAGCTGTTCAGTAGTGAATAAGCTGCCTTGGGAGGTAGTGGGTTTCACCTTTTTGAGGTCTTCAAGTAGAAGCTGGATCACAACTTGTCACGTATATTGTAGGAGGGCTATAGGAGAATTCTTTTTTTTCTTGGAGGCATCTAGGTGTATGATGGGTAGAGCATTCAACTTGGAATCAAGAACACCTGAGTTTGAATCCTTCCTTACACATTTATTAGCTATGAGACCCTGGGAAAAAAAATGCTTAACCTTTTTTTAGACTTTGTTTTCTTATCTATAAAATGGGGCTAATGATAGTCTCAACCTTCAAGGATTGTTGTGGAGACAAATGAAATAACATTTGTAAAGTTCTTGGCAAACCTTAAAGCGCTATCTGAATGCTAGTAATTGTTATCATTTCCTGGTCTAGGCTGAACTAATTAGCTATTTGCTGCCTCAAACTCTAAAGTGTTTTCACTAGTTTCGCTAGTTTAGCTGCCGCCATACCTTTTATGTCAACGCAATTCAGGGAGAAGAAAAGAACACAATTATTTTTTAAAATTAAAGAACTAACCCTCTGGATATCTAGCCAATGACTACAAGAATATCTTGGATTTAACAATGCCAGAACCATTACTTGCATTTGGCAGTACAACATCTTCTATAAGCTCATTAAAAACTGTAGACTCACCTAAGTTTAAAACTCTGTTTATTACTTAGATCTTTTATGCTACATATTTCCAGCTGGAAGAATTCCAGTTCTTTAGATACACTTATTAATTTCTAGTCACTGAAATCTAGATGAAAAAAATTGCTGTTCTCAGTATCTCATAGTCACCAATTCCTGAGCTGTGAAGATTATAAGTTTCATTCCCATATGGAAAACGTTTAAACTTTGAGGTTGTTAAATTCTCTCTTACTTTAAAACATCTGTGAAATAATGACCCCCCCAAAATGCAAAGTGTGGGAAATCCTAAGATTAGTTAAAAATTTAAATTCTTATTTTTCTTAACATTTGAATTTCACACTTCGAAATTCACTCAAATTTTGAGCCACTTTTCCCTCAAGCCCCAGTGATATTCCTAAAACACCAGTCTAACCATATAACCCCTATTGAGTAAGTTCCAGTGGTTCCTTATGGTCTCCAGAATCATACATAATAACGTCTGACTTTTAAAGCCCTTCACAACCTGGTATTGTTTTTTTATTTTACCACTTTTTCAGTCTTCTTATACCTTCTTATACTCACACATTGTTTGGCCTCCTTGCTGTCACTTACGAGAGACATTCCGTCTTTAGGATCTGTGCATTTTCCTTGGCTGTCTACCATGCCTAGAATTAACTCCTTCCTTATTTCGGCTTCTTGACTTCCCTTCAAGTTCCAATTAAAATGGTACCTTTTCAAAGAAGCCTTTCCTAGTTCTTTTTAATGATAACGTCTCTTCCCTCTGAGATTTATTCCGTATTCCTTCCTCATCTTTCTTTTTATCTTTGGTCAGGGTCACATTACTAGTATGAGTCATAGGAGAGATTTGAACTCATCTTCCTTATTTCAAGGCTGAATTTCCTTGTCTGTCTAGGCTGATATGTCTTTGTTTTCTTCTTCCAGAAAATAGGGACATAATGGGGAAGCAATAGAAAGAAAGGTGTAGTGATTTTAGTTATTTCCTTGCTTTTGTTTCTCCTGGCTATACCCAGGCATTAATTGTTAGATTTGAGATCCTATAACATAAATACATATACATGTGATATACATATCTATGCATATGTACGCAAGCTTATGAATGTGTGTCACTTACATATACACACATATGCATGTGTGGACAAATCACTGTCCTTAGAGTCAGGAGCCTTGGGTTTGAGTTATGACCTAGATATTTGCTTGCTGCATGGTCATAGCCTACTATGTGCCACAATGGGTAAAACATTGACCTTTGAGTCAAGGAGACCTGAGCTCAAATTTAGCCCCAAACACTTACCAGCTGTGTGACTCTGGGCAAGTGATTTAACTTCTCTCTGTCTTAGTTTCCTCATCTACAAAATGGGTGTGATAAATTCATCTATGCACCAAGGTTATTTAGAGAAAAATGAATTAACAATTGCAAAGCTCTTTACAAACCTTAAAACACTAAGTGCTAAATATGATAATGACCATCGAAATTATCTCTATTACGTTACTTAACTTTTCAGAACCTCAGAACCTTAGAACACAGTGGCAAGGTTGGTGTCAGGATAATGCCGTGCATGCTTTACACCACCTTCTACGAGTATTATCAGCATTGGTATCCATCTATATCTGCCATCCATTTTTCTTTTCTCTCTCTCATCACCTATTTTTTTATCCTCCTTTCATCTATCTAGCTATCATCCCTTTCTCTTTTCATCTATCTATATCTATCCATCATCTTTCTATCCATCACCTATTTTTCTTTCTATTTATCTATATTATCATTTATATATTTTTCTTGCATCTTTTTATCCCCATCTATTTTTCTATTCATGTATCATTTATCTTTCTTTTATCTATCATCCCTATTTAGTTTCTTTCATCTATTAATCCATCCATATCTATCCATCATCTTCCTTCCTTTCCTTCTTTTTATTTCTTTCTTCCTTCCTCCCTCCCTTCCTTCTCTGTTTTTCTTTCTTCCCTTCCTTCTTTCTCTTATTTCCTTCCTTTTTTCTTTCTTTTTTTCCTTCTTTTCTTTCCTTATCCATCCATAATTTATGATCTACCTACCTACTGATTTATCTTTCCAACCATCTATCCATCATCATCATCATCCCCACCACCACCACCACTACTATCATTATTTTCTCCTCCGTACAATGGAGACACAGGCTTGAAGTCAGGAAGACCTGGTTTCACCTCTGTATTCAACACATACTAGCTGTGTGTGTGATCCTGGGCAAATCACTTTACCCTTCTGTACTTTGGGCAGTTCTATAAGATTATAAATTACAGAAAAGTCACTGACTTGTGTTGGTAGAAATTTCCTCTTCCAGAAGTTCCTTACACTAATAAAAGCACAGGTCTATACCTTATCAAAATCCCTAAAATGTAACTAATAATAGAACATATTTCACACAGTTATTGTGAAGATGAAAATGAGATAATCCATGTAAAGCACTTTACAAATGTAACAGTATTATAGTCTTATGTAAATGTTAGCAATACTCTCTCCTCCTGTCTCTCCATCTCTATTTCCCTCTCTGTCTCTCACACACATTATTTCAATGATTTGTGATTTCATTGGTATGGAAAATCCTCTCACCAAAGCACATCACAAGCTTTCTTCTCCTTCATAAAGTCTCTGTTTGCTTCTGTGGAAAAAAAAGCCAACTGGAGAGTCAACCTTCTGAGGATGAGCCTCTGAACAATCATACTCATCCTTAGAAAACAGCTTTGCTGCTGCCAACTCACCTGCCATCCTTGAAGTATAATAATTTCTCCATGGCTATCTTATTTTAGTAATAAGAATAAGCAAGTTTAACCTTGGTGTAATTAATTGATATTTATTTTGTGTCACCACTTCTTCTCTTTCTGTCTTCTAAAGCCTCTGTACTGGCTTCTGGCCACCTTGTTAAACTGAAGTTGCTTTTTCCAAATTCAAGATGATATCTGAACTATTCAAGCTAATCATTTATTCTTGGTCCTCATTCTTCCTGACCTTTCTGCTGCTTCTCACACTTGGAGATCATCACCAGCTTGGCCTAAATGCTTTCTCTTTCCTAGTTTTTCATGACACTTCTCTCTTTTGGGTCTTCTTTCTCAATCTCTTTTGCTGGATCTGAATCTAGATCACACTCTCCAATGCTGGGTGTCCACCAATGCACCATCTTGAACCCTCTTCTGTTTTTCCCACTGTCCTGCAATGCTGGATCATTTTATCAGATCCTGTAGAAACTCTTCATAGAAGATTCCCAGATCTATATATCCATCCCAAATTCTTCTCCTGAGTTGTAGTCCTGCATTCCCACTTGACTTTTGGACATCTTAAACTGGATGTCCCCTAGGCATCTCAAACTCAAGATATCTTACGTAGAACTGATTCTTTCCCTCAAACCTTCCTTTCTTTCCAACTTCCCTATTGCCATCAAGGATATTCTCATCCTCCCAGCCACCAGGTCTACAACCTAGGTATTATCTTTGTACTCATCAATTTCCTGTTTCTCATGCAAGCAACTTATACATGACTCCGTTTTCATCTAGGATTGCCTCTTCACAAGCTATCCTTCATGTGCAGAGTGCTTTTTCCTTCCTCACCTCTGCCCCTTGGCATTCTTCAAGACTCAATTAGAATCCCACATTCGGTAGGAGGCCGGTCTTGATCCTCCCCACCCCCGCAAAAACCCAAGTAAGATTACCTTTCATTTGCACAATGTCCTAAACAATAGCACTGCGAAAAGACTGGCTGTGGTAATTATTTTCTCCCTCTGGCCCCTGGCAATCTATTACCAGGTCTGTACTCAGAGCTGCTCAGACCTTGGAGAAGAATGAACACCTTCTTTGACATGTTCCTTTGCTAAAATAGCTGGGTTCTTCACCTCAGAAACAAAGGTATGAATGAAGGAAAATGAACCTTAACTGGGTCACTAAAGTAAGGAAACTTAAAAGAAATTGACATAGTTTGCTAATTCTTCTTTCTACATATTATATTAAAAGAAAAATAGGAATCTAACTGGGGAATTTAAAAAATAGTAAAAGGAAATGTTATGCTGTGGAATAATAGTAAGTGGTCAGCTAGGAGGTATAGTGGTTAGAATGCTGGCCCTGAAGTCAGGAGGATCTGAGTTCAAATCCAGTCTTTGACACTTAATAATTTGTTGATCCTGGGCAAGTCACTTAACCCTGGTTGCCTCAGGTCTTGACCTATGAAATGAGATGAAGAAGGAAATGGCAAATCACTCTAGCATCTTTGCCAGGAAAACACCAAATGAGGTCATGGAGAGTTGGGCATGACTGAAACAAGTCAACAACGACGAAACGGTAACAGTCATAATAGGGATACAGACTTGATTGGCATCTAGGTGGTACCATAGTACATAGAGTACCATGCCTGGAGTCAGGAAGACATCTTCCTGAGTTCGAATCTGATTTCAGACGACTTACCAGCTTTGTGACGCTGGGGAAATCACTTAACCCCGATTACTTCAGTATCTTCATCTGTAAAATGAGCTGAAGAAGGAAATGGCAAACCATTCCAGTATTTTTGCCAAGAAAACTCCAAATGGAATCACTAAAATAACTTTACAACAATGATCACAAGGACACAGACTTGATCAGTGAAGTAGAAGAACTCCTAGTGAGGAATCTGTCTGTCAATGCAGGTTGGCACCTCCTCTGTAACTTAGTATCTTAGTGTGTTTCCCAAAGCACTGATATTTTAAGATTTCCCCAGTTTCACATAGCCAGCATGTGCCAGAGGCAACACTTGCACCCAGGTCTTGTAGACTTCCAGGCTGGGTTCTGCGCTCTTCCCCACAACCTTTCAACAATAATAATTGCACTTTCCCAAATGCTGATGCATAATTTAAATGGCAATTACAAATTACTTTGTTTTCTGTGTATTAATAGCATGAAATAGCTCCTTAAGATCTACCAAGCATCCCTTTTGGTTTGGCCCTAGTTTTGGGGTCCCAGTGAGTCCGGACCTAGAGAGGAGCGCTCTGCTCCTGCCCTCAACTTCCACCGTCCTTCCCCCTCATCACATAAAATCTTCCAATAAAAAGGGTACCAAGGGCTCTCCCACCCCCCGACAAAGATTTGCAAAGTACTTTACATGGGTGCTTATTTGATCCTTAGAAAAACTCTCAGAGAGGTATTTTTATGTACAGATGAGGGAAAGGAGACTCAGACCAGTTAAATGATTTGTCCAAAGGCACAAATGTAGCAAGTATCCGAAGTGGCATTCAGAGCCAGGTCTTCCTGACTCCAAGCAAAGTAACCTACACACCCCTACAAAAAGGAAAAACAAGTCTATAAAAGTTGGCCACATTGGTCGTACTGTTTAATTTAGCCGTTCATCACAGACAGGTTGAACTAAAGGGGTGAATAGACAGGATTCTCTAAGGTACTCTTTTAATAAAAGATCCTTTTAATAGAGAAGAAATTGCCTTCCCTTCCACCCTCGCCCCGATCAACATTTGGATCAACTCCAAAAGACAGGAGAGCACTGTTTCTCTAATGCAATAGAACTATTGTAATAAAATATTTAATCTCAGGAACCATTGACCTCCTGGTTCTTCTCTGAAGATTCTGCTACATAAACAGCTTAGTGTAGCCTCATTGGTGCAAACCCATTTATTTCCCATCACTGACATAAATATAATAATTTAGTAGTGACTGTTTCCTTAGTGCTAAACATAAACACTTTTAACCTTCATGTAATTAACAGATATTTATTTTACTGCCCTTAAACAATGGCACCAAGAGGAATTTGACCGTGATGATTACTTCCTCTCCTTGGCCCTTGACATAAATTCATTTAACCATCACATTACGACTGCCATTTATTGCACAGGCACAAGCGGTGACACATAAAATTTTTACCACAGATGTTCATTTCCGAAATGTTGCCCCTATGCATAAACATCGCACTGGTCCACCATTGGCGGATGAATATTTCACTGCCAGCAAGTGCTGACACATAAAATTTAAATGACACTTACAAGTTACTTTGTTTTTTCCCTATGCATAAAGCTTTCACCACCAAACCATTAGGCTGCTGAAGATTTCACGCCTAGGAGCACTGATGTACATGCTCCTACTTAATTTCTAAATCATTAATGACTAAAACTTGGGCATCAGGAAGCAGATGCTGTCTTCCAATAGGAAGAGGAGAATAAGGAGATTTTGATGGGCATCTGATATGGATTAGTGGGAAAGGCTCTGTATTGTCTTCACTGTCAGGGGAAAAGGGGAAGGGAGCAAGCGTTTATTAAGCTTCTGCTGGGTGCCAGGCACTATACTAAGCGCTTGACAAATATTATCTCATGTAATCCTTAAAATAAGCCAGATAGACTCTATTTCCCCTATTTTAATATTGAGGAAACAGGCAAAGGTCAGTGACTTGCCCAGGATCGTGCCACTAGTTAAGTATCTGAATTTGTATTTGAACTCAGATCTTCCTGACTCCGGAGGATGTACATTTCTACATAGATGTGGAAATGAAAGGGACTTTGGAGATCATCTACTGCAATTCCTTCATTTTACATCCGAAGAAACTAAAACCCAGAGAAGTTAGGTGATTAGTTCCAAGTCAAGCAGGTAAGAATTAAGAAGATGGAATTTGAATTTAGGATCTTTTACTCCCAATCCAGAACATTGCCCATCACACCTTATACCAGAAAGGCCCTAAATTTGCATTTACAAAAATTGGCTTAAATGGACAAGTTAAATGCTAGACTGATGCAAATGAATTATCATTTGTATTCAATTCATTTCCAAAAACTTAGGTGCCTACTGTGTGTGGATAAATTATGGGTAAATTGCATATGGGATACAAAGATGAAATAAGATAATTTGTCCTCTAGGGGTTTGCTGTCTGTTGGAGAAAAATAACCATAAAATCCAAAATAACCACAAAGGAGAACATGCTAAGTACAAAGCAGAGAGCCCAAAGAATTGCAGTAGACATTTTGGAGAGGGCATGATCTCTTCTAGCTGGGGATTTGATCCCAGAGAGTGAAGAATCTAGGTTGTTAAACATCTGTAATTATGTTCTTTTCTTAAAGGTCTCTTTCCCCCATCTCTTTCTAGAAGTTAAACCTCTTGAGGACAGATTTATGCCTGTTGTTTCTTTTGCACATTCCTACACTGTATAATAATTGTCTCCTTGACAATATGCTTGAAAATCTAATCATTCTAGTTGAACACTGCTTATCCTTTGGGGAAGGAGCATTCTGAGAATATTTCCCACCATGACATGGACTGAAGGGCTATAATGTAGAAGGTTGTCTCTTTTCCCTGTTTCATTCACTGAAATCAACTGGATCTTTGGCATTGCTGTAGACTTGACTTTATTGACTAGTGGGAACTCTTCCTGCAGGAATAGGCCCCTACTTGTTAGTAGAATTCCTTAATGCCTGGTGATTCTATTGACTGTCTAGGTTGATATGGCCAACCTTAACCATCTCAGTGGCTCTTTTTTCATTGTGTGCTTTTCTTGCCATATTCTTATCTTTGAGTCACCATGATAAAGGGAAGCCATGCATTTTCTATGATGTTGCCTAATAATAGCTTAGTTCATTTTCTCCTTACCAAGACTGTGTTCCTTTTGATTAATGTTAAAGAGTCATAATTTATTTAGCTTTCTAGCTGAACCTTCTGTCCATCTGCCCAAGGATTAGTTGGGTTGACTGCCATGCACTAATTGCTTTCGTATAATGGAAGGAGCCCTTTGCTGGTCATCAAGTTAATTAAATTCAAATCCTGACTCTTGCTGGCTAGCTGAATGACCTTTAGTAGATGAACAGGGTTTTCTGAGGTATTCTTTCACTAGGTAATTTCACTATTTTGGGAGAGAGAAATACATTATTTCCAAGGAGAGTTCTAGTTCTAAAATTCTGGTTCTGTGCTTTATGTATAAGAAAGATTATCACTGGCCATCTCAGGGTTCACTGATTACTCTACAAGCCTCCTCAGGTATCCACCTATGGCTATGACCAGAGAGCATGCTCAGATTGAATTAAAATTATATTTCATTTAACCAGTTCTTGGCTTCAGCAATACCTTTAAATCTTAAGGAGCTAATGACATGATATAGAGTTACCTGGAAGACTCTATTGCTAAATATATTTATTTCTTCTTGTTCCACTAAAATCTTTCTCCCTTATCTCATCATGGTAGGGAAGTCACCCTGTGTTCTTGAAGACTATAGTAACAGAACACAATCCTGGAAAATATACAAGCCCTGAACTGGTGACCATGTCCATCTGTCTGTTGGTTGTCTAATGACAAACCTGGCTATTTGCTGAGGTCACTAGGTGATTATATAGCTAGGTCCAATTAGCTTGAATAATGAAACCTGTAGAGCAGTTGCATGTATTTAGATTTGCACTATTCAGTTATAATTATGTAAACTATCATAATTGGTTATGCCCAGTGATTAAGAAAGGCTGTGGGATTCATTATTCGCACTAATGGAAATTTAGCTATACTTTTTTTTTTAGTCATAGTAACTGGTGATGACCATCTAAAGAATGTGACATGCAATGGGACATGGGGAATATCTGCATGGATGGAGTCATCGATTACTGATGTCCAGAAATACTGTTTCATCTATTTTTAATATTCTTCGAATTATTTTTCAAGGAGAGCCAATTACAGAGTGAAAAAGGCTTTCTCCTTTGCATGTCTTGGGAATGCTGAACATTCTTGTACCCAGTTATTACACATACTGTAATGATTTTGCCCTTAGCCTGAGTCTCTGCTTGTTAAAGGTTGTACAAAATCTTTTAGTTAAGTCTCCCGTTGTCCTTAAGAATTTTGAAATCATTAATCTATTTCAGTTTTTTGCCACTTATCAAAAAATGCAAAACTGCGAAATCTATGTAAATTTATGAAAATCCAACCTAGATTTTTTTTCCCTAAGAGTTGTGTGAGAACTGCTTTATAGTTGGAGCTAATTTTGGCATTTGTTCAGTGGCATTTTACTTAATCAGTAGAATTTTTTTGTATGCCTCACAGTGCTTTTTCATCTGAAGGGTTAATGCATGTAGATTAGAGCTCTTTCTACTGGGCTTGGCTCACACACTATGTGTCTCTATGAAAATACAGCTTGAGTTTGTGGATAGATATGTATCCAAGTCATGGAGCTTGTAGGAAACTTTTTACATGCATACTTACAATGGCTTCTTGGTAATGTGTATGTGTATGTGTTTTATCCACTGTGTAATCCTCCAAATGGTTCAGTATTTCCAGATAAGTAGCACAGATGAGATTGGTAGAATCTACAGAATTCATGTGTCATTACATGGTGGTCTCTACTATATGAAAATGTGAATTTACAAGGTGAATTAATTAAATCATACTACAGAAGGATTATTTGTTCTTCCCCAAGGATCAGTCTCCAGTTCCCTTAAATAAGAAGCTGTCCTAATTCATTGGAGGTCCAATTTTCTTTACAAAAATTCAATTTACACATAACTCTTGAGAAATGCATCTATTTCAATAGTTACATAGTTGGTTATAGGGAACAATCATGAACCTAGATTAGTTCACAGTGAGAACATTCGTTTTGGAGTCAGAAGACCTACTTTGAATCTGCTACTTTCTACCTGTGTGACCTTCAACATATGATTCCTTCTCTTTGGACCCGAGGTATCACATCTATAAAACAGGAGAGTAGAACAAGATTGTTTCCTTTTAGTTTTAAGTACTTTGATTGTATAACCTCACTGCCGATACTCTTTCCCTCCTCTGATACATCTTCTATAGTGCTCACAGATAACCTTCTAGGAAATCATTTGGATCATGTTATATAACCTTCATTAATTCCCCACTGGCTAGAATAAAGGCTTAGCCCACCATTTAATAGCTCCCACCCTGCGGGGCAATCCCTACCTAGTCTGTGAGCCTTATTTCCCACTCTGTTCTAATTGGTCTGCTTACTAGTCTCTCAATATAATTGCATTTTCCCTTCCCTGAACTTTAGTGTATGTCTTTCATTTAATCTAAAGTATCTTCCCTTCAGCCTATGCCTATTAAAACCTTATTCCTCTTACCTCATATCCCACTTTTTCCACGTAACCTACCCTGATCTTCAAGACATAAGTGCTCTTTCCTTTCTTAGAACTCACATGTATTGGTGATGGTATTCATATATCACTCAATAATATCAACAACTAATATTTTATATTTATATATATATTTAAGGTATACAGTGGGTTTTGGATATGTCATCCTATTTGACCTTTACAATAACTATGGGGAACTTCTTCTATGGCAAAATTGGAAAGACTCTAGATTAGATGTCAGGAAGGATTTCCTAACAATTAGATTTGCCTACTTTGGAATGATTTCCTTTGAGTGTGTTCCTCCTTTTTGGAGGTCTTAAACCAGAAATTGGGTAACCCACTTGTTAGGTATGTTGTAAAGGGAGATTTTTTTTTTGTGCCTAAGTTGGATTAAATGGCTCTTTTAACACTTTTATTTTGTGATTTTGTGTGATTGGTTCTGCAGGTATATATTATTCCCATTTTGTAGATAAGGCAAATGAGGTTCAAAGAAATATAACAATTTGTCCATGAATAAACATGAAGGTGGTGAAGACAGGAGTCAAGCACAGTCTTCTCATGAGGATTTGCTGTGTTGTTTCCAGTAATTTGTGTCCTATCTGATCATGTTCCTTGAATTTGTATGTCTCTCTCCCTCTGACCCAAGGTCTTACACATAGAAGAGATTCAGTAAATATTTGTTGAATTCTCTTCTGTTCTTTTCTTTGTTATATCATTGGCCCCAAACTCCTTTCAGAGATCACTCTTCATTTGTGCTTTGATTTAGTCTAAAGTACAAGTTTGAAATTGTGACACTATTTAAACCATTGTTTTAATTAGCCAACTCTGATGAATATGTTATTTGGCTTTCCCAATATTTGTGCAGTTTAACTGAAATATATAAACTGATGTAATACACATCTTTCTTGTCTCTCTGGGATAGTGAGGAGATTAATTAGTGCCTGGAAGGAACATTTTTCACTTGATGAAAATGTACTATGCAAATAAAGGTAGAGCAAAGTTGGACAGCCATGAAAATTATCAAGTTGTAAATATGCTTGCCTAACTTTGAAAGTTGTTAAAATGAACGTGTAATGCCATTCTGACACAGGGAAATCCTATCATCTTAGAGAACTTGGAAAGGCTGTAGCGCAGAGAAGCTGCCGCTATTACATAGTGTATTACATAGTAAAATAAACACTGGAATGGGAACCAAAGATCTGAGTTCAAGGTCTTTCTCTGCCACTTATGTAGCCACTCTACAGCCTCAAGACTGAGCTTCCTAAAACTTAATTGCCTCATCTATAATACAGTGGGGGAAAAAAATCCAAATTCCTATTAAAGGACCAATTCAGATCATATATTTGAGTGGATTTTCTGAGTTATAATGCACAATATTGTTATTGTTGTGATTTCATTCCTTTTTATTGTTATATCAAATATATATATGTATATGTATATCCACATCAATATATGTTTTCCAGTCCCCCTCTATAGGTTTCAGTTTTCTCATTTGTGTAGTTGTGGTTCCTACTGTTCCTTCTAGCTGCGCTATTTGATGATCTATTGCCCAAAGTCAATTTACCCTTCCAGTATTCCACTTTCCTCATCTATAGAATTAGGGGAGGTGGAGTAAGGATGATCTCTTAGTTCCATCCCAGCTCTGACGTCCTTTAATTGTATGAGTCCTGCTTTATTTGGGGGGCATTCTTATTTAGGACTCCATTCTGATTAGCAAAGAGAGTAGGGTGCTGGACTTGCAGGGAGTAAGACTAGAATTCAAATCTGATCTTACTCACTTCCTAGTTGTCTGACCCTGAGCAAATCATGTCACTTTCTTCAGGTTCAGTTTCAGTATTTATAAAATGAGGAAAAAAATAGCTCTTACCTCCCAGGGTTGTTATGAGGGTAAAATGAAGTCATATTTTAAAGCACTCTATAAAGCTGACAGCTATAGAATGTTAGTTATTTATTGTGATGAATATTACTATCAATATTAGTTTCTGATTTCTACTGCTCCATCCCGAATAACCCAGAATCCTATTTCAGTCTCTACCACACTCAGCCATCCAGTGAAAGAAAGTGGAAATATGTAGAGAATGATTTTACATGCACAGACACACATACACACATGTCCCTATTTATGCCTAATGATGGCTGTCTCTAGAGTAAGGTAGGAGTGGAGGAAGGAGGGATTAAAAAAAGAAAAAAGAAATTTATATGATAACTTTATTACATATTTAAAAGGAATAACAAATTGTGCATAAGAGATTTATAGTTTCATGGGCAATCAACTTTTTCATTATAGTATATGATGGAAATTCTTGTTTTATTCCATAAATTTAAAATAATATAAATTAAAAACAGAAAGCTCAGTTGAATAATTAACTAAAATTTATTAAGGATAGTTATAAAATTTTGTTTTTGAATTAAAAGCAATCAGCTGCTAAAGTCCTTTATATCTCTAAAGTTCTATGATGGGTAATTCTATACTGATCCCTCGTTTCTTCAGACATGGAGTAGTAGTTTATACCACAGAATCTATCATTTCATTTTATGGTTAGAGAGGGATAAGGACTAGAAATATAATTCTATTGTTATAGAGAATTCCCTGGTAAGGAAATTCCTTCTACCAGTGCATGTTTTTGATACTTTTCTTGCAACTTATAATCTTAGAAAATTTTCTAGATCACTTAGAGGCTAAGTGACTTGCCCAGGGTCACACAGTCTATACATGTCTGAGATAGGATTTGAAGCCTGGTTCTCTGTCTGTTATATTATACTGTCTCTCACACGTAAGCTTACAGTGTTATATATTTACCAAATAAATATTATTTATTTCATTTGTGGGATATCTTCCTTCATTTACAGAGATTACAACTCCTCTTAACTTTAGGGGACAATCTTTGTGTGTCTGTATGGATGAAAAGTGTCATTATTTGGTGACAAACTGTCTAGTTATATGCCTTTCCAAATTTAGTTAGACTGATCCTTGAACAATAGGCAAATAGCTACTTCTTGGCCTATGCTCAGAGCCCTTTCTAGCTTGGCAGAAACTCTGAGACAATGGGTTTGTTTTGTATATGTGTGTCTGGATCTCCTTGGCAGTCTAGTGAAGCCCATAGGGCATTTTTCAGAATAATGTTCATAAATGCAGACAATAAAGACATGGGGTTGCAAAGGAGACCGATCTTATTTAAATATAATTATCAAAAAGTGCTAAAAAAACCCAATAGGTTTTAGGCTTCAGGTTAAGATCTTGAATCTTAGAGCTTATACTCAGGCTGATCTTTTGAGAATGAGGGAAAGGCAGGATGAGACAGGAGAACTGGTACTATGGTCGCAGTTGGAGGACTTGGGGTTGGGTTTTGGCTTGACCCATTATCTGGAGATGCCACTTCACCCTAATTTGGGGAGAAATTGATTGGAAAGCCAGCAAGAACCTTGAAAATAAAGGCAGGAGTGGTTTCTTAGAACATCTTGAGCTGCCTGCCTGGATGATTCTGGAGGCAGCAGTTATACCATTGCTCCTGAAGCAAAGGGAAAAAGGGCATCTCCATTAGAAATAAAGCAGGAGAAGAACTTTCTTCATCTCTCTGGACCTGGTTTCTCATCTATAAAATGAGGGGATTGGAAAACTCAGAAGCTAATCAACATTTTACTGTAATGGATCATTGGGGAAGGATCTCAATAGCTTTAACAGCGCTGGTCAGTCACTTGCTACCTGGATGCACTGTGCTAAGCACTTTACAACTTCCCATTTGATTCTCACAACAACCCAAGGAGGGAGGTGCCATAATTATCCCCATTTTACAGATAAGGAAACTGAGGCAGACAGAGGTTAAGTTACTTGCCCAAGTTCACATAGCTAATAAGTGTATGAGGTGAGATTTGAACTTGGGTCTTCCTGACTCTGGGCTGAGTGTTTTATCTACTAGGTCACCTACTTGCCTAATTGGCTAGTGAGTGTCAGTTTTGATGTGGTCTTCCTGATCCCAAGTCCAGGGGTCTTATACCATCTAGCCTCCCCATATAGACATATTTTCTCTATGTGTGTATACATATATACATATATATTTAAATTATTAGATGTATATTAATCATTTCTTGCCAATAATATTCTAAGCTTCTATAGGACAAGGGGCTTTTCTTTTACTTCATTATATCCCTGTAGTACATAGTATAGTGCTAGGCCTATGAGAGAGGTACTTAATAAATAATTATTGGTAATGGACCCATACGTCATGAATAAAGTATGACAATGGGTAAATAGATGATCCCATATAAAGTTCCCATGTATCATTCAGAAAGTTATCTGGACTCTAGTCCTTGAAAATTTGTATTTGTCAATAATTACCTTCTGCTAGATATAAAGATGACAGCTGTGCCTCTTTTCATAGTAAGAGAAAAACAAATGGATCTTAAGTGAGTTTATGACAGGCCTTTCTTATACACACAAAAAATGAAGGTTAATAATTTCTTCTCCCAGTTTATTTCTAACACAGAGGTCATTTTTCCTTCGCCTCAGGAGTATCTATGGTAACTGCTACCAGCAGTTTTCCTACCATCAGGATGATCTGGCAGCCCTCTGTCCTAAAGGAACCATTCTTGCTTTTTTTTTCTCAAACTTCTTGCCAGCTTTCAAATCCATCAGGAGATTGCACATCCTGATTTCTGCCTTTTGCCCTTCTGTGACAAAACTTGCTTGGGAATGTTTGTGACCTGCAGCGATTTCAGTGTTGTCTTTCCTCCTTGACACCATTATGTCTTTTGCAGGCAGCTCAAGAACAGAAGGAAGCTAGGATTTTTAAACTTAACGTTAGTGAAGGGGATTTAAGTCTGCATCAGGGATTTTTAATTTTGATGGGCAAATTCCCTGTCCTTTAAATATCACAGCCCACTGTACTCCAGTGATCACTGAATATTGGACATAAGTAGAGTAGGCTTCAGTGGAAGATTTTAGCTAGGAGAGTGGGTCAGGCTGTGGTATCAAGGGGACGAGTGTTCTCTTTAGAGCAATAATTCACTTAATAAGAAATTTATCAAGTATCTGCTACCTTTCCAACCTTGTACTAGGTTGGAAGACTTCCAATCTTTGGTGGGTCTGCCATCTCATTGGTCAAAGTGAATGAGTCTTGTGATATTCCATGAGTACCATTATAGCATTCTGGATGTCACTTACTTATCCTTTGTTTTTATGTCTCTGGGAGACAGGACATGATTTATCCTAAGAGGAGTACACTACAAGGAGTCTTTTAGGTCCAGCATCATCATTTTTAGTCCTTTTGTAGTTCATTTTGTGGGGTGGCTAGGTGGTGCAGTGCATATAGTGCTTGGCCTGGAGTCAGGAAGATCTTAGTTCAAATCCAGCCTCAGATGCTAACTAGCTGTGTGACCTTGGGCAACTCACTTAACCCATATTTGTGTTGGTTCCTCACCTGTAAAACGGAAACACACTGGAGTAGGAAATGGCATACTACTCCAGTATCTTTGCCAAGAAAACCCCATGGACAAAGTCCATGGGGTCACATAGAGTCAGACACTAGTAAACAACAACAGTTCATTATGCAAGCACATTTGTCTGATTGATGTAAGAAGTCCAAGTGTAGCAACTCTATTATCTATGATGGAGCTAACAGATATAATATATTTTTGGTACAGAAATCTTGAAAGATCTTTTACTTTTTCACCTTAAATGCTTTTGAAATGACCTAGCTTACTTAAGTATCATCTAAGTTTTCTATAAACTTATCCCCCCCACTTTTCCCCCTATTTTCATGGGATCATACAATCATATTTCTAGAGGTAAAAGGGACTCCAAATGCTATCTATACCAGTCCTTTCATTTAACAGATGAGAAACTGAGTCTCAGGGAGGTTAAGTGACTTGTTCAGGTAGCTCAGAGAGTAAGAAGAGAAGTGAGATTTGAATCCAGGGCCTCCGATTTCAGATATACTACTCATGTTCTATGAGCATCATCCTTCTGAAGATCTGAGAAATGAATCTACGCATTTGAGATCAGCATTGCCTCTGGATGCATGCTTTTCCACTTGGGAAGGTGAATTAAGAGAGCGAAGAATTTCTGATAGTTTTGGGGTCTTTTGCCTTCTTTATTATGATAATCACTCTATTGTGATCTTGCCTAAGAAATGGTAACAGTTTGTGTTGATGTCTGTTCTTTTATCCATTTCACATCTATTCATACCAGTTCTTCAGATCAGATCAAAAGATCTGCAGTCTCTTTCAACTAGGCACTTTATCTAATGATGTCTTCTTATTCTATGGATTTCGGGTTCATGTACTACCATAAATACTCCATAGAGATTTTATTCAATGTGAAAGAAGCCTTCCTTAGAGGTCTTGATATTGTATGGATGCCAGTGGATTATGTGATCTGTCCATTGTCATTGTTTACTCTCTCCATGAGTACCCCATCTTCCTTTCTGATAACATCCTTTATGCCACTTGTACAACAGGGAAGATTGGAGCTATTATAATTATATGTCCTATATTTTTTTCTCATTTTTATTCTTTCTTTTAATTAAGTGTTAATTCTGTTTTTTGCTCTAACAAATAGTCAGTGGGGTACAGTAGGCAGGGAGCTGGACTCTAGGCCATAAAGACTTGGGTTAAATGACCATCTCTGTCATATACTATCTGTGAGGCCTTGGACAAGTCACTTAAACTCTCTAGCCAACTCTTTAAGACTCTAAGTTGCAGAGAAAGCAGAGAAATCTCCTCATCTGGAAGTTCCCTATATTAATGAAATCACAGGTCTAGGTCTTATCCAATGTCTGTTCTCTCACAAGTCAACAATCTGACTCTATGCATCAAAATTACTATCTTGTTCTGGTCCCCTGACACGTGCCCCCCCCCCATTTAGTTAGTATATTAAGTAAGTTTGTAAGTAATCATCATAAAGGGTCAGTAGCAGGAAATAAGATTGCAAAGGGGAACCTGGAAGTCCCTTACAAATTGTCCCAAAGATCAAATGAGCTTAATTTACAAACTGTGCCATATAGTAACCAAAATTCACACCCTGCTAGTGTGTGCCGAATCAGTGGAGGTCGTGTAGGGGCTGCTATTGGAGTCTTTTGGTCCTATGACATGTAAATCTAAGACACGTTCCAGACATCCACAGTAAGACCAGCAGATCACCAAAACGTGTTGATAATTTTGAGGTGACATGGATATGTTAGCTTTATAATTTTACTGAACACTTTGAGATGGTTTGCATATGTTAATGAACTAATCTCAAGGTGGCACAGATAAGAGTTAATCCGGCCCACCCCCAAATCCTATAAAATGAGACCACAAACTCTTGTCCCCCCCAAACCCTTTTTTTCATTTCCTTTGGGTTCATGCTACCTAGTGCTCCCAGTTCTAATCCATGGTTACATGAGTGATTGTTTATGCCTCTCCCCCTTCCTTTCCTTTTCCCATGATACCTGCCTTCCTTTACCATCCCATCTGCCCCATCCCCAAGCTTTCTACCTCTGTACTCCTTTGGCCCTTGTCTCAGCCTCTTCTGTGCCTAATTAAAGTGTGATGATGGCCGTTTCTCGCTGCCATCATGGTTTTTCTTGACAAGTATCTAAAGAATTGAGTATATTTACCTCTACTTCATACTTTCATAAATTAATTACCAATTCACTGTACATGGACACCTGATTCAGAAATGATTTCCATATTAGTAACCAATCTTTTTTTTTATCTATTAAGATATGGCTCCTGTCAATTTTATGTGATTCAATATTTGCCATGCCCAACTGCTTCCTACTCTTTTGTTGAACAAAGTATTCGTAATGTATAAGCACAAGTCAATCATATAATCTATAAGCCTTTGGCTCCATTCATTTCTTGACCCTGAGCCATATTTTCCAACATTCTTTCCCCTATGTTCCTTGTATTTGTCCTTTGCATTTACATCACTGAGTATTAAAGTACATGTTGATTTAATTTAGAAGTTCTTATTGAGTCCTTAATCGATTTTCTCTTCATCTTCATCTTCTGCCATAGATGTTGGCAAGATCCAATTATCTTTGTAATGGTCTTTTTGCTTGTACTTAACCTGAGCACTACACTGCAAGATAAATCAAGGTTCTACAAAATAATGCTGAATATATGATAAAAACCAACTGCCCACTTCCTCCCTCTCCAAGGAGAACATGGGAACCATCCTTCCATTTAAAAGTTTCTTCCTTCTCTCTTTTGGCTTTGTTTATAATGAGAATGCCAAGAGACTATGATTCACTTCTTTTGGAAGCATGACTGATTGACCACCTGCTGGTCATTGGGGAACATTCTCACATCGTGAGTACCAACAATTAAGTTCATGTTATTACATGAAAATTTAGACCATCCAGCTTTAAACTAGATTTTTAACCCTTTTTTTCCCCTCCCCCTTCCAGCCTTTTTGTCATTGCTACTTTAGAAAGCTCTTGGGATAGTATCTGGCACATGGTAGGCATTTAATAAAAGTTTATTGATTGGCTAATTGATTGAAAGAGGAGGTAGCTACAGAAGACAGAAGGGAATTTTATAATTTTCTTTGTTTCATGGGTTGCCATTGCTAATTTGGCAGAGCAAAATGCTGCCTTAAAAATTCTGTTTCCTAGTGGCTCCCATCTGCATATGGGTATCATAAGACTTATGTGATAGATACAAAAGATATAACTTTATTTTACAATCTTCTAGTTATATTAATTGAGGCATAGACAACAGAGACAAATGGTTGCCAAAGATTTCTGCCATAGTCGTAAAAGATTGCAAGCGAAGAGTTCATATGGAGGGAGAATTCTGTATGGATAGTAAAGTCTGGATTACCCTTGTATGTGAATCACCAGTCATTGTCATCATCAATAAGCATTTGTTGTGACTAGCACTCTGTTAAGCACAAAGAAAGGCAAAAATACTTCTTTGATTATGAAGCTTATGTGCTAATAGGGGAGAGACAACATATGAATAACTAGGTGCAGACAATATGTATTCAGAATAGATGGAAGGTCATCTCCAAGGGGAAGGCAGTAGCAGCTGGGAGGACCAGAATGGGTCTCCTGAAGAAGGTAGGATTCAACTTGAGCTTCAGTGGAAGACATGGAAACAGGAGTATAGGGGAATAGGCTGGGCATTGTAGGCATGGGGGACAAACAGTGAGAAGGTATGGAAATGGGAGGTGGATTATGGTGTTCAAGGAATTCCTAATGAATCGGTGTAGCTTGAAAGGAATAAAGTATAAGAAGACTTAAAAAGGTAGGAAGAGATCAGTTTATGAAGAGATTTAAATGCCAAACAGGGGAGTTTATGTTTAATACTATAGGTAATAGTGTTAATAGTTATTAGGTAATAGTTATTAAGTCAGAAGTAGGGAATGGGAGAGAAGGAAGAGTAATGATGGTGTAGTCAGGGCTGTGGTTTGGAAAAATACTTCTTAAATTGTGGGTCATGTTGCAACCCATAGTTGAAGAAGCACTGACGGGGTCATGAGTGCAAAAAAGTTTGAGAAGCCCTGCTTAGAATAATCACCTTGGCAGCTAACAATCCTTTTCTCCAGTTTATGTTTCTTTGTTCAAAGACTCTGCTGTCTGCAAACATGTGCTGATCTCCTCCATCCTAAAACAAGCTTTCTTCTTACCCTGGCTTTCTCTCAAGCTATGGTCTTTTACTCCTCCTTTGGTTCATGCCCAAACTCCTGGAAAAATAAGTCTCTACACAGTTGCCTCCATGTTCTTATATCCCGTCAGCAACTCAATTTCTTGTTATCTGTTTGATATCCTTGCCTTTAGACAGACACTACTTTCTCCATGGTTACCAGTGACTTCTTTTTGCTTCATCCATTGACCTTTTCTCAATCCTTATTGTCCTTGAATGTCATGTCGCATTTAGCCCTGTTGGCCACCCTATCTCCTGGACATTAGCCCTTCCCTGGATTTTTGAGACATTGTTATTTCTCTTTTCTAGTTCTATTTCTGACCGTCTTTGCTGGATCATTGGATATGTCTCATTCTCTAAGCATGGGTACACTCAAACATTCCTAAGCCTTCTTTTCTTTCCCTATATTCTTAATTTTTATGATCTTATTAACTCCCATGGATATGATATCATCTGTGTAATATCATTTCTACCCAATCTATATATCTATCTCTCCTCCCTCTCCTGAACTCCATTCCCAAAACACTTCTTGCTTGGCTGTCCCATAGGCTTCTGAAACTCAATGTTTCCAAAATAGAATCAATTCTCATTCCTCCTAAATCTGCCCCTTCCTAACTTTCCTTTTTCTGTGAGAGAACCACCATCTTTCCCATCCTTAGCCAGGTTTGTAACATTCTTGTTGTAACCTTGATTCTTCTTTCTCTCTCCCTGATCCCCACCAAGTCTAATGAGTTGACAAATTTGATTAATCATATTTTGCAGCATTTCCTTCATTCATTCTCCAGTTCCAAGTCTTATAACATCTTTCTTGGATTATTGTCATGCAGGGCTACCTTGGAGATATTGCGGATTTTGTTCCAGATCACTGCAATAAAACAAATATCACAATAATGCAAATCTCATGAATATTTTGGTTTCTCAGTGCATATAAAAGTTGTTTATACTATTTTACTTTAGTCAGTTAAGTGTGCACTAGCATCATGTTTAAAAAAATGTATATACCTTAACTTAAAAATACTTTATTGCTAAAAAAATGCTTACCATCACTTGAGTCTTCAGAGAATTGCAATCTTTTTGCTGATGGAGGGTCTTGCCTCAATGTTGATGGCTGCTGACTGATTAGGGTAGTGGTTGCTGAAGACTGGAGCAGTTATGGCAATTTCTTAAAATAAGACAACGATGAAGTTTGCCACATAGATTGATTCATCTTTCACTTGAACACTTAGAGGCCATCGTAGGGTTGTTATTGGCCTAATTTCAATTGTTGTGTCTCAGAGAATTGAGAGGATTGAAAAGAGTGACGGTGGCAGGGAACTGTCAGTTGGGGTAGTGGTCAGAATACATACAACATTTATCAATTTAGTTCACAGTCTTACATCATCATAGTTTGTGGTGCCCCCAAAAATAACCATAGTAACTGTGACCTCAGATAACAGATATAACAATGAAAAAGTTTAAAATACTGTTAGAATTACCAAAATGTGACATAGAGATTTGATATGAGTGCATGCTGTTGGAAAAATGGCACTGACAGACCTGTGTAACAAAGGGTTTCCACCAATGTTCAATTTGTGAAAAATATAATATCTGCAAAGCACAATATAAGAAGTTTGCATGTAGTCTGTTTGGATTGCCTGCCTCCAGGTCATTCCCTCTCTAATCTATTCTCATAAGCTGCCAAATTGATATATAATTTTGTTAATTAGTATTTTATTTTCCTCCAGGTATATGTAAAAACAGTTTTTAACATTTTAAAAAAACCCTTGAGTTTCAAATTTTCTCCCTTCTTCGCTCCCCAGGTCCCTCACTGAGAATGCAGGCAAGCAATTTATTGTTACATATTTTGAATCCTCTCTTATGTTCTGTTATGTACACGATATGATTTTTTTCTTATTTTATGTTTAAATTGCAATATTTAAATTTATATATTTTTGTTTATTTTCTCTATTCCATATTTATATTCTTGTCCTTGAGTCTAAAATAAAACAAAAAAAGAGAAGGTAAGCAATTTGATATAGATCATACATGTGTAATCATGTAAGATTTTCATAATAGTCATATGAAAGAAAACATAGACTAAAAAAACTCAAGAAAAATAAAAATAAAAAGTATTCTTCGGTTTGTATTCAGATACCATCATTTCTTTCTCTAGGGATGGATAGCACTTTTTATCATAAGTCCTTCAGAGTTTTCTTTGATCATTGCTTTTCTGAGAATAGCTAAGTGATTCACAGGTGATCATATAGTCTTGCTGTTAGTTACTTTGTACACAGTACATTTCACTTTGTGTCAGCCTATTCATGTCTTTCCAGGTTACTCTGAGAGCATTCTACTCATCATTTCTTATAGCACACAATAATATTCCATCACAATCACATACCACACCTTGTTCAGCCATTCCCCCACTGATGGGCGTCTCCTCAGTTTCAAATTTTTTGCCCCCAGAAAAGAGCTACTATAAACATTTTTGTATGTATAGGTTCCTTTCCTTTTCATTTTTTATTTCTTTTGGAATACAGGCCTACTATATTACCACTAGCAATTGTATTATTAGGGCAAAGAATATGCATGATTTTATTGCCCTTTGGGAATAGTTCCAAATTACTCTGCAGAATAGTTGAATCAGTTCACAATTCCACCAACAGTACATTAATGTTTCACTTTTCCCACATCCACTCCAACATTTGTCATTTACCTTTCCTAACCTATTAGCCATTCTGATAAGTATGAGGTAGTACCTCAGAATTGTTTTAATCTACACTTCTCTAATCAATAGTTAGTTGGAATATTTTTTCATATGGCTATAGATAACTTTGCTTTCTTCATCTGGAAACTGATTAGATCTTTGGATCATTTATCAGTTGGGGAATGGCTCTTATTTTTATAAATTTGATTCAGTTCTCTGTATATTTGAGAAATCAGTCTTGACAAACTTGCTTCAAAAGTTTTTTCAGTTACTATTTCTAATTGTATTTCCCTTCAGCTTCTTCCCCTACTCCATTTATTCTGTTCTCTCTCTTCTTTCTCCCTGTTCCTCCTCAAAGCTGTTTTACTTCTGATGCTCCCCACCCCCAATTTGCCATCTCTCTTCTCATGCCCTTCCCCTCTTGTATCTTGTAAAGTTAGATAAATTCCTATATTCAAATAGGTATGTATGTTTTTCTCTCTTTGGGAAAATTCTGATGAGAGTAAGGTTTTCTCACTCCCCTTCAGCTTCTCTCTTTCCACCACCCCTGTAAAACCATTTTCTTGCCTCTTTTATGGGAGACAATTTAGCCCATTCTACCTCTCCTTTTATCTTTCTGCCAGTACATTCCTCTCACCCCTTAATTTTGTTTTTTAGACATCCGTCCCTTCATATTCAACTCACACCTGTGCCCTCTGTTTATATATACTCTTTCTAACTACCTTAATAATGAGAAAAGTCTTCTGAATTACAAATATCATCTTCCCAAGTAGGAATGTAATCAGTTCAACCTTATTAAGTACCTCATGATTCCCCATTCTGTTTACCTTTTTTCACACTTCTCTTGAGTCTTGTATATGAAAGTCAAATTTTCTATTAAGCTCTGGTCTTTTCATCAACAATGGCTGAAAGTCCTCTATTTCACCGAATGTCCATTTACCCCCCTGAAAGATTATGCTCAGTTTTGATGGGTATATCATTCTTGATTGTAGTCTTTGCTCCTTTATCCTCAGAAATAATCGTATTTCAAGCTCTCCAATTCTTTAATGAATTGTGTGTTGTCTTAACTGTAGTTCCATGATACTTGAATTGTTTTTGACTATTTGCTATATTTTCTCCTTGATCTGAGTATTCTGGGATTTGGCTATAGTATTCCAGGGAGTTTTCCTTTTGGAATCTCTTTCAGGAGGTTATGGGTGGATTCTTTCCATTTATAGTTTACCCTCTGGTTCCAGAATGTCATGGCATTTTTCCATGATAATTTCTTGAAAGATGATGTCCAGGCTCTGTTTTTGATCATGGCTTTCAGATAGTCCAATAATTTTTAAATTTCTCTCCTGGATCTATTTTCCAGGTCAGTTGTTTTTCCAATGAGATATTTCACATTGTCTTCTATTTTTTCATTCTTTTGGTTTTGTTTTGTAATTTCTTGGTTTCTCATAAAGTCTTTAGTTTCCATCTATTCCATTCTAATTTTTAAAGAACTATTTTCTTCAGTGAGCTTTTGAACCCCTCTTTCCATTTGGCTAATTCTGCTTTTTAAAGCATTCTTCTTCTCATTGACTTTTTGGACCTCTTTTGCTATTTGGGTTAGTCTATTTTTAAAGGTGTTATTGTCCAGCATTTCTTTGGATCTCCTTTAGCAAGCTGTTGACTTGCTTTTCATAATTTTCTTGTATCACTCTCATTTCTCTTCCCAATTTTCCTTCCACCTCTCTTACTTGATTTTAAAAATACTTTTTGATCTTTTCCATGGGCTGAGACCATTGTATATATTTTTTGAAGCTTTTGGATGTAGAAGCCTTGACTTTGACATCTTCCTCTGATGGTATGCTTTGTTCTTCCTCATCTGAAAGGATGGAAGAAAATACCTTTTCACCTAGAAAGCAACCTTCTATAGTCTTATTTTTCCCCCCTTTTTGAGCATTTTCCCTGTCAGTTACTTGACTTTTGAGTCCTTTGTCAAGTGGAGGGTATATATACCCTTGGCTTCAGAAGTTTTGTGCAGCTGTTCTCTGAGATATCTCTGGGGACCTATAAGTTCTCAGCTCCTTCAAGGTGGCACAATCAAAGGAGAGTTTACTTCTCTCCTGGCCTGCACTCTGCTTTATAAGCAACCATAAGCACTCTTTTCTGCCCTGGAACCATGAGTAGGGTTCCCTCTCCAGAGCTACCACCAGCTTCAATATGCTAGTGCTCCTCCCCACCCCAGGACCACAACTCAGGACTGAGACCTAGATCAACTGCTCAATTCCCCCAGGGTTTTTAGACCAAGAACTCTAAAAGTGCATGCTGCTGCCACAGTGGCTGTTGTCATCCTGAGACCAGGACTGGGGCTGGACCATGATCCCTTCTCTCTCAGGTGAAAGAGGTTTTTTTACTGACCCTTCAAGCTGTCTTTGGCATTTGTGGGTTGAGAACTGCAGCAGCTACTTGTGATTCTGTGCCCTGAAGCCTGCTCCAGTCCTGTCCATGCTGCATAACCCAGGCTGGGTTGAGCTATATTCTTCTCTGAGCCTAGTGCGATAGACCTTTCCTGTTGGCCTTCCAGGTTGTCTTGGGCTGGGCCCTCCCCAAGATGTTTCACTGGGAATATGTGGCTTCTACTGCTCTAGAATTTGTTTAGAGTCATTTTTTACAGGTATTTTATAGGTTATGGGGGGAGAGTTAGAGTAGGTCAGTCCTTCTACACCACAATCTTGGCTCTGCCCACTCTCTCAGCTTCTTGCAACAGACTTTTCCTACTGACCTTCCAAGTTGTCGGGATAGAAATTTGTTTTCTACAATTTTTTCTGTGGGTTTTACTGCTCTAGAATTTGTTTAGAGTAATTTTTCAAAGGTATTTGGAGAGGTTTGGGGGAGAGCTCAGACAAGTCCCTGACTTTATTTTGCCATCTTGGCTCCACTCCTTTCCCAAATTGATATTCCTTTTTTTTAAATTTATTTTTTTTATTTTAAGTTTTCAACATTCATTTCCACAAACTTTTGAGGTCCAAATTTTCTCCCCGTCTCTCTCCTTCCCCCAAATGCCTTGCATTCTGGCTGTCTCTTCCACCAATGTGCCCTCCCTTCTAACATCCCTCCCTTCCCTTATCCCCTTCTTCTTTCTTGTCCTGTAGAGGAAGATAAATTTCTATACCCCATTACCTGTATTTCTTATTTCCCAGTTGAATGCAAAAACAATTCTCAACATTTGTTCCTAAAACTTTGAGTTCCAACTCTCTTCCTTCCTCCCTCTCCACCCATCCCCACTGAGAAGGCAAGCAATTCAATATGGACTATATATGTGTAGTTTTGCAAATGACTTCCATAATAGTCATGTTGTATGAGACTAACCACATTTCCCTCCATTCTTTCCTGCCCCTCATTTCTTCTATTCTTTCTTTTGACCTTGTCCCTCCCCAAGAGTGTTTACTTCTAATTGTTCCCTCCTCCCATTTGCCTTTCCTTCTATTCTCCCCACATGCTTATTCCCTTCTTCTCTGTTTTCCTGTAGTGTAAAATAGATTTTCATATTAAACATGCCTGTTATTCCTCCCCTCTCACCTCCCCCCTTTTCCCTTCTGTTGGAAAAGCTTTTTCTTGCCTCTTCTATGAGAAATAATTTGCCCCATTCCATTTCTTACTTTTTCCTCCCAATATATTCCTCTCTCACTCCTTAATTTTATTTTTTTAGATATGATCCCTTCCTATTCAACTCACCCTGTGGTCTCTCTCTGTGTGTGTGTGTGTGTGTGTGTGTGTGTGTAATCACTTCAACTACCCAGATACTAAGAAAAGTTTTAAGAGTTACAAATCTTATCTTTCCATGTAGGAATGTTAACAGTTCAACTTTAGTAAGGCCCTTGTGATTTCTCTTTCCTGTTTACCTTTTCATACTTCTCTTGATTCTTGTGTTTGAAAGTCAAATTTTCTTTTTTATTTCTGGTCTTTTCATCAAGAATGTTTGAAAGTCCTCCATTTAGTTGAATGACCATTTTTCCCACCTGAAGTATTATACTCAGTTTTGCTGGGTAGGTGATTCTTGGTTTTAATTCTAGTTCCTTTGACTTCTGGAATATCATATTCCAGGTTCTTTGATCCCTTAATGTAGAAGCTGCTAGATCTTGTGTTATCCTGATTGTATTTCCACAATACTCAAATTGTTTCTTTCTAGCTGCTTGTAATATTTTCTCCTTGACCAGGAAACTCAGGAATTTGCCTACAATATTCGTAGGAGTTTATCTTTTGTGATCTCTTTTGGGAGGTGATTGGTGGATTCTTTCAATATTTATTTTACTCTCTGGTTCTAGAATATCAGG
>CM053771.1:93258082-93293637 GCA_028658325.1 Potorous gilbertii
AGCATTTTTTGGGGTCTCCCTTAGCAAGCTGTTGAGTCACTTTTCATGATTTTCTTTCATGACTCTCATTTTCTTCCCAAGTTTTCCTCCACCTCTCTTAATTGATTTTCAAAATCCTTTTTGAACCCTTCCATGGCCTGGGACCATGGCATATTTATTTTGGAGGTTTTGTATGCAGGAGCCTTGACTTTTTCTGACAGTATGCACTGTTCTTCCTCATTCAAAAGGACGGAAGAAAATACCTGTTCACCAAGAGAGTAACCTTGTGTAGTCTTATTTGTTTCCCTTTTTTGGATATTTTCCCAACCAGTTAGTTGACTTTTGGGTCCTTTGTCAAGAGCAGGGTATCCTCTGGGGACCTGTGAGATCTTGGTTCCTCCCAGATGGCACAATCAAGGGAGAGGAGTTTATTTCCTGGCCTGGCTCTGGGCTGAGATTCAAATCAGCTGCTCAGGTCCCCTAGGGGCTTTAAGCTGAGCTCTCCAACCATGAAACAATGGACCCAAACTGCTGCTGCCACTGCTTCAGCTGCCTGGGATTGGGGTTAGGGAGGACCCTTCTCCATTGTCATGGAGGTGAAAAATCCCATGCTGCCAAGGCTGGGCTGTGCTCCATTCTGTTGGCTGTGACAGACCTTTCCTGTCAGCCTTCCAAGTCACCCTGGGATGGAAATCTCCTCCACTTCATTGTTCTGTGGCTTCTGCTGCTCTAGAATTTGTTGAGAGTCTTTCTTTACAAGTATTTTATGGGCTGTGGGGGAAAAGCTAGAATATGTACGTCTTTCTACTCTGCCATCTTGACTCTGCCCCTTCTCCCAAATTGATAGTCTTAAAACACAGGTTGGATCAATCTATTCCTTTGCTCAAGAATTTTTGTAGCTCCTATTACCTCAAGAATAAAAGCCAGATTTCTCCATTTGTCTTGTAGTACTCTTTGCAATTTGGTTCCAAAATTAGCTTTCTAAACTGATTTCAAATTGCTTCCTTTTGCACACCCTACGTTCTAGTCAAATTGGACTAATTCTTTCCTGTTCATTCTTCTCTTGTACAGTGGACCTAGAGTTAAGAAAATTTGAGTTCAAATTCTGCTTTAGACACTTACTAGCTATGTGATTCTGGCCAAATCACTAAAACCTCTATCTGCTTCAGATTCCTCATCTGTAAAACGGAGATCATGGTACGCACTTCCCAGGACTGGTCTGAGGACAAAATAAGAGTATTTGTAAAACACTTTGTAGGCCTTTAAAAAAGAGCTATTTTTGTTATTTACTAATATTCTTATCCATTTTCCCCCTCGGCTTTTAGGAATCCTTAACTATTTTCAAATATCTGTTCAGAATCTGCTGACTACATGAGGCATTTCATGATGCTTCTGGTAGGTAGAGCTCTCTGGCCCACTAGAATGGTCCATATTTACTTTTGGGGACATAGTAGCAAGATACCATGAAAGTCAGTACCAGAGAGTCAGAACCAGCACCAGAGGAGGAATCAAGATTTGCCAGCCTGGGCATGTCCCCAAAGTAGAGGTTTCAGGAGGACTTTGTCAAGGAGAAAAGGAGGCCATCAGGATGGAAGGATATTCCAGAGTGAGGAGGCCCCAGGGAAGTTGCAGGGTGAGACTGCAGCTGAGTCATGGCAGCAATGTCCAGAAATACAGAAGCAGGAGGGGGATGAATGCTGACCAGCCTGGGCCCCTTCACAAAATGGAAGTCCTAGGTAGAACTCATGGATGGGAGAAATGGGCTACATTACATTTGAGCAACTGCATATCACTTTGAAATAACCTGTTTCTCACTGAAATGAAAACTCATCTTTTCGTTGCAAGTATTTTTCTGATGACTGTGAATCATGTAATACAACAATATCTGAAAAATAAAAATTGGGGTCACCCAAAGGGCAGTGGAGAGATGACTGGTGGGAGCAAACAGGTTGCTGTATATTAATAATGATGAATTGCCCTAAAAAATAGCATAAAATATCAGTGAAAAGCATGACCATAAACTAAGGTCGGGTGATCATGCAGCAAGTGTACCTAATAACAAATCAGCCCGCTTGCTGCTTTGGTTTTCACATTAATGTCAAGAGATCAAGAGGAGGCACGCAGTAATTCAGGAGAACCCTGGCAGAGGATTTACTGGGGGAGACAGATGAGTCAGTCACAGAAGATGAGGTATGGATGAACTATGATCTGCCATGGGAAAGAATGCAATGCAAATGAGATGGTAGAGTCAGATCTGCATGCGTAGGGACAACTTTCATAACAAATAGTGCCATCCCAAAGTGGAATAGTCTAATGTCCTTCTCTTGTTGGAAATATTCAAAGATAGCTTTCTTATCCACTTGTTAGAAATATTGTGGAGAAATTCAAGGTCAGGAGGAGGTCAGATTGGATAGTCTCCAAGGTCCCTTTGACCTCTAATAGTTCTGTTAGGAAATACCTCAGAGTTGAAAAGGCTACCTTGAATTTTTTTAAAAAATTATATTTTATGTATGTGTGTGGTCTAAAGGTAGGAGTGGGCAATGCTACCACCAGCTCTCTCTAACCCTGAATCCACTCTAAATAAATTATATACAATTTATTCTTCAACTCAATCTAACAAACTATTTTTGGTTTCCATATGAGCCTGCATCATTTGATCACATTTTTGTGCATGTGTGTGTGTTAACTACTATTTTGACTGAATTTTTCCATAGTTGTGGGGAACTTGTCATGTAGAAGGCTTCTTCCTTTAATGCAACATGGCATCTAGGCTGTGACTTATAGAATCTAAGACAGGGTAGGGAACCTGTGGCTTTGAGGTTACATGTGGCCTTCTAGGTCCTTAAGTACAGCTCTTTGACTGAATCCAAACTTGACCACAGGTTCCCCAACCTCTGGTCTAAGAGTTCAAGTGATTTACCTAGAGATGGTATAGTGGATAGAGCATTCAGTTTGCAAGCGAGAAGACCTGAGTTCAAATCTAGTCTCGAACATTAATATTAGGTATATGACTCAGGGCAAGGCTCTTCATCTCTGCTTGCCTCAGTTTTCTCTACTGTGGAAAGGAGACAACATTAACACTTATCTCCTGGGGTTATTATGAGGATCAAATGAGACGATACTTTTAAAGCACTTAGTACAGGGCCTGACACATAATAAGCACTGTATAAATGCTTGTTCCCTCCATACCCCCCATGACCACAAACAGCATAATCTGTAAGTGTCGTATTTACAATTTCTGCCTTTATGAATTTATCTACAAGCTTTGTCATGATCAATTTCTGTGAATGTTGCATGTATATTTGAAATGACATACACACACAGGTTCACATATGTATACACATATGTATGCATATAAAACATGTGTATGCATATAAAACATGTGTATACAAATAAAACATGTGTATGCATATAAAACACATGTTATATACACTCATATATGTGTATATACACACATATAGTCTGAGTAATTTGTACAGTTTTAAGCTATCAAAGTTTAAAACCCCACTAAGAATTTTGGGGCACCCTTCCAAAGTCTTAGTGCAGTTTTAAACTATAGATCTACTTTTCCTATTCACTTCTGTTTGCCTATCTATAAAATCCTATTTCCTCAGATGTTATTTAAATCTATAACTATTTTATGGTTTATATTTTTGATAGATACTTTTTTCTCAACTATTTATCTCCCTCTCAGTCACTAATGGAATATAAACTTCTTCATGACTTTTGAATCCCCAGTGCCTAGCACAGTGCCTTGTTCATAGTAGACTGGTACTAGATGTTTGCTGACTTGACTTGATTTTATCACATTTCATTCTTTATGTGTTGAAATCTCCCTCTATTATTAGTTTGATATCTAATTCTCTCTAAAAGTCAATTGAGTTTTGTTTTACAAGTTTAGGCGTTATGCTTTAGTTACAAAGATGTTTAATCTTGACATTTTCTTATTGTTAGAGGTTCTTTTAAGGCAGATATGGTTTGTTGTTTTTTAGTCTCATTTTCTTTTCTCCTAATTTTAGTTCAGCTGTGAGAAAGTATCAGTCCAACTGTAGAGTTTCTAGAGTTAACTGATGTGTAGTAAAGTTTGCTCCCAAACTGTCATATTAAACCTATATATTTCTTTTCTACTTATTTCCTATAGGATGCACATTTTTTCAGCTGTTTTTTTAACCTACTCTATAATGCTTTTAAATTTTATTACAGAATTTAATCTACTAACATTTAAGGTTATAAATACTAAATTTGACTTACCCTGTATCATTCTTAGTTAAATTTTCAGTATTTGAAAACAGAATATTGTCTTCTAAAGCAATGACAACTGCAACAGTAATAACAAGTGACATTTATGTAGCATTTTCAAAGATTTGTGAAACACTTTACAAATATTTTCTCATTTGATCCGCATATAATCCTGAGATCTAGGTGGCGTTAGTTCCCCCATTTTACAGAGGAGGGAACTGTGGTAGACAGAAGTTAAATGACTTGCCCAAGGTCTCACAGTTAGTAAGTGTTTGAGGTTGCATTTGAACTTAGGTCTTCCCAGCTCTAGGGCCAATGGTCTATTCTACTGTACCACCTAGCTTCCTGGTTTACAAATAGCACTCCTTTCCCAAACTTATGGTATAAATGCATACCTTTAAATAAAATGCTGTATATGAGAACCTTGTGAAAACTTTAGTCTCTCTACTATACCTACTTTAATGTTAAGGTTGCACTTGAGATTATTTCAAGTTCAACCCCTCTCCCTCTTTTTTATCTTTACTTGTAATAGCTATAAGTCATTGGCTTATAATTTTTTTCTCCCTGTTCTATTTTTGCCCCAAGCTTGACTGTATTATTTGGTCGCTAACCAAACTAATACAGTTTTATCCCCCTATAATAATTACATTTAAAGAGCAACTGGTTATTCAAAATTGTAAAAGCTTTTTTTTGATTAAAGCACTGAGATTGATCACCAATTCCTGGTCTAGATATATTCTCTGCTCTTATTAATTTTGCAAGTTAAAACCTTTTTGAGGTAGTACTTTTTCTTTAAGTTATTGATTAAAAATGATATTGATTTTTGAATGTCCATCTTTTGTTTTCAAAAGGAACACTTAACTTTGTTAGGAAGCCTTGTCTTGACTCTTCATGTACGATAGTCTATTTTCTGTTGTTTCTTTAGAAAAAATTTCAGGAAATTTGAATTGGTGTTTCTTGATAAGTGGTACTCCTGTGATTATAAAGACCATCTCCTTTTCACTATAATCTTGACATTTGAGCATGATGTGTCCAGATAATTAGTTTTATCCCTATGTATTATATATATATTTTACATATATATTTATTATTATAAGTTTTATTCCTATTTAAAGAATATTTCATTATCCTTGATAACCTCGGGAGTTGAAAATATTCTTCAAACTCCATTACCGTTTCTTCTAGGAGGAGAACAACTTGCACTTTGAATATAATTACTTGGACATAGAAAGGTAAACTTTGCACCCTCTTTTCTGAACACTTCACTTCTTATTTTCTTTACTTCTGGATGTTCAATTCCTGTTGGTAGCTCTTATGATTAGTTCTCTGGAATTAGAGGTCATTCTTTTTTTTAAGTGACTATTATGTTTAGAGTGCTCTGCTAGGCATAGTGAGAGGAAAGGGGGAGGAAAATTTAGATAGAGGTTACTGCCTACATGTAACTTCCTCAAAGACTTTATACTTATTAGACAGATATGATATCTGTGATACATTATCTCACATGATAACCACTTTAGGGAGTTGTAAAATGGGGTAAGTTCAGAGATTGCATCATGTGGGAGATAGCATTTTAATAGAATCTTAAGGGATGAGTAGAAGAAATTCATCAGGGAAAGAGGAAGATGAGGATGTTTCAGGGCCATAAGATGATAGGCACCAAGCCAAAGGCTTGTGAGAACACCATTTATTTAGAGAATATACTGTAGTTTTGTTTAGTCAGAGACTAGAGTGGATGCATAGGAGTTGTTTCAGTTTAGGTTCCTCTAACCTGGCACAAAATCACAGTATTTGAATCAACTAGTTTCTTTTCCTGAGGTGCAAAAATACATACTGAGCACAGCTCCCCACTGCCTTCCATTATATACAAAAGTACATTTGGTACAAACAGGTGAAGGCAGCCCACACATTTGTTCCAACTGGTCTCAGGAGGCCCCAAGGCTCAAGCTTGGCACTGGTTCCTTTTTTCCCTTTGTTTCTGCCAATGTTCCTTTCTCTTTCCCTTTCCCATTGACATTGACCAACCAATCCTATCCCATTCCCGAGGGAACTCAGAATCCATGTTCCACTTGGAAAGACTTTCAGGGTTCCTGAATCCCTGTAGAACAGACATGACTTCTCACACTATCTGGATGGGCAGGGAGTAGCAGACTATAACTTCTGAGAAGATGAAGGACCACCAGGTCACTTTCTTCCCTCACATCTCTGGGTAGTACAATCTGACTTGCACCTTAAGGTACCCTAAGGATCTCAGGGGTCTTGCATCTATTTCATTGTTACAGCTTTGGGACTTTTGGGATCCTAATGTATTATCTCTCCCAATTAGATTGTGAGCTCCTTAAGAATCATGACCATTTCCCTTTTCTATTTGTATCCCTTTTTTTTAGCACAGCATGAAACACATGGTAAGTGCTTTATAAATGCTTTTCCTTCATTCATTCCTTGTTTGGGGTAACTACATGAGGCACAACTTGTAGTCTATATTCGACTCAACAAATGTTTTAATTCAGTTTAAAAGATTAAGCGACTACTATGTTAAAAGTACAGTTAAATTATCTGTTCAACTTAATTAAAAAAAACTCAAATGTTCATCTTGTACCCCCCACCCATTTCCCTCAAATTTGTTTCTTTTCCTCCTGTCCCAAGCAGCTGCAGCTATTGCTGATTTGGGGACTTAAGTTTTCACAGGAGATACACACCATGTAATAATTCTGCAAAGCCACACTATGCCTTTATTGTGGGTCCATTTTAAATAATACAATGGAAGGTCTCTAACTGAACTTGAAACATCCAGATGCTGTGGCCAGCGCAGTCCAGCAAGTCCAGGGCAGTTACGGGGCTCACAGAGCAAGGATGAAAAGACAGGTGGGGCACAGCAGTCTGAACAAACTGAGTTTATTCTGGACATACTGAGCCAATAATTCAGGGAATCGGGATGCTTAAATAATAAAAAACCATAAAGGTAGTGATGGAAGCATGAAACAGAGCAGATTGTGATAAGTAGAAAGGGAGGCTTCAAGGCCTCTTTATTAGAATGTTATCCTGTATAGCAAGGGCCTTGTCTCCTGGAACTTCAATACCCAAATTCAAGGACGTGTGCCTGAGAACAATATACCACTTAACTTCTCAAACCAGCTACTCTTCTCCCTTGGAGGAGGGGAACTCTTGATCAGGGGCTTTTTCAAACCCCTCAATGTTCTCTACACCCGGAGGCATGGGGGGGGAGGAGGAAGGAAGGAGGTTTTAGGGCACAGGCTAGGTTTACATGGAGAGATAACTAAGGTTAAAGTCTTTGGAAGGAGGTTGCTTGCTCTTGGGTACTGTGATTTTTACACCACAATAGGACGAAGAAAAGAGCTGATGATTTCAGAAATTTTTCCATCAAATTTGACACACCCAGATCACACCAACCTTGGTCCACTTCAGTTCTCAATACACCATCTGTGATGGTTAAGGTCCTCTAGCAAAAGGATGAGAGATAAGCATTTGCCTACTTCTAGCAGGCAAATCTGATTGATTTCCTGCATCTGATGTCATAGGAAGTGAAAGATCAAGGACTGACCATCCAGGCACAGTAGAGCACAACATAACTTTAGAAGTTTTGCTCCTAAAATATTCTGGTAGTGAAACATTTCAGAAAGTGGAAAGCACTGGGTACCCAGCAGGCAATGGAAGTGTATTTAGATTTGCCCATTTGTCAGGGTCTATGATTCCTTGGTCTAGTCATGTCTTCAAGATGGGGGAATATTGTTCTTAGCATAAAACCTGTTGACTTAGGTGTGTAGTTTCATCACAGTTCCACTCCCAAGGTGCATATATACCCCTACACAATCAAAGTTCCTCCAGGACAACTGATGCCCCATCGGTCTTAAGGTATTGGAGATTGATATTTGAGTGAAGTGGAGACAGAGGAGTTGTGATTCAAAGGAAGGAACAGTGTACTAATGGGCATGGGAATATAGAAGGAGGGACACAGGGAAGGCTTAGAGGAATGGGAATTCCTGTAGTGTTTGTATTGGATCTCTTCCTACGTTCTCATCATGCTGTTCCAGTACCCCCTTGTCCCTTCACTCCCAGAAAGTCTGCCAGTTCAAGAGCAAGCGGTGGCATCAGCCTTGAGCTCATATTCAGTCTAGAACTGCTGGTTTGAATTGTACTAGTTCATCCTGCTTCCCTTCCCCAACCTGAGAACAGCCTTTTCCTTTACTGGGAACAGCAGCAGCAGTTATTTGTAACTGTAATGCTATTTCATATCATCCCCAAAACAATTGTGCAAGGTATGTAGTACCACAATTATCATTCCCACTTTATAGATGAGGAAAATCTATTCAAAGATGTGATGTAACTCGCCTAATATCACCCAAATATTTAATGGTAGAGGTTGAAGTCAAACAAAAATCTTCTGAATCCATTGTTTTTTCTACTGCATCATACTTCCTCCTGGATATTTGTTGAATGAATGAATGAATATATGAACAAATGAATTGGCAGGGAGAAGGTTGACTTACATTAATACTTGACCATAAAAGTTGGTTCTGGACTCAATTTTGAATCACCCAAAAATAGATAACACCCATGATATATACTCATAATATGATATGTTATACTCATGATGTGATATGCATGATGCAATTTACTCAAGATATACCTGATGAGAGCTGGAAGGGGGTGGTGTGAGATTCCCATAAAGACCAGGGTCCTAGGGGCAGGCAATCTGGAGAAGAATTCATGGACTCATAGTTGAAGTCAAGGTAAAGATTTATTATGCTTTTCAGTGGGCAAGAGTTCTTAGGGAAATTGCAACCTTAAAAGGGTACAGGGAAAATTTATATAGGATATACTATAGTATCACTTGTGCTAAATATGCTAGCTAGGTATTTTGGGGTGGGATTAGGGAGTGGCTAAGGAGTGGTCAGTTCTTAAAGGAACATGCACTTTTGGTATCTACCATGCAGTCATTTTACCCAGAATTCATCGGGAAATAGCCCAAGTAGGGGCTACAAGGAGGTGCAGTTTTAGGGCTCAAGCATCATCAAGTCAACTAGTGGTCAGGACTGGCTCAGAAAAACCAGATTGTTCTCATCAGTGTCTTGTTAGACAAGATAAATGTAAGGGAGTATGGATATGTCCAAGTCTAGGATATATCTGATTGGTCAGTGAGTAGTAAATGTCATTATGACCCAGTGCACAGCCCATTAAACCAGTACACAGCTGGTTAAGACTAATGAGTTCCATAGGTGCAGCTGGCTGCTATAGCAGGAAGGGAGATAATAGTTGTTGCAAGGGCAGGTTGTGTCCTTGAACTGGGGAGAAACTGCCTGAGATAGTATTTTGAGGGAGAAATGTGATTTCCTAGCCCCAGAATGACACTCTGAAAAGAGATTTAGGTAGATTCTCAGAGAACTTTGTTCCTAACCTTTACTAGTTCTTAGTTCTTGACCCTAACAGCATCCCTATAACTAGTAAGACATTGAGCATTTCTATTTTTATTTTAATTGATGGAACAAAACAAGCATTTCTATAACACCGTATAATAAAAATATGACTGTATATGAGACTATAAATCTACTACGAACAACTTGCTATTCCTTTCAAATATACAACAAAATTGTTGTGAAAATTTCATTTTTTCCCCCTTCTTTCATCTTAAAGATGGCTATCATTAGAAACAAATAGATACATATATGTAATACATATTTCATATGTGAAAATTATTCTATACATCTATTTATCAGTTCTTTCTCTGGATACAGATAGCATCTTTCTTCACATGTCCTTTATAATTAATTTGGGTATTTATAATACACAAAATAACTTATTCACTCAGAGTCGTTCTTAATATCGCTGTTACTGCAAACAATGTTCTCTCGGCTTGACTCCTCTCACTCTTCATTATTATATGTAAGTCTTCCCAAGTTTTTCTAAAATCACTGAACTCATCATTTTTATAGCATGGCAGTATTCCATCATAAACATATACTACAAGTTGTCCAGCCATTCTCCAGTTCATGGCATTTCTGAGCCCCAGTTTCTTTCTCTATAAAATGATATTATTAATCCTTGTACTTCCTACAGCCTCCTTGTAACATACTTTTGCCCACTTTAAAGTGCTATATAAATATGAATGACTGTCATCATTATCATACACACACACACACCCACACCCTTGTAAGCTTCAGAGTATTACCCTTGTATCTCTAAGAAGCCACCAGCCAAGTGCCTTCTCTCCATTTCAATTAAAAACCTTGTCTCCTGGAGCCCTGGGTGGAGCTGGCAAGGCTCCCAGCATTTGGTTTCAGAAGCCCTATCATGATGAGGTCCTCTGGGGGCCATCTGACTCATTACACCTGTGTTTTCTTTCGTCTCTGCACCCCATGCTTGGCCATGGGCTGCTCTCCTTTCCTCCTGCTCTGTTGCTCCTGGTCGTTAGCTTCCATAGAGGGATCTGGAATTTTCTCCTGGTAAGCTTGGAAAACTCAGAACAAGCTGACCTCAGCAGACAGTCTAGGTCGATTTCACAAAATGTGAGTAATTCTGCAAAGGGGGCAGAAATCAGAATTCTTGACAAGGACCGACTGTCTTTTAGTCATGAGGCTCTATCAGTCCATCCAATCTTCCCTGCCTGAATGAGTTTTTCAAAAAAGGATTTCAGCTTTTCATTAGGTAGGTAATTGCCTATTAACTGTTCCCATAGGGCTCAATAGATAGCAATCTCCCTCATGGTTACTATAAAGGGAATCCAGACCATGAAGACCCCAAAGGGATAAAAGCTGTTTTGTCTAAGACCTGATTTGACTTCCCAAAGTCTCCTCCAGTATTCCTATGTGTCCTGGACATTATAATAATGCCACCTGTGGAATTTGGGGAAGATTAGAGAAAACCAGGAAAGAAAAATGTTTATGATTATTCAGACAGGTCCAATGATGGATTAATTCCCCTTGGAGTATTGATATAGAATTTTAAACAGGCAATTTGAAAGCAAAATGGAGAAATAGAAGGCTAGTTTTGGAGGTGAGGGAGGAGAGAGAGACAGAAACAAATACGGACACAGAGAGGGGGACATCGCAATTTATATAGAACACAGACAAGGGATAGCTTCTCTAATGGGAGTGTATTGCCTCTGTCAGCCAATGATTTTGGAGGTAAATCTAGTCACTAGGGAACTGAGGAGTTCTCTGCCCTTGGGCATGTACATTTGCCACTGATCCTCTTCAAAAACTAAGGACAAATACACATTTTCCATGGACTAGGGTCCCACTGATTCCTTCAAACAATGGTCCTAGCTTTATAATCTCATCAAATTGGGAAATCCATCAAGTTAATCAGGGATTCCCCTGAACAACCACTCTTTAAGTAGAAAGAATATTAAAATATATTCCTGAGTGTGTGAATTTTCTAGTCGGTTTTCCACGTGAGTTTGCATTTACTATTAAATTTGATTTATTTGTTACTCATAATGCCATTCTTGGGATTTTTATTTCAGTTCCTAGCAAAAGCAATCACATTCTTAACTCAGTCCTTGATTTGAAAATAGACCTACTATAGGTCCATGGAAACACCATCAAGAAATGGTATTCAGGGTTAGATGGAGCATGAATGAGTTCTCACTATAAAAATATCATAGAAAAATTTGTCTTATCCACAAATCTTTTGGTTTTGATGAGACATTTACCATTCAGAACAGCTGGGTAAGAAAATTCTAAAACCTTAGTGTGCCAATACCTGCTGAGATGGTTGGCTACCACAAAACTTCCTTAGGAACTGAACATTTCCAAGAAAACATGTTTTGAATTACATCCAGTCTCAGGGAGAAAACCAACCCACTTCACCTCTCCAAATAAGCACCCAAACAAACTTTGGGTTTCTAATCAATAAAAGCTTATGCCTAAAAAAATTGTTGAGGTTAATTTCTTTCTTTTAAAAAGTTTTATTGATGCCTCAATCCCCTGCCCCTGACTATAATTTCTTCCTGACATTACAGCCATTATAGAAGTAAAATAGAGTGACTCAGCAAATCTGCAAATGTATGCAATATTTTGTGCTCTTCCTGTCCTGTACCTTTTCCCTTACCCTAGATTGTCAGAAGTGTCAATCATCAGAACAGCCAGCTTCAGTGCTTAGGAACACTGGGCAGTGGCATTTTGTGATAGGTTTCAGGAAGGTACTCCACCTGGTGATTCTGAAACGTTTGCTCTCTGGCATGGGGTAATGTCTGCCCAAAGAAGCTGTAAGGTCAAGATTGAATATTGGGCAAGAAATAAAGAGTTCAAGGATGGATGACAGAATTAAATAGGAAGATCCAAAGCTTTCACTACCCTTCAGCTCATAAAACAGGTACCAACTTAACACATTGCTTTTTATTTCTAAGATGGGCTGTGCAAGAAACAGGAGGGGTAGGATAAGAATTAGATAAGAAAGGATTTGGGAGCTTCACCTGCAAAGGACATATCTCCATTTACAGCGTAACTAAATTTTAGAAGTGGAGGAGGTCGGCCTTAGAAATCGTCAGTCACTACAGTCATCCTTCTCCTCCTCCTCCTCATCCCCTAGTTATCTCCTCTTTAGTTCACTTTCCTCATTTCTCAGATGAGGAAGATGAGATTCCAACTTGCCCCAGACCACTTAATGAGTCAGTTGCAGAGATAGAAATGGAACCCTGGCTGCTTTTTCCTTAAACAGGGCTGTCTCTGCTGCCAAGCATCGATGACAAGCATAATGTACAAAGAAGTATTAAAAAATAAACAAAAAAAGCCTCTTTTCCACACCTCTCTCTTTGAATCTGAGATGTTGATAGGGAAATGGCAGGACAAACTCTTCATTTAGCCAATTACAGATTAAATACAGCTGGGGGTAATGAAGGGAAGGAGGGTGAAGTACATAGGAATTTAATTTTCTTTCTTTTCATATCTCAGAAGTATCAAGAGAAGAAGAAATTAAAGGAAAAGAGGAGATGGAAACCAAGGAATGGGGTGGGGTGAAATGAAATGGATTCCTGCTTTTCTGCCTTGACCTCTGATGGGACCTTCCACCTTGTGCTCTGGGCTGTGTAGTTTAGGTGACCCAAAGTTCTTAATGGGTTACCATTCAGTATGTGTAAAAACACTTATGTGGTCAAGATTATAGGACTAGATCACAATTCTAGCCTTATAATCAAGATTAGATTTGCAGAATTTAGAGCAGAGGAGAATTGTATAAATCACTTAGTCAAAGTCTGCCATTTTATATATGAGGAAACTGAGGCTTAGAGAGGGAAAATGAGTTTTTCAAGACCTCACCTGTAATAGAGCTCAAGTTTAAAGTCAAATCTTTTGATTTCAGCTCTCATTCTTTTCCCTATTCCTTTCCCATGCAGTAATTTCAAATAAGTACAGTTTTAAGGAGATAGCCTGTTGCAGTGGAATCAGAGGACCTAGACTCAAAGCCGACCTCTGACACTATTTATGTAACCTTGGGAAAGCCTTAGTTTCCTCAACTGTAAAATGAAGGGTTTGGATTAGGTAAAGTCAGAGGTTCCTTTCATCTCTCAGTCTATGATTTTACCTACATAATTTCCTTTTCTGCTTTTGATTTCAAAGTGAATAAATGTATACTAGAGAACTAAGGCAAGGAAAAGGTTAATGAAGAAATAGCTCATCTATTTGCATAATTATAGCAAAACCTACCTACTCACCTCCTTTATAGCAACAGTAAACACTTTTCACTTTTGGCAGAGACCAGCTGGAGAATTTCTTATCTTAAAAATCGAGAGGAAATATCTAGCTGGTCTATTGAGACAAGTCCCTTATTTCACCCATTTTTCAACTTTTTACCCTGTTGTTTGGTAGAAGAAACAGTCAACCATGAGCCATCATCAACTCTCTGAATGAACTTAGGTAAATCATTTAACCTCTGTCTGCCTCGGTTGCCTCATCTTTAATGGGGACATCTTACCTATACCACAGGCTTGTAGTGAGGCTTGAAGGAAGATAAGAAAGCATTTAAAAATTTTTTTTAAGTTAAAAAAAATGTAGATATAAAAATGGAATGTACTGTTCTTGTTATCTGTGAGCATCTGATATGCCAAAGACAGTATGGTTACTCTACATTGTTTCTATCATCAACACCTTGTTTTCTATGGGGCATTAAGATGATTCTCCTATTAATATTGCATTATAAGCACACATACATATGCATTTTTATATACAGACATACAAAGATAACCTTCAATTGATTAACATGTTGTATTAACAGATTTTTCTCCTCAACATTGTTAATTGGATTTCAGAAGGCATTTTCCCATAGAAACACTGTAATGCCTGGTAGCTAAGCTCTTCACTCAGTCCATAAAAGCATGTTTAAGATAGCTGGAACACTGCACAATTACATGTAGAAATAAAAAATAATACCTTTGAAAATGCATAAGAACATTTTTCATCTTCTAGGACTTCTTAAGATTTAATTGCCAAAAGTTTTAACTCTCCTTTTTTCAACTTTGAAACAGATTTATACTAAAACAGGGATTCTTAGCCTGAGGATCTGTACAGTTCAATTTTTTATAACTTTATTTCAGTATAATCCTAACATCTTTTATTTTAGGAAATTAAAAATATGATTCGGAGAAGGAGTTCATAGACTTCACCAGATTTCCAATGGGAGTGATGACACAAAACAGGCTAAGAACCCCTGCACTAAAGTATGAAAGATCACACCAGATTAATGTGGAAGAAGAACCATGAGAGAAAATGAGGTGGATAATGTGGGCATCTTCACATCCCCCATCATCCCCTGCCAATAATTAATTTTGTTTACATGTCACTTTTGTGTTGGCCTTTTGTTTTCCCATGATTCCTTTTCTCCTTGAAGACTGAATATGAGAGTTGGGAGGTAGTGGAGAGTCAGAATGTGGGAGGGAGAGGCTTTCTTTGGGTTTTCTGTAAGCTGAGTTGGATAACAGTTACACGAAGATCAAACCTATCTTCTTGAGCAGAGAAGAGGGGCCGTGATGCTGATGTGGCAGGGGAGAAGTTATAAAAAATTACATTATATTCACTCTTCTCGATTGGGTGCCCTGTGCTAAATGAAATCCTCTCTCTGCTTCTCTTAGATTCATGGACTATCTAGAAGCAACTTTAGAGGAAACTTAGGACATATATTTTTAACTTAGTGTCTGTAAGCTTAAAAAAATTCAATTTAGTTGGTTTCCTTTGTATTTTATTGGTATGCATCTAATAACATCCCAAGAAAGGGCTCATAGGCTTCACCAGAGTGCAAGAGAAGTCCATGATGCACAAAAAATTAAAGACACTTGATCTAGGGAGTCCCTTTCATTTTATACGTGAGGAAGCTTGAAACCCAGAGAATGAATAACTGAAATATTATTTCTCTAGCATTTACTGTGTATCAGAGATTGTGCTACATGTTGGGAGTACATATTCACATACAGATGTATTTGTATATATATATATATTATTTATATATTATGTATATATATACATAACATATATACATAGTATATATATATACATAATATATTATTTATATATTATATATTTATATATGTATATATGTAAGCTCTTGTTTTCCAGAAGCTTACATTCTAATAGGGTAAGACAATACATATAGGAAGCAGCATGGTGACCAGTGAGAGGTGTTTGGGTCTGTGATGTCTCGGGTGGTTAATTGAATCATAAGGGAGTTGTTAGCATTGTTAGCAGAAGGAACAACGCATCATCCCAGAAAACACAGGGAGCATTAGATGAAAGGCAACATGGCAGAAGGCTATTTTATCCCAATATCGTGATGTCATTGGTCCTCTTTGAAAGTGAAGAATGAATGATGGCACATAGGACTAGGGACCTGGAAGAGAAGCTGAGTTTTATTGTTAGGACAGGGTCTGCTTCATTTTCATCTTCCTCTTCCCAGTGCCTTACCTAAGGTCTGGCAAATGGCAGGTAATTAATAAGTTCTAGTTGAATTTGATTTAGTTGTTACAACAAATTCCTAGGGATTGACTACATTCTTTTCTAGTTTGGAATATAGTCATATTAATGGATACAACTGGATAAATTGCCTTATAGTGCATTCTGAGGCACGAATTCTTTCCATTAATGGTAGCGTTTATGTGGAAAGGGGGATAAGGTGTGTGTGGTGGCATGGCATGAAGTTGGCCAGGGATCAGTGTGATATGTTTGGATTAGATTAAATATGGTGAAAATTCATTGTCAGAAGCTCAGCATTCCAAATCAGGAGTTGGAGCTTTGAATTGGAAATGGAAGCTGGAGCATAGGAGAATGACATCAAGGCATATAAGGAACAATGTGGCAGGTCTAGTTTGGGCTAGATAAGAGAAAGTATTTTTTGTGAGGAGCACAGGTTCCCAGGGTAGAAGCTTGGATATCTAGACCCAGTTCAGTATTTTTTTCACTATGATGTGGTTTCTCCCTAAACTCAAACCCATCCTGAAGTAATGCTTTTCCAAAGACATGGCTTGACTGGAGATCCTTCTTATTTCCTTGGATTTCACACTGTTTTTCTATTGTTTAGAAAAATGAGCTGGTAGAATGTAGGGCTCACAGAAACCTCATCACCCTTTTGATCACATCCCTTGAGTAAAACAGATCTTAGGAATCCTCCTCTTCTTTCTTTGCCTTGGAACAAAGACAAGCACACCCAAATAGCTTTTGCTCTAGGGTTCCAATATCAACAAGAAATTATAAAGCATCGACTATATACAGAACTCTGTGCTCTTTGGGGAAAATGCAAGGTGTATGTAAGTGCCCCAGAAGAGCCTGTAATTTTGTGAGGGGAATGAAACTCTAATGCAAATAGCCATAGTACATAAGAACATACAATTTGTGCTATGGAGAGGGAGGAAACCAAATGCCACATGAGGTCTGATGGGAAGGTGGGGGTACTGTTACAACTCTGAGAATCTGAGGACTTTTCCTAGAGGTGACATTTGAGTGAATAATATTCTCCCTACGGGAATCCCCATACATTCCAACCTCACCCTCTCTAGCACTCTCCTATTCTTTCACCCTTGCTCACTTGGCATTAAAGGTTCAACGTGAATTGCTTTAACTGAAGTCTTACTATTGTTTCACCTTAGATCTTCTAGCCTACCTTCCTTTGATCAATTCTATCTTCTATTGTAGTGATTTGTGTTTCAATAAATGTATGTTCATTGTTGATTGATTACTCTTTAATGTTTGTGTTATCTTATCTGTGTGGGAACCCCTTCCACTGGCATAAGTCATAGTTTTTCCATCACAGCTTTATCTTCCCCCCCACCCCCACTTCATAGATCATCTATTGATTAACTTTCTTGTGACAAAACTATTCATACTCAGTAAGACTGATCCCTTGTGGGGGCAAATATTGTGGCATTTTCTCTATTTTACAGATGAGAGAAAAGAGATTCTTAGAGATGAAGTGACTTGCATAGAGTTGTATAGCTAATCTGACCAGGGCAGGATTTGGATCCATTCTTCCTGACTCAAAGTCCAGTCTTCTGCCATGTTGCCTTTTGGATAAAAACCAGTCAGCATACTGACCAATTGGGTTTATCTTCATTGGTTTTTGGGTGACCTGCAATATTAATTTTTAAGTCTTGTTCATTCTTTGACTCTCAGACATACAGTACCACTGGAAGGATATTGTTAAAATGATGAGATTTTTGTGTCAAGGAAGGAAGGAAGACCATTTACCATGCCATCATAATATATTAGCATTGTAGTTGATGTACAGTAGATACTTAATAAGCCCTGGTTGGCTAATTGACTGATGTTTGGTTTTCTGGGCTATCTATACCTCTTTTGCTTCAAACTATGCCCTTCTAGAAGACTTTGCCTAAAAAGTATTGATTCTAGATTGTTCAGAGTTAAACCAATCTGTCTGTTGTGCTTCAGGAAATCCTTGGAGTGTTTTGTAGCCCCCTATCTTCCCGTTCTCCTTGTTTTCAGTGCGCCTGTCTTTCCACAGCTCCTTTAGTACTGACATATTTTATTATCTTTTGTCAACCTATTTTATCCAGAATTCAATGGTGATGGGTAAACCCATTTACAAAGTAAAATATGAGGTTTATAGCAAATTTGGACATTGTACCATATGCTGGGATATATGGTGTATTCAGGTCGGAATAGTACCTATGGTGTGACAGCTAGCTGAGCCCTTTTAAGGGGTTGCTCAGGGAACTTTGGTTTCCACCTGTCCTTCAACTATCACCTGTGTCTTCAAGAGGCATGCATAGTGGCTATACTCTGATAAAACCACCTAGGCAGATTGGCTAAACCAGGTTGAGGGTAACCAACACATCTCAAATGTATTGGTGAGTTAGGGGAATGTCTACCCCAAGCATATAAATACTCCCTCTAACAGAATGGACAGATGAGAATAGTTTGTTCCGATGGTCATGAAGGCAGCTGAAGCAGACACTATGGAGCCCTTAAAATTTGGTCAGACATCAAAGATGCCAAGGACATCCACGGCATCTCAGGTCATGGCTGGTTGCCCTTACTTTTGTCCTGCCACTGACTTCTATGACTCTGGAAGAAAGAATGATGACTTTGTGCAGCTCTGCCTCACTTCAATTCAATTCACATGCAAGTCAAGGTATCACCTATCGTCCACTATTTTCCCCCAACATGATGATTTGGTTGGTCCTCTTTGAAAATGAAAGATGAACAATAGCATGTCATCTTTATAATCATACAATTAGGGACCTGGAAGAGAAAATTAGATTTATTGTTAAGACAGGGCCTATTTTATTTTTGTCTTTGCATCCCCAGTGCCTTACCTGATGCCTGGCAAATAGCAGGTAATTAGTAAGTGCTAGTTGAATTTAATTAAATTATTATAACAAATTCTTAGGAACTGACTATATTCTTTTATAATTTGGAATTTGTCTGTATTACGGTAAGTAAACTTTTGTCTAGGACATCACCATTTCGGATTTCAGAACTGGGTGGGGGAGGGGGCACCTTATAAGTCACCTAGACCAACACCCATTTTACAAATGTAGAAACTGAAATCAGGAGAGGGATTGAGTTCCCTCAAGGTCACATCGCTATGGAATAGGAAACCTGGAATGAGAATCCAGATTGTTTTTATTTCCAGTCTAGTGCCTTCCCATTGTACTAATCTCTCTTTCAATAATGACCCTGTCATTAGCATTCAGAGTCTGAATTAAGGCAGAGGAACCAGAGTTCTGCCCCAGGCCCCAGAATTTGTTGGATGCTGATAACAGGTATAATCCTTCAGCCAGCTTGGAAACAATAAAGCTTATGGAGGCTTCCTTTCCCCAGTTCCCTCAACCCAGGTGAGCTCTGCCCAGATCTTACCCACTGCCCTTCTTTTTGACTTCCACAGTCATGTTTGTGCTCAGACACTTGACACTCACTAGCTGTGTGACCTCATTTGCCTCACCCTGGGTCATCTCCAGTCATCCTGATGAATACCTGGTCACTGGATCCAGATAGTTCAGGAGGAGAAGTGAGGCTGGTGACCTGCACAGCCCTCCCTCACCCAAAGCAAGTCCTGTCATCATTTCTCTGATGGCATGGTCTTCTTTGACAACGAAGGACAAACACACACACCTTGCCCAAGGGTACAAAAATGCCCAGTTATTTTTCTGTCAAGGTGTGCCAGCGGAGGAGTTCCATGTGTATTGTTGGGGAATGAATGAGGGTATGTTATTTACAGGCCCCTTTTCCACCAAGAGCAAGAACAACTGAAGGACGTATCCCTCTTATTACCTGTCTGTGGGGCACATTCAGACCTTTCTTTTGGTTTGCAATGACTTATTTTGATGGTACATCCATCGTGTGGGGCTGCTCGGAGGCTGCCTTCTCACCCCTCATCCAGAATCTCCGTGGTCCTCCAGTGACTCTTTATTTGCATGATAATTGTGGATCATGTTAATAATATTATTCCCTTACCTGGAAATCCATTTAACCTGGCTCAGCATACATTCGTATGCCCATTAGCCTCCCTACTGGGACTATTTAAGTTGATAACAACTGAAAATATGACCATAACTGCCTTCAACGAGCAGTGCGCTGGAGCTTTGGAAGCTGATTTTTAAGGGCCTCCATGGGCCTTGGTTCCTAGTTTTATGAAGCAGATTTTTTTGGGTCAACCTTGACTTGTGCTTCTTCCTCTTAGTACCTGCATGACCGTCCACAAATCAATTCCCTTCACAGGGCCTGTTTCCTCATCTATAAAAGGAGTAGCTTAATCTTCCAGTTCTAAATTTAGGATCATCATGAAGATAACTGAACCAGATACATGTAGAAAGACATCAGGGTATCATGGAAAGATCAGTGGGCTGGGTGTTGGGAAGTCAGGGTTTGAGTCTTGGTGCTGTAACTTATTAAGTAGCAACTTATTAATAATAACAACTCACATTTATATTGCGCTTCAAATTTTACAAAGCACTTCATAAATATCTCATTTTATCTTTGAGAGAATCCTGTGAGGTAACTGCTATTATCCACATTTCACTGATGAAGAAACTGAGGCAGAAAGATGTCAAGGGAATTGCACAGAGCTAGCGAGTATCTGAAGTAGAGTTTGAACTCAGGTCTTCCTGATTCCAGGTTTAGTGCTCTGTCCACTGTGGCTTCTAGTTGCCATAGTAAATAACCAAGAGCAACCCTCTGAGCTTCAGTTTCTGAATTTGTGATATGCTTATATACTATATACCTTATAGTATTATTAGGAAAGCTGTTTGTGAATCTTAAAAGGCTACATAATAGGGACTGTGATTATCACTATTGTCCACAGTGCTGTGGAGGAAAGAGTATTGACTTTAGAATCAGGAGACATGAACTTCAGCCTGATTCTATCACTAACCAAATATATGATGTTAGGGAAGTCTTTGCCCCTCTTTTGGCCTCAGTTTCCTCAAGTATGAAGGTGCTGGCACAGTTGGTCTCTAAGACCCCTCCCTGCTATGATTCTTTTGCATGGCAGTATCCTTGCTTTCTTTTCCCCATCACATCAATGATATATCAAATCTCCATTTTTATAAAGCAACCTGGAATCTGATCTTGTTAAACTTTTAACCAAGAGTATGCTCATGAGGTCTAAATGATTGGAGTAGGTAGCTATTTATATAGTGTGATTTGGGACTCCTGATCTCAAATATCACCTCCATTCATGTGTCCCAGTATATTAATTTCAATCATCAGCATTGAAAGTCTTTAATTTTTGCCTCTGTTCTCCAGTCCTCTATTGAAATTATGCATATAATTAAAAAACTTCCATTGCTATCAGAAAATATTTATTGATACAATGGAGGGAGAAAGATTAGGAGATGATTTTGGGGTAGTATGAATAGATATGTAGGGTCAAGGAAAAGGGAGGTGATGATTTCACTGTATTCCATTATAGACTCAACATTATCGGGGTTATTCCTTGTGTTCTGATCTGGGTTCTATATTTTGATAAGGATAGTGACAAACTGGAGTTCTATAAAGGAAGATTGGTGTGGGACCTTGATTCATATCATATGAATCACTGAATTTTAGAAATGGAAGAGAACTCAGAGGCCATCTGGTTCAATCCTTAATGAATAAGAGAATGCCATCTGCAACCATTGCAAGAAATGGTTATCTAGCTTTTGCTCAAAGACCAAGGTGGCCCATTCTACTTCTGGACAACTCTAATTGTTAGGAAGTCTTTTTCCTGTTATCAATTCTACACTTACCTCTGTAACTTCCACCCATTGCTACTAGGTTTGCTTCCTGGGGCCAAGTAAAATAAATAGAATCCCTTTTCCAAATGACCATCCTTCAAATACTTGATGGCAGTTATCATGTATTCTCTTCTTCAGGTTAAATATCTCCAAGAAGAATAGTTGAAAGAACTGGGACTTTTTGACCTGGAAAATAATCAACTTATGGGAAGCACAGTCACCACCCTTAAATATCTGTCTGATGGTCTTGTGTAAGACAACCAGTAGTGTATTGTGCATTTTATATATGTGGCTCCAGAAGGCAGAATGTGAACCACTGGGAATAAATAACAGTGAGGAAGATAGAAGAGATAGAAGATAGGATTCTGATAGATGAGATGATTTCTTTTGTTAAAAAATATTAGGATAATATTTTATTTTTTCCTAATTGCATGTAAAAACAATTTTTAATATTCATTTTCAAAATTTGAGTTACCAATTCTTTCCCTCCCTCCCTTTCCCACTCTCTGAGATAGCAAACAACCTGATATAGATTTATTAGATGTTCAATCATCAAAACATATTTCCGTATTAGCCATGTTGTTAAAGAAAATATAGACCAAAAACAAATGAACAATCCAAGAAATAGAAAGTGAAAAATAGTTTGCTTTGATTTGCATTCAGACTCCATCAGATTTTTCTCTGGAGGTGGATAGCATTTTTCATCATGAGTCTTTTGGAATTGTCTTGGATTATTGTTTTGTGGAAAAGAGCTAAGTCTTTTATAGTTGATCATCACACAATGGTGCTATTATATGTACAATGCTCTCTTGCTTCTGCTCATTTTATTTTGCATCAGTTTATACACATCTTTCCAGGTTTTTCTGAAATCCTCCCATTTATCATTTCTATAGCACAATAGTGTTTTATTTCATCTTGTTTGCACGACTTGTTCAGTCATTTCCCAAATGATGGGTGTAGAGGGAGTTTCTTAAAAATTAAATCTTTATGAAATTGGAGTGAGCTTCCTTGAGGTCTAGTGAATTATATCTCTGGAGATCTAGTGAATGATCACTTGTCAGGGTCTTATGTCAGGGAGTTCACTCAGTCATTAGGCATCTAGACTTGAGACCTCTAACATCCCTTTAAATAGGAATTCCTATTTGTATACTCAAATACAACTGGGGTCTTGTCGATGGGAACATTCTCTCAACAAATGCAGATTGTCTTAGACACTGACTGTGTAACCCTGACCAAATGACTTAATCTTACTGGGCCTCAGTTTCCTCATCTATAGAAGGAGGGGGTTATTTAACTCTAAATATATGATCTTATCATCCTTCCATAACTGTAATAATTAGCATTTACATAATGCTTTAAGGTTAACAAAGTGCTTTACAAATATTACTTCCTTATATCCTTATCACAACCTTGGGATAGGGAAGGAAGAAAGGAAGGAAGGAAAGAAGAAGGAAGGAAAGAAGGAAGGAAGGAAGGCAAGGAAAGGAAGCAAAAGAGCAAGCATTTATATAGCATTTGCTATGTGCCAGACACTCTGCGAAAGGCTTTACAAATAGTCTCATTTGAGCCTTGTGTGGTTGGTGCTATTTTTATCCCTGCTTTGGAGTTGAGGCAAACCAATGTTAAATAACGTATGCAGGGTCACAACCTGAGTGTCTGAGACTAGACAAATTCCTAAGTGCTAGAATGGTCCTCAATCCACTTTGTTTTACAGGTGAGGAAACCAAGACCTAAATGGTTGAGTGACTTGGCTTACCTGGTTTCATAGTTGATAAAAATCTGATGTGGGAATTAAACTAGGTTCTTTGTGACTTAAAGTACAGCATTCTATCTAGTATCCCATGCCTCACCATCTTGACTTATGCAACCCCACCCCTGGGGAATTAGAGAATTCTTGTTTGCATACTCTGAAAAAGTGGTATATTTCATTCTCATTAGTCTAATGTATGTATGGTTGGTTTTTGAAGTGTTAAATATGAATTATGCATAGAGCAATAGGGCTGAAATGTTGTCATGATAAAATTTTAATTACTGTACACAATATTGCTGACAAGACAACAAATTGAATATCACTGACAAGATGTCTCTCCTCTGAAACATGTTTTATTCACATGTCCACTGTTGATGATAAGGTAATGAATTACCCCCACTGAGTTATAACAACTGTAATTCTGAAAAATAATTCCCCAGGAAAAATTAATTATTTAAATGCTATCTTAGGAAGCAGCAATTTATTTCTTTTTGAGAGATAAATGTTCACACGGGAATTTTTCCCTTATTTGAAGTCTCCAAAAAAATGATAAATGACCACTTGTTGGATATGGAAGGGAATCTGCTAGAATGGAAGGTCTCTGAGGTCCCTTCCAATCTTGTGATTCTCTGATCTCTTAGAATTTTAAAACTTTGAAAGAACCCCAATTTAGAACTAAGCATACAGGTATATATTAGAACAAGCTCCACAGGTCTATCAAGATTATCTTTTCCTAAAACAAGAAGATTTTGAATGAAAGGAACAATCTGTTTTCCTAAAAGATAGGACATTTATTTTTGTTACAGTCAAGTTTTTGTTTTGTTATAACATTCTGTTGTGATTCTAGTCTCCATTGATCTCAACTTTTAATTTTCTCATTCTAATTATTATTTTAAATTCATTTATTTAAATTATGATTTTAAATTCATCATTTATGCCATGCTATACAGTGTACTTCATTGTATTCTGGCTTATTTTATGATTGTCTGGGCTGTACTATGTTAACATTTCTAAAGTTTGGTTTTTAAATGTTGAATTTGCCCCTTGTGTCATGGTATCCTGCATTTTTGAAAGTGGTTTTTACTTCTCCCCAAATAGTAAAATTTTTTTTAGGAAGTATCAGACAAAAAACTGTTAATGGGCAGACAAAACTAGAGAAATAGTTTACAGTAATGATGTGTTTTGAGTGAGTGGATGGGAAGTCATGCTGTAGATGCAAACATCTATCACAGTCTCCTTGAGAATGGACCTAGCTAGAGAGAGAGCATGCTGAATCTGGGGATTCCTCTGAAAGGATGATGATAAGGAGATACTGAAGTAGATTCTAATTAGTCGGCAGTTGAAAAAAATCCTGAATCAAACTGGAATATCTCCAAAGATGAATGGTTTAACTGACCACTGTTTGATGGTAATGGTACTCAATGAGTACTAGAGTAGATAGAGAACTATCCACTGGGTACAGAAAGATGAATTTGAGTCACACCTCTATGTGACCCTGGACAGGTCACTCAACTTCTCACTTCCTTTAAGCAACTTTGTAAGACCTGTTGTATTTGTCCTTCATTCTCGAAGAAGACCATGACATCAAGATGATGACGTGACTGGCAGTTGATTTTGACTTGAGTGAGGGAGGGCTGTGCAAGATCACCAACCTCACTTTCTTCTCCTGAATCATGTAGGTCCAGTGGCCTGATACTCAACAGGATGACTGGAGACGACCCAGGATACAATGGAGGCCCTTTTGGGTCTTTTCACATTCTCACTTTGAGGGAGATATACTTATTCAATGAGTAGACTTCTTTAAATAGCACCTCAAGGGATGGCCCCTTTAATAAAAAAAATCAAACTGGGAGGGGAAGACCCTCAGGGTTTCTGGGTAAAAGAGAAACAATTATAATTATAGAAAAGGGTAGGTCTGAAGTGACAAGGGAAGTTTCCTATAGCAATAAAATCACAGGTCTGGCCAAAAAGAAAAGTGATGAACATGCATAACTAGTGTACCAAGGTGTTGTAAGTAGATAGAAATTAATTATATAGTATGTTTATACTGTATTTATATATTATTCATAATAATATGTCATATAAACATATTTACATAAATATTCTATGTATGTAACATATAATAACAGGTAATTTCCTCAGCTTTGACTTTTACTTATAGCAGTTTGATACACAACTTACAAACACATGCACAAACACACATACCTATATAAACATATAGCGCACACATATACATACAACATATATATGTTTATGTGTATACATATATAAGAAAGCACTAGTGAGTGAATTATCTGCCTTATGTTTTTTATTGTATTTATCCACCAGGCATCCTTATTCACCTGTTGGCAACTCCCCAAACTGTTGACTTGTGCCTAGGGTGAACTACTCTGCCCTGATAGCACTGTCTTAGAACTCTAAATCCTGTTTAGTGATTTCTAGGTTTACACACACAATTTCCCTTTGACTCAATTCAATTTAAAGTACTGACAACCTCTAGAAATTTTTTGAAAGACTGATACTTTAACCAGTGAGGTTGTTTATTCCACTGATGCATGTTGCCAACTGACTTCAGCTTCTGCTTCTCTGTCTCCTGGCCCTTTAACTCAACTTCAGTGACTCCCTATCATTTCTAGGATCAAATATTAAATTCTCTGTCATTTAAAACTTTCATGATCTACTCTCATCCCCTATCTGATCTTTCTAGTCTTATTCCATCCTACTCTACCTCCACAGGCTTTGTGATTCAGTGAAATCCTCCTGGCTGTTGCCCTAATGAGACATTTCATCTCCCAGCGCTGGGCATTTTCATGACTTGAACCATCTCGCTTCTTACCTCTACCTCTTGGCTTCTATGACTCTGTTAAATCTCAACTAAAATCTCACCTTTATCCAGAAAGTCTTTTCCCAATCCTTAATTCTAGTGCCTTCCTTTTGTTAATTGTTCTTCAGTTTATCCTGTATATAGTTTATTGGGACACAATTACTTACATATTGTCTCCCACATTAGACAAGGAGCTCCTTGAGGACAGGGACTATATTTTGCCTTTCTTTGTATTCCCAGTATTTAGCAGTTTCTGGCAATTGGATGATAGTTAATTACTGACTGTGTCACTCTTATTGACTCACATCTTTCTGGGTCCCTGTAACATGACAGAGTTGATTTTGAGGATTTCTGAAGTACTTCTCAGCTCCATAATGGCATTTCTCTGTTACCATGACTTTTGTGTACTTTATATACTACTAGGTATAGTCAGTCAACAAGCATTTATAAGCCCTTGCAGTATCCCAGGAACTATACTAAATGCTAAGGATGCAGAGAAAGGCAAACATGTGGTCTCTTCCTTTAAGGAGCTCACAATCTAATGGGGGAGAAGTCTGGAGTACAAGCTGGTGGGAAATGAAGGACCAGGATGCTAGGGAAGCTTTCAGGTATGTAGAAATTGTTGGCCCACTTAGCTATTGCCGACGGACTGTTTTTGTCAGTTTTCATGCTAATTATTCAATGTTCTGTGTCTTTCTTTCCCTTTGCCTGTCACCTGTACCTGAAATGCTTTCCTTCCTCACCTCAGACTCCAACTTCATCAAAACTCAGATCAAATCTTATCTTTTGCAAGAAGTCTTTCCAGCTGAACCCATTTCTCTTCCTTTTTTCTCTCTCTTATTCTCCCTCACCCTCATTACTTTATCCTTCCCTCAGAGAATAATTTCCATTTATACTGTCTATAACTTATATATACATGGCCATTTCTGTATTTTCTTCCCCATTAGCATGTTAGCTTCTTGAAGACAGGGACTCTTTTGCCTTCATTTTATTCCTATAACTTAGCATAATGCCTGGCATATAGTAAGTATTTACTAAATGCCCCTTGAATAGACTTTCCAAAATGTCCTTCAGGCTTGGAGATAATCAGTCATATAATTTAGTTACCACATATAATGAGGTGAGCTAAACTTGCAAAAAATTCATTAATTTCATGCTACTTCACCAAAGTTTTGTTTGAATGCTTTTCCATAATGTAGAGTGAATACTGAATTCTTGTATAACACATATGCTAGGAGGTCCTGTTAAGCCACAAAGCATCAGAAAAAGAACCAGTGGCATTGTCGTACCTGAGGACTAACCCATCTAAATCCCAGAGAAGTCTCTCACCACAAAGGTGATGAATAGTCAATGGCCACTCACAAAGTCATTTTCTGAGGTTCATGGTGTTGGAGGGAGGGCTGGTAGTGATGAAATCCCACATCCTTCAAATGTCGGTGGAAAGTAATTAAATGCCTGTTTAAGTCATTTAATGGCAAACTTGGACTTTAGAAATATTATTTTGTACAGATAACACATTTTGCAAACCACTTTGGGGTCTATATTCAGCCAGCTTTTATCTCAACAAGTTAGAGAGGAGTGGAGTCAAAATAAATATTAGGTATGGTTTTATTATATCAGAAAATTGCAAGGTGCAAAGCTGAAGCAAGGCCAAGATGATTGCCATAATTAAATGGTGCCTACACTAAGCTCTTTTCCCTTGGATCCAACTTCTGCCCACAGAGATGTTTGGCTACCGAGATTAGTTTTGCGTACATATTTCTTAATGAGGACTTGCATTTTCTTTGCTTATTAGGCTGTGGAACCACTGCTGTGTCTCAAAGTATTGGAGTATTAGACTGTGGAAAACTGCAGGAGAAGACTGTTTTCCCCTTGTAGTTTAGATAAAGTACACTAACTTAATGGTTATTTTCCTCTACAACTAGGTATCTTGTTGTTAAAGGACAGTAGTATGTGAATGTCCCATTAAATGTCCTGAAATCCAACAAGTGGGTTCTCAGCTATGCTTCTGGTCTAGAAATAAACCTACCTCCTCACCTTGGTATCCTTGGTTGCCCCTGACATGCAGCTCAAATCCTACCTTCCTTAGCAATCCATCCTGCTATTGTCTTCCAAGTTACAATAGCCTTCCCCTCTAATATGAGCTGTATATATCTTGTGTGTAGTTTGATTTACATAATGTATGGCCCTCTTTAGATGGTAAATTACTTGAAGTAGGGACTATTCTTTTACTTTTTTTTGTCTTTCTGTATCCCTACCCTTTATTGTAATACCTGGCACATAGTAAGTCCTTAATAAATGTCGATTGAATGCTTTTTTTGATTCCATTTTCCTTGTATATTCCTCCTCTAATATCCTATTTCAGTGCTCCATTTGTTGTAGAAGTCTCCCTGGTTCTCAGAGGTTATGCCAGGGTAGTATAACCAACCAAGCTCAAAGGATCAGCTGAGGAAATTTTATGTGAGAACCAGCCTACTTATGCTTGGGTTAAATTATGATTACACTATTTCCCTAGATGATGGAAATTTTTGGTTACAATAATACACTGCCTACTAAAATGTAGAATATATATATAACCTTCATTGGTAGACAGAGGCCCCAGAAGGATAAAATTGAAGGTCTTTTGAAATGACAAAGAACTAAGTTTTCATATTATATCATTGTTTCAAGAAATTTAGTCTACCTAGGTCAATATTGACAAACGTCTCTGAGACATGGTGCATGCTAAAGTCATATTTATTTGCACTTTATTTGCGTAATGAAATTCATGTGATATTCTGAAACTACTTCCTCAAGGCTGTGAGGTTTGGAGACTACCTTTTATTTATGAATTTACTTACGTAGTCAAAATACTTTTCCTTCTTCACTCCCCTGTCTATCTATTGTTTTCAGAATAACTTGTAATATACCTTTATATTTTTGTAGTTCCAGAAATCCCATTGTTAACCCTCCTCAATGTAACACTGAATTACAATAATTAACTCATTTTAAGCCTAGATAGAACTTGATGAATTCTTCTTTTATTTCAAGGAAAAATCCTATAAATGTAGAGAAATAGTGCTGATTCAAATTTGTACTAAGAGTGGGGCTAATTCAGTGCCACGTAAGGTAATTGAGAGAATGAAATAGCATGATTTATAGCTGCTCTCAATTAGTTCAAATAATTTAAGTGGTCACATATATTCAACTTTGCACTATTTGAAATTAATATGGCAATAATTAGTTCCAACCCAATGGAATGAATTCAAATTCAGTGAATTGAAAGCCCTAGTATGAGTTCTACTACTTTACGAGGTCCATTATTCACACTAATTGAGACCTACCTGTACATAAAAACACTTTGTCATCATTAAAGAAGAAAGTCTAACAAGTAAGCTTATCAAATATGTGGTTTATACAAAGTGAGAAAGGATAGCTAAGATCTTGGATGACAGACCCAGTGTCCCCAGAGTCCCTGATAGGCTAGAATGAAAGGCTAAATTAATGCAAAGAAATTTCAATCTTGATGAACGTAAAGACTTTCAGGGTGGCAGAGCCAAGATGGTGGAGTAACAGCACTGATTTTCTGGAGTGCTCCTGCCAAGCCCAGACAAATACCTGTAAAAAACTGCTCTAAACAAACTCTGGAGCTGCAGAACCCACAGAATGACGGAGTGAAGCAAATCTCCGGCCCAAGATAGCCTTTTGGGGGGGGACAAAATCAAAAAAGAGAATAGAATAAATGGGGAGCAGGGTAGGATGGAGGAAAATATAGTTAGTCTTTCACAACATGATATTTATGGAAGTCTTTTGCATAACTACACATGTATATCCTATATTGAATTACTTGCCTTTTCAGTGGAGGTGGGTGAGGACGGAGGAAGGGAGAGAATTTGGAACTCAAAGTTTTAAAAACAAATGTTAAAAACTGCTTTTGCATGCAAGTGAGAAATAAGAAATACAGGTAACAGGTTATAGAAATCTATCTTAACCTACAAGAAAATAGAGGAGAAGGGGATAAGGGAAGGGAAGGGTGTAATAGAAGGGAGGGCAGATTGGAGGAAGGAGTAATCAGAATACATGATGTCGGGGTGGGGGGAGGGGAGAGACGGGGAGAAAATTTAGAACTCAAAATCTTACGGAAATAAATGTTGAAAACTAAAAAGAAATAAATAATTTTAAAAAAATGAAAAAAATTACTTTCATTCAGGTTAAAAAAAAATCTGCTTCACAAACATAACATAGTAAAGATAAGGTCAAACAACTTGTGAAAAAGATCTGAGGTTTTTAGTGGACCAAAATTATGGCAGCCCTTACCCCACACCTCCCCAAAAGAAGGAAAGAAAAGATAAAAGAAAGGTAAATGTGATCTTTGAGACATTAAGAGAAGTATAGTGCTTGTTCCATAGGTTCTTGTGATGTCCAGGTCACATTGGAAGTATGTTATTCACTTTTAGGCACTCCATTTTTAACGAGAGCATTGATAAACTGAAGACCATGCAGAGAAGGGGGACCAGAATGGTGAGGGGGGGTATTGAGACTGTGCTATAAGAAGATGGATCACAAGAAGTTGAGGTAGCTTGTACTGGAGTAGATCTGAAAGAGGGAATGTTCTAGGGATACTATCTATAGCCTCTCTGGGTTACACATAGAATAAAGTTTAGACTTGTTCTGTTGTTTGGGAAAGGGTAGAACTAGGACCATTTGGTAGTAGTTAGGTTAATTTAGGATGAATATACAAATATATATGTATGTATGAATACTTCCTCACAATTAGCACTATCTATCCCACAGTAGAACAGATTATCTCAGGAGATACTGGGTTCCTCTTCAATGGAGATACTTAAGCAAAGGTCAGATGACTCTTTGTTGAGAATGTTGTAGAAAAGATTTCTGGTCAACTGTGAGTTGATGAAGACTATAAGATTATGATTGTAAATGCTGCTGACATGAAAATCACTTTTGAGTTTGTTTAGTACCACCCACCTTATATCCATTTTACAGATGAAGAAGGAGGTCTGGAGAGGTTGTCAGTCAACAAATACCTGAGTGCCTATTTCATGCTAGCCATTGAGCTAAAAGTGGGGGATGAAAAGAAAGGCAAATACCATAATGACAACAAAACACCCCAAATCCACTGAAAACAAAATCATATGGTCCTGACTTTCAAAAGGAGTTCACAGTTTGATGGGGAAGACAACATGCAGACAGCTATGTATAAACAAGATATTCACAGAATAAACTGAAGATCATCAACAGAGGGAAGACACTAACATTTAGGGAATATTGGCCAAGGCTGAAGAGGTAGTAAGGGGCAAAGCCAATATATGAACTGAGGCCATCTGACTCTAAATTCAATGTTCTTTTGTTTTGTTCCTAGACCAGATGGACCTTAAGGTCTCTTCTAACATTTAAAGTGTGTGAATCTTTTTTTAAAGGCAATTATAATCCATAACATTAAAATATTATAGTACAATTATCTTAATTATCTCATATATAAGTGTAAAGGATTATTAAAATGCTATTATACCAAAGGGAAAGATAATTGAGGCTTGATGGAAACACTCAGTGAAAAAGGTTAGCATATGCTATGTAAAGAACTTACTTTTTAACCTGGAATAATTACAGAGGCTTAGAAAATCATCGTACAGCAGTTGAGCTTTTTTTCAAGTGAGTCAATGGAAAATTAGGTCTTAGTAGGAAGCTTATCATTCACAGCTCCAGTGGTGCTGAAATAATAGTCTGCTTGGCAACCAGTTTCCTGACACTTGGCTATGGCTTCCAAGAAATTTGTGTGAACCTTCTTTCTTCTTTTGGTCATGACGAAAAACCTTCAGAAAGAGTAAACTGTCAACTGAAACCACTATTTCCAAAATTACCAATCATCTCTTAATTGCCAAATCTGATAGCCACTTATCAGTCTTCATCCTTCAGTCTTTGGCATCATTTATTACCATTTTCTCTTGGATTTTTTCTTCTCATTGTGTTTTCATGACTTACTATTCCTGGGTTTTCCTCCTACCCTTTTGACCACCCATTCTCAGTACCCATTGCTAGGTCATCATCTAAAAGATGCCCCCTGAAAGTGGATACACTTATGAAACTTTGTCCTGGACTCTCTTCTCTTCTTTCTCTATCAATCTCTTGGTGATCTCTTCACAATTAATTACCAATGACTGCCAGATCTGCCTATTACCTTTCCTGAACTGTCTCCACTGACTGCTTACTGGGGATCTTGAAATGGATGTCCTATAGTTACCTCATCCACAACACATCCCAAACTGAACTGCTTATGTTTCTCTCTCCCCTTACCCAAAACATCCCTGTTTTGAACTTTTCTATTTCTTATCAAGTTGTCACCATTTACCGCATCACCCTAATTTGTGATCTCAGGGTTCTCTTGTGTTTTCCTTTTCCCTGACGCCATATATCAATAATCAGTGGTCATATCTTGCGTTTTCTACCTTCATAGTAAGTCTTATATACCTTCCCTTCTCTTTGCTAACACAGCCATTACCTGCATTCAGGTTCCAATCACCATTTGCCTGGTCACTATCATTGTCGTTAAGTTGCTCTCACTGTCTCAAATCTTGCCCCTCTCCATTTTTTCCTTCACAGAGCCACCAAAATGATTTCCCTAAAGGGCAGGTCTGACCCTGTAACTTTTATTTAATGGTCTCTAGTAGCTTACCATTACCCTTTGGATCAACTGTAAAACTCTTCTCTTTGGCATTTTAAGCACTTCACAACCTGGCTCCAAACTACTTTTAAAGTCTTGTTATACATTACTCCTCCCCTCCCCACTCTAATCCTCCACCTCATGTGTACTTCAGTTCATTCTAAAGGGCGTTTTGGCTTTGTGGCACATGTGGCTCTCCATCTTCCTCTCCTTTGCAATGGCTCTCCTTTGTGCCTAGAATGCATTCCCTTTTCACCTTCATCCTTCCAAATTCCTTGTTTGCTTAAGTCTCAGCCCAGCTGCTGTCTTTTATGTAAGGTCTTTCCTGATCCCAGCTGCTATTACCTTTGCCCCCAGATCATGTTATAGTTCCTCTATATACATTTTGGTAGTATAGTAGGGAGAGCACTGGGTCTGTTCTCAGGAAAACAGGAGTTCAAATATGGTCTCAGACATTTACTAGCTGTGTCACTTAACTTCTTTCTGCCTCAATTTCCTCAAAGCACTTGCCTCCCAGGCTTGTTGTGAAAATCAAATGTGACCGTATTTGTAAAGCACTTATCATAGTTTCTGGCACACAGAAAGGGCTTAATAAATGCTTTTGTCTCCCCTTTCGATTGATGTTCATGCTGTCTTTTGCTATCAGAGAATAAGTCAAATCAAGAAGCATTTATTAAGAGGTACTGTTTTCCAGGCACTGTGCTCAGTCCTTCGGAAAACAAAGAAAGATAAATAAAAGCTTCCATCCTCAGGAACTCACAGCCTAATCAGAGAGATGACATGCAGACAGCTATGTTCAAACAAGGTATTTTGTTGTTGCTGTTAGCCATTTGTTTCAGTCATGCCTGACTCTTCATGACTCTGTTTGGGGTTTTCTTGGTAAAGATCCTGGAGTGGTTTGTGATTTCCTTCTACATCTTATTTTTACAGGTAAAGAAACTGAGGCAAACAGGGTTAAGTGCCCAGGGTCACATGGCTATTAAGTCTCTGAGGCCTGATTTGAACTCAGGAAAATGAGACTTGCAGACTTTGGAATTGGTATTCTACCCACTGTGCTACCAAGCTCCCCAAATACCATATAAGATAGGGTAAATTGGAGGTAATATCAGAGGGAGGAATTAGAATGAAGGGAGACTGTGGCAGGCTTTTTCTAAGGCTAAAATTTTAACTGAGATTTGAAGGAGACAAAGAATTCCAGGAGACAGAAGTGATTTGGAAAGCATGCCTTTTGTTTTTTTTTTTTTTATAAGCACATTTTTCCTTTATTTTTTAAAAATTTATTTATTTATTTAACTTTTCAACATTCATTTCCACAAAATTTTGGGTTCCAAATTTTCTCCCCATTTTTTCCCTACTACCACCCCAAAATACTGAGAATTCTAATTTCCCCTATCACCAATCTGCCCTCTCTTCTAACATACCTCCCTTTCCTTATCCCCATCTTCTTTTTTGTCCTGCAGGGCAAGATAATTTTCTATACCCCATTACCTGTATTTCTATTTCCTAGTTGCAAGAACAATACTCAACACTTTTTCCTAAAACTTTGAGTTCTAACTTCTCCCCATCCTTCCCTCCTCACCCATTCCCTTTGGGAAGGCAGGCAATTCAATATAGGTCATATCTGTGCAGTTTTGCAAATGACTTCCATGATAGTCGTGTTGTGTAAGACTAACTATAATTCCCTCTATCCTATCCTGCCCCCCATTGCTTCTATTCTCTCTTCTAATCCTTTCCCTCCCCAAGAGTGTTGACTTAAAATTGCCCCCTCCTCCCACTGTTCTCCCTTCTATCATCCCCCCACCCTGCTGATCCCCTTCTCCCCCACTTTCCTGGACTGTAAGATAGGTTTTCATACCAAAATGAGTGTGCATTTTATTCCTTCCTTTAGTCAATTGTGATGAGAGTAAGCTTCATGTTTTTTTCTCTCAACCTCCCCTCTTTTTCCTTCCACTTAAAAGTCTTCTATTTGCCTCTTTTATGAGAGATAACCTGACCCATTCCATTTCTCCCTTTCTCCTCCTAATATATTTCTCTCTTGCCGCTTAATTTAATTTTTTGAAGATATGATCCCATCCTATTCAATTCACACTGTGCTCTCTGTCTCTCTCTCTCTCTCTCTCTCTCTGTCTCTCTCTCTCCCTGTGTCTCTGTGTGTGTGTGTATGTATGTGTATGTAAACCCATCAACTACCCAGATACTGAAAAAAGTTTCAGGAATTACAAATATTGTCTTTCCATGTAGGAATGTAAACAGTTCAACTTTAGTAAGTCCCTTATGATTTCTCTTTGCTGTTTACCCTTTCATGCTTCTCTTGATTCTTGAGTTTGAAGGTCAAATTTTCTTTTCAGCTCTGGTCTTTTCATCAAGAATACTTGAAAGTCCTCTATTTCATTGAAAGACCATATTTTCCCTTGAAGTATTATACTCAGTTTTG